>WEKY01058987.1:128516-155300 GCA_013390045.1 Picathartes gymnocephalus | reverse complement strand
GCCGCGCCCGGGGCCCCCGGCCCGCCCCGCTCCGGCACGCGGGTCACGCAGGTAACCCCGGCTGCCCCGGGGTCCCTCGCGGCGCGGGAAGGGGGGGGCGCGACCCCATGGCCTCCCCTCGCCCACACCGGGCAGCCCCTCTGGCGTGTGCGGGGCTGTGAGTGGCGCCCCGCCGCCCCCCCTGGGAAGGGGTGAGCAGCCCTCCGCCGCCCCTGGCCGCTCTTTCGGCGGGCTCCGGGCCGGCCCCGGGGCTGCCCGCGGAGGGGGGTCCCCGTCTCTAGCCTCCGGCGGCGCCCCGGGTGCCTTGGCGGCCGCCGGGCCTGGGAACTGTGCGCCGGNCTGGGAACTGTGCGCCGGGGCTTGTCCGGCTTTTTGTGTGTGTGTGTGTGTGTGTGTGTGTGTGTGTGTGTATGTGTGTGTGTGCGGCTGACGGCTCCTGGAGCGTGAACTCCTGCGAGGGAGAGGTTTGGTTTCCCAGCAGCTCAGCTTTCTGGGTTACTTCCTGTCCCATTCTTTAGCACTTATCTTTACTTCATTCCCTGGAGGAGCTGCCTTGACAGGGCAGCGGTCCTGCCGTTATTATCCCTTCAACTCCTTGGTATCCTGAGAGAGCGTCCTCCTTTTCCAGGAGAGATCCCGATTTTGATGAATAACCCCTTTCCTTCTACATTTGTGAAGGCTCGTCCTATTTTACTTTTGTATTAACCAATGTTGTACTTCATTTCTCTATTTTATGTCATTGTGTCGCTCAGTTCTATTTTTTTTTTTTTTTTTTAGGTTTAAGCTGCCTTAAAGGAGAATTAAAAATAGTGACTCCAAAGAACAAAATAACACAGAAGAGAGAAAACAGCACTCAAAAAACCCCCAGAAAGGTGATGATTCATTTAGACTCTCAGAGTCATCCTAGACACATGGTTTGGCTGGGACTGGGGCCTCTTGTGTTTTTATGGATTTGAATAGGTAGCATTAGATTTCTTTGTTCTCTTAAAACCTACTTGCTGTTGACATTTTAAAGTTTGAAAGCTCTAAATCCCATTTGAAGCACAGTTCCTCTTGTAATGCTTTATAATTTTCTAAAATTATTCTGCAAATGTTATTTTGATTATGAATTGCTACTTAATGGGGTTTTTGTGTCTCCATCTCAGGAATGTCACTTAAAATTACTTTGCTCTAGGTTGTTAAAAGGCTCTTTTCTTAAAGTCTTTCCATAAATTTATGGGTTCAACACCACTTCTGTTTCTGTTTTGATTCTAAAATCTTTATTGGGCTAGGTCATGGTAATTGCATTATGTTGGTTTAGTCATACCTCACTCCTGCGTGGGTCATTTTTGTGTGTGTGTGTTGTAACGGAGCTGCAGAAATTGAAATTAATTGAATTGAATGGTGTCTGCTTACAAGTACTTACTTTTTGGGCTGAGATCATAGAAGAAGATGATGCTGTTGGGTGCTTAAGGGGAAAAAAATGAAAGGAGTCATCAAAACCAATCCTGCTGGTAGGAGGGAGGTTCTGTTTCAGGGGGAGAGCTGCTTGTAGGGAGAATTGCTTTTTTTACGTGGTGAGATGAAGAGATGGATCCTAGGAGAGAGAGTGGGGGGGTGAATGATGTCAGTCAGTCTTTTTCTGCATCCTGCAGTTAGAGTGCTCCAAAGGATGGAGTTTCTGCACGTTCTCTTAACGCAGAGTCTGTCTTGAAGCCATTTTAAGCTGTTTCAAATGCAGGTGAGTTTGGTTTTCTGGCAAAGATGCTCTCCATAGAGGTCCCTCTGGTCTGCGTTGTGTTTTCAGAGATGTCACTGACTGTACCAAAACATTGTTCATTGTTGGCAATCAGTGTTTTTGAGCATTAGCCTGCGGGAGAAAGAGCAGTATTTGTTGCCAACAGTCTTGGTCAAGGCTCGATCATTTTTCCAAGACAGATGTCTTTAGATTAAGACAAAAAGGAGTTGCTCTGTGTTGAAGATTAAATAGGACATCCTTCCGTAACACAAAGTGCAACAAATTCTGAGATATACTTTGAAAGTGCAGGGAAGGAATTTTCCATTTTATTTTGATAACCCAGGAGTAATAGCAGAACGCGTGGACATGCCCAGTGTGATTCCAGGAGGGATTTTCCTTCTTATAGGTGAGACAAATGTGCATCAGTACAAACTTACCAGTGCAGTTATGGCACAGCTGTTTCATCTGAATTTAGTTTTTTATAATTCCCTTTTGCCAACCCACCCAGTGCCTCTCAGGTCAGGGCTGTAGCTGCTCCAACAGGACACCTCTTGGTGCTGACAATTCGTGAGCTGTTTGGGATTTATTCACAACAGGAGACCTTAAGTTTTCATTTGATTTGTGAGCTTCCTTCCTAGTGTGAAATGCCAGTGCAGCAAAGTTTGATTCAGATGCAGAGACTGGAATTGAGTTCATAGGAATCAGGGAATTAACTTCTGGCAGAAATTTGCACATGGTTGAAACAAGGCACAGAGATCACTGGTATGCTGAAGTCCTGCTCCTGATCCCTGGAAGAAATGCAGCATGTTGCAAGTATAACAGCCCATTAGAGAAAGCTTTAGTCTTCAGGCTATATACTCATTTTGGGTTTGTTTATCCTTATTGTGAATTCTAAACCCTTAAAGGAAATGTGCTGTCTGAGGGATGGTTTTGTTTTGTTCCAGCAGTGCTTACAGAATATTATCACAGTGAAAATCTTGCTTTGTCCGCTAAAGACATCCAACAGATTTTGTCCACTTGGATTCTTTTAGGCTGTATTGAATAGAAACACGTATCAAATGTACTTCTAGAGATTGTTGAGTGACACAAACTCTGTAAGCAGCACTCAGCTGGTTCATCAGCTGTGAGAATTAGTGCTGAAGTGACTCCTTAATGTGGTTTGAACTCACCATTGGTTCCTGCTTCTGTCATTCCATGCAGTGTTGGTGTTTGTGTTCTCTAATGATAGTAAGTCATGTGAAAATGCATAAATCTCAGCAATTAGCACTTGCTACAAATTAATTACTTTTAAGGCTAAGCTTCCATCTGACTTTTGCCGTTTAAAACTTAGTAGCGGCACTGCTGTTAAGTTGGAGGAGAATTGGTATTTTTTGCTTGGTACACGAGGATCTCCAAGCATGCTGCAGAGCACAAGCTCCCTGCAGTTTGTCAGTTCACATCTTGAGGGAGGAGGTTCTGGCTGTGTGAACCTGATGCAGCATTCTCTACTGAAAAAGACCTGCAAGGCCTTGCTTTAGCATCAGCATTGACGTCCTGCATTCAGAAGGAATTGCAGGATTTTACTCACGGGGCTCTGCTTGTGTTTAAGGTTGGCAATGTTTGGGTGGGGGTGCTGAGGGGGGTGAATAGTTGCTGTGCTTTCTGAAGGTGGAGTTTCCCTCAGGTTTGCAGACCTGAAGTTGCTTGAGCTGAGTGATTTCTCTGATTCTCCAACAGGCCCAAAGTCAGACGTCACAACCTCTCTATGTGATGGATAATTGTAGTAAAATGACACCTCTCTGCTTCAGTTTCACCCACCTGCAGAATGTAGCAACAGGACAGCTGCTAATTAGTGTGTAACAACAGCATCTCTAGTCCTAAGAACACCTGAAGTTGGTGGGGCACTTGTAGATTAACTCTTTTGTATTTTAAATTTAGTACATCCAACTATGGGCTGGCCTTACAGGAGCTCTCACAGGAAATGTGTAGCTTCTAATGAGGACTTCTGAGGACTGAAGGCTTCTTTCCTTCGAAGCAGCAGTTCCTCTGTGATGTTTTGGGTTCATGCACTATTAACTCATTGCTTTCAGGTCCAACAACCTGCATGTGTTGCTTGGTGTTTTTCATCTCAGCCACAGGAATACCTCACCTGGTGTCAGTCTGGGCTGTAGCATGGAACATCCAGCAGAAAATATATTCAGGATTATAAGGCTCTGTGAAATTTTGATATTTCACATTACTTGCAAACTTCTCAATTGTGATGTGAGAATGCAAATGACAACACAATTGTTTGCCCTACTCTTGTCTGAAGAGCTCCTAGAATAGGAACCTGAGTGACAGCTGAAGATGATGGTTGTATTTAGTTTGTCAAAAATACATTGACCATTTTTAAAATGCTATTTGAGTGAGAACACATTTAGCTTGTTCAAGTTTTGATATGGGTAGGGGAAGTGAGTTGTGAGACTAGTGAAGGCTGATGTGATTATCCTTATTCCACAGGGCTCTCCTTTTTTCTGTTGTTTATTTGATTTAAATGTCTCAGAATACTTCAACCACAGGCAACTCAGATCTACACTGATTAGGTCTATGCCAGATACTAAATGTCATGTGTAATGGTACACTTTCCTTATTGTACAGAGTTAGGCTGACATCAGTAATTTATGGTCCTTATTCTGCTCTTGGATGTGTAATCTCAGAGTTTAGGAATCTGGTCTATCTGTCAGACTGTGTGAACGAGCAAAATACTAAATTTTGAGGTCTTGCTTTTTGTACCAACCTTTAACTGTCTTTAAAGTAAGTTTATACATATGTTGGAATTCATTTTCCACATGATGTTTGCAGTGACTTTAAAGAAGTGACACATTGATGTGGAAAGTCTAAGATCTCTTTGACAATATGAGACATTATCAATAGATAATGAGGATGTTTGTCTTATTTTTATTTAGTGCTGCTTCTAGTATAATTATTAGTGTTTTAATCAAACTTTGTTAAGTCATTGAGTGAGGGAGGGAGCTTTACTTTCACTAAATATGACTTATTTTTATTAAAGTTGCAGATCTTACTCTTGCCATATGCAGCTAATTTTCCTTTGGGGGGAAAAAGCTTGTTACTTTTTTAGTGGAGCAATCTGTTACCTTGTCTGTAGTCTGTGAAGTCAGTGCAATTCTAATTTGCATCAGCTAATAAAAAATGTGTGGGTTTTAAAGTGAAAATCATGCAAAAATTTAAAAAAAAAGGTGAACAACTGATCATCTATGCAAAAAAACAAGGCTAGAAATGTGATCAAATTAGGTCATGGCAGTGCAGTTTTGTGCAGGGCCGTAAGCATATCTGAAAACCTTGTATGCTTTATCTTGGGAAGCAAAGCTCTTGGAAAATGTGCATAAGAGGAATGAAGAGGGCTTTTTTTGATCCTTCTCTTTGAGCTATCATTGTGAAAGCATGATTTTATGTTGCATTAAGTGGCAGAAATGTCAACTTAAGCTCAGAGCTGCACAGTTCATGGAACTGTTCTGGTGCAACTCGTTTGCAGAAGAAACGAGTCACAGTTGGGTTTGTGTGATCAGCTGTACAATTAAGTATGTAATGGTTTTATTGTTTATTCTATTATTGCAGTGCTCAGATGAGATAAGGGGGCCTGTCACTAGAAGTTTGCAGCCAAAGGAAATGAAAGGTCAGATAGAGGTGTACAAAGAATTAGTGAAATAACAGTGATTAGTACAGGAGAAATGGTCTGGGACTGATCCTGTTAACTGTAGGTGACAGAGGAGATATGGAGGGTTAGTCTGAAGGAGGAGTCTGCACAGGGGTTGTAACTGGCATTTGGTAAACCTTGATTCTAAGAGAGTAGTTTTTCTATATGAAGAAAAGGGTGAAGATTTTTGAGCTGGTGGTTTTCTTGTATTGTGGAGGTGGCTTTACCTGTTTATGAAACACAGCTTGTGTCAGCTTGAGCTGTCACGTGAGGGAGAGGAGACAGGCTGGTGGCTCTGCAAATCCAGCTGAAGGACACAATTCAATGCTCTATGGGTTCTGGTTTTATTCTTTACTTAGGGAAGCAGAGATGGGATGGAGATTTGAAAAAAAACCAAACCAAACCCCATACAAAAACAGCAATAAAGAAACCCCCACAAACAAATAAAGAACCCGCAAAAGTAGTTTGGGAAGAACTAAATGGATCCTGAATGTTTTTCCTGGCATCTGACTCCCACAGGGAGATGTTGAGCAGTGAGGCAGAAATACCTATTGTAACCTTTGTATCCATTCTTGTTCTGTGCAGGAGCAGATACGTGTAATTATTAGAGAAGGGTGTAGACCACTTCTCCAAGGTTTACTCCAGAGAGGAAGCACATCCCTCATTTTTCTTGTCTTCCATAAAATATTCTTTGTAGCCTTTTCCTCATACGGCAGCAGCAAACTCTCCCCACCCCAGCCTCTGGAGGACTCTTGGATAATGATAAAATACACATTTTGGGTCTTTTGTGACATAGCTGCATTAAAATGTAGCATTCTCATACAAGAACAAAGTAAAAGTAAGTAAACCTCTCGCTTTTATTCTTTACCACTGAAAAGAAATACCTTTCTTTTTAAGGGGTAGCAGGTTGTTTGACACACATGGGCACAGAAGATTATGAGCAGTGAAGACAATGAAGAGTGGGACATCCATCAAAGAGTAACAACCTCTTATAAGGTAATTCAGGACCGCACTGAGTTTATCCTGTTGTACTTGCAAAATCAATTAAGTAACTGTTGTTGTCCTCCATTTTCATGTCACTATAAAATCATTATAACCAAGAATATATAGGTATATTTTTTCCCCCTTGTGCTTCCTTTCGTTTTTTTACTTGCATGCAGAAAGCCAATATGTAACAACCCAAATGCATGCTGAGTTCTGAATGAGATTGATTACAGTTGCAAAACATTAAATATTAAATGCCAAAGGGCTACTTCCAGTAGTCCTCCTTCTCTTCTCTTCTCTCTCCAAAGATTGATGTCTTAAATGGGACTTTGCAAACAGGAGTTTTAAATGATCTATGTAGCAGAAGTGAAAATGTTTGCAAAGCTGGTGTGTTCTTAAAACTATCCTGAAAGCCTCAATGTTATGTTTAAGTATTCTTGTCGTTTGAATTTCATTGCTTCCCATAGGGGTGAGATGGAAGAGTGGATATTTACAGAAACTATGCAAGTGATAAAAGGAGCTGCCTGACTTTGTCTTCTGCTTTGTATGTTTTAGTACTTATGTACTTTAGTACCAGCTAATTTGAATAAGCTCTGCTAGTCACATGCAACATATGGAGCCAATGCCAATTTTTTTATAATGCTGCATTACAAATATACCCACCAGCTGAGAAGTGTGAGAAAGAGAGCTCTGCTTTTCCTTAACCAACTGTCTTCACAGAGAGTTGCAGGGGGAATACTGCTGGCCCCTCAAATGAGAAATCCCATTTCACTTCATCTCTTCAGTCATTCTGTCTCTTTCTGTAGCATTTTGAGCAACTAGTCTGACCTTAATTTTCAGGACCAAGCGAGGGCTTGCAAGTATTGGTCCTTTACAAGAAAAGACTGTAAAAATGGCATCATAAATTTGTTTACATTAAGTTTTGATCAGGTACTCTCAGTTTGAGAAAAAAGTTTTCATATCTTGTTTTTGTAGGTATTCAGAAACTAGGGCTAAAGGGACACGGTCTGAATTACTATTTTTTAAGGGTTTTGCACGACTCATGCTTATCATCAGTTAGATTCTACAGTCAGTTTTCACCTGCAAATCCAAAGGAAGATCTTACTCTTGCAGCTGGAATTTCATTAACAGTACTGTTAGTGGTGTGATGCAGAATGAAGTCAAGCTCACTGTCTTATAGGTGAGCATGTTCTGAAGTGCTAATTGGAGTTTAGAAAAGAGCTTAGCAAAAGCTTATTAGAGTCAATAGAAATACTTCCATTGTCATCAGATTAACCAAGTCTGATTTTTGGAATATGCTGCAGAAGTTGACCTATTGAGTTGGCAGTTGCTGCTTTGTAAATCCCCTTTCCACCCAGTCTCAGATAATGAAGTTCACACTATAAAACAAAACAAAGCCAGTTTCTAAGCCATCTATAACATATGGAGCTAAAAAGTCTTCTTTAATAACCCTATGCTGAAGTAGTGATTGTTGCCATACATGGTAAGCTGAAGCATTTGTAAATGTCAAAGACAGGCATTTGCTGTGTGTAATTTCCATATTTGCAGGGTAAGTAGGGTCACTGGAGCACCTTTTAATTATGAGTGTATATCTCTCCAAAAAGCAGATAAATAACTTCTTTACCATGGGCACAATGAGGTTGTAGAAGAACAAATACACGCTGTGCCTTTATCTGCAAAGTTGGCAGTGATTGATGTTTTCACTTTTCTCTTGTCCGTGGGTATATCTGGATGACAGGAAAACAAGTGTCCAGTGGGATATGGGGAGTTGATTGCAATGTCTTTTGAATGACCTGTGGATCACAAGAATCTGGAAATGATACCTAAAAGAATTTTTAGGTGGTGATGAGGGTTGACATCCTAATAAACCAAAAAGTTACTGCCAATTTTAAGTTTTGCTTGAAATTAATTTTCATTTGTAGAACTTTTCTTTGTACCTTAATCTTGATTAACTTAGCAGGAGTTTAAATACGTTCCTCTTTTTAATCTTGTAGGTCTGTGGTAATATCCATCCATGTTTGAATATTTTCTGTGGCTCCTATTGCTCAGCATTACCTTTCTCATACCCTGCTTTTATTCTTTCTTCTGATATTCCTTTCCATTTTACGACTATGGGATATAATACCCAATGTATGTGAAAATACAATCACTTAACTTTGTGTACAAATGAACACATTTTTGTTTTGGGGAACAATCCCTAAATACCTGTTCATTGTCTTGTCCCCAAGTACAGCTGCAGATGGTACTTTTCAAACAGAGCATGGAGTACACAGTACTTCACCCTTTCCCCATGTGTACTTGTTTCTAGGCTCTTTTACAGTGGCTATTTTAGGTACCCTTTTGGCCCAGCTCTCATATACTCTATCAAGGTAATTATAAATTGAATTATTCTGATGTATATTCTCATGGTGTTTGACAGGACTATAGTAACTGCACTTAAATGTATTTTCACGTCTCATATATTATTATCCTTGTATTTGATTTTTGGAATGCAGAAGTTGTTTGCAGCCTTTATGCACTAATTAAGAAATGCTCAAGCCAGAATACAAACAGTAGACTCTAATTAAAAAAAAAAAGGGGTGAAAAAGGAAAAAAGATAATTACAGTTTTGAATTTGAACATCAGTGTTACTAATACTCACATGCAGTAGGTCACAGGATTATATTGGTAAGATATTTTCACTGAAGCTTCCAAGGGGTGCATTTCTAGAAAAATAGAGTATGGTAGTTCAGTTACTGTAGTGGTGCAGTGCCTCTTCCTGCAACAGTTTGGATCATCTAGTCCATAGTTTGGATCATCCATTTAACCAGTGTCTCTGGAGTTAGTGATATTAACCACAGTGTGATTTTGAAATGAGTGGTGGGTTCTGGAGATTTTTAATTTTGCTTATTGCTCAGTTGCTTTAATTGTGAACTGCTGCTTGATGCTGTCATTTTTGAAGAAAACATTTACTATTTATAATGTGCAAGTGTCCTTTTCTTTTGCAGTTCAGTGATGTCACCATGTACTATGATTTTGCTAATAACAATGACATCATTTGGAGTTTATCCTCTGTGCAACATCACTTTTCTCGGCACAAAGAGAGAAATCTTAGCATCGCATTTCATTAATCCTGACTTTTTTTCCTAGATACCCCATTTCTGACCCCAATCCTAATTTATTCCCGCTTCACATTGATTGAAGGTGACTCGTGTGAGCTCATGAGGCTCCTGTAAAGGCCAGACTCAGCTAGGATGTTACACCACCACTGCCGGAGGAACCCTGAGCTGCAGGAAGAGTTGCAGATCCAGGCTGCCGTGGCCGCCGGCGATGTTCACACCGTGCGCAAGATGCTGGAGCAGGGATATTCTCCCAACGGTCGGGATGCCAATGGCTGGACCTTGCTTCATTTCTCTGCAGCAAGAGGCAAGGAGAGATGTGTCCGTGTTTTTCTGGAACATGGAGGTGAGTTGCCCACAGAGAAAAATCTTTATACTCATCTGACACCTTTCTATCCCAATTTTCACTGCAGGGCTTTCCAGCGCTGATAAGATATCAAAATACTTCTGGTTATCTTTTGTAATTATTGTTTTATTCTTTCATTCTTAATCTCTGTTTATTTCTCATGCACACTTTGTGAATGACATCATAGATCAGCTTTATATCTTGATAACTTTTTTCCCCCACAGCATTGCCTAGGAATTGTTTAAGGAATGAATAAGCATTATGAAAATAGGGCAGGACTCATTATAAAATGAAATGCACTCACAGCGCTCACTACAGGCTTTTCTTCTCTGTTAGGGGTATTATTAGAGGAAGGCAGATCCTTGAATTGAAATCCTAGGGAAGTTTGTTTCAGAATTCTAAAGCAAGTTAACCAGTTGCATTGAAGACTAAGTTTAATATAGGCTTTAACAGAATCTGCTAAACTTTATGAAAACAGTCCTCTTTGGGCAAGGATTTTAGTGTCAACTAATCCAGATGAGTTTACAGTTCTCCTGCATCCAGCCATGACGAAGCTTTATTTCAAGAACTGACTGAGTTTTGTTGATTTAAGTGATGCTCATGTGGGTGATGGTTATTATCCCTCAGGTGGTACAGTCAGAATTTCTCATTGCTTTATCATCTTCCAAGGCCACCTGAAGCTTTAGAAAGGGATAGTCCTAATCTTTTAAAGTGGTCCTGGAGAGGAAATCAGTAGATGTTCTCCATGTTCTGATCAGTGCTCTTAAAGAACAGCATCTTCTATTCTAGCACTGTTCTTACCAAATGAATTATGAATTAAGATGTTTTCAGTCCCAAGGAAACTGAAATGATCTTTCTGCTGCTTTGTGTATCTGAGGCCATATGGGCCCCTTGTGTCTGTCACTGTGTTTGTCAGCTGTGTGGATCATCCTGAAAGTGGAAGGGCATTAACAGGCTGTGGTAGTGGCACAATCAGTGATTGTTCCTTAAGAGCACTGGTGAAATACAGCCTGAGCAACTGGACTCTGTGGATGCACCCACTAGAGATTGTAACCACATAAAAAGGTCAACCCCCCATGTCCTTATTGGAAGGAGGAAAAAAGCTACTAAATTGCACTAATATATAACTTTAAATTCTACTTTTTAAATGTAATATATGAGGGTAATCTCAAGCCTTCAGTTTGACAATTCAAAAGTTTAAGGCTTTAAGTCACATACATTGCTTTTAACTTTTTATCTGTAAGTTTAAAGATATTAAACCCAATCTCTTCTGTATTCCTATGGATTTTCACTTTATAGGTTTTGTTATTACATAGCTGCTGATGCAGTGATTTGGTTTTGGTTTTGTTGTTACTCTTTCCTATACAAAGTACCAGCTGAACGTGATGCCTCATGAAAACTGCCTGTAATGAAACACCTTTGTCCTGAGGCAGCTTACAGTTGAATCACTGGGATGAGAAAGTTGAGTAACAAATAGTGTGAGGGTTAGTCATCCACAGCAGCTTTTCTGCAGCTGAGCCTCGCTCCCAAAAATTGGCACTGCCTGGTACCTTGCCTCGTTTTCCCTCAAAACAGAGGCATAAAAATAATGAGTATTTATCGCATAATAATGTCACAAATGAGTTATTAAGCAGCGAGTGAGTTGACTCTTACAAGCTGAGTTAATCATGCCACCCTCATTAGGGAGAGGTTTGTGTCTACCTTTCCTCACGTGGTCTCTACTTTTCTCCCTCTGGAGTGAATTGTTTTGCTGCTGGTGCTTAATCCCTGTGGAACAACAACAAAAAAAAAGATACGAGGATGAAGGAAAAAGTCCTTTTCTGTTGTGAATTTTAGGGTAAAATAGAGAGTATTGAACTATATATTGGTAATAAATTGACAATGAGAGGGAGTGTGTGGAGTTCTGGGGGAACGAGGAAACTGAGATGGGAAGGGAGGGGTGGCTGCTGGTGGTTGTGGCTGTCTTGAGGGATAATGGATCTTAGCAGAGCTGAGAATATTTTCATAGGGAAATTAGGACTGGGAAAACCACAGTGGGCTGTTGCTGAGGGTAGAGTGCTGTGCCTCAAATCTGAGATGCTGGAATGCTCCCAATATAGCCTGCTAGTGGGATGGAGGGTGAGTTGGGCTAATAAAGGCTGAGAAGGAATCTGGTCACTGACCTGGAAATAAAAAGTGGATTCTTATGGGAGTCATGACCTGTCCGCCTCCTGCTTTTGCTTTTTCTCTTCCATCATTGCTCACCATCAAAGAAAAGAGCCAGAGGACAGTGTTGTGCATGCAGATTGGCTGATTTGAGTGGAGGTGGTGGAACAGCAGGAAGCTTTTTATTATCTACTGAAGAAGGAGACACAGATAGATGGGGAAAATGCAGAAAAAGCAGTCCAGACTAAAGGATGAAGCCAGCAGAAATACCAGGTAGATACAGAGGGTATAAGTCAGATAACAAATATTATTTAGCAACTGGTGAAAAGCAGAAAGTTCATCATAACCATTGGGGAACTTAGCTTTCATAAGAAGCAGTGAATTTTACTTTCTTACTGTATTTGTCTCATTTTGTTGAAGTGTCTGTGAAGCCAGCTCTTCCCATCCATAGAAACGATCTGGAGTCACAAAGGAACACCAAAACAGGGAGTGTAGTTTTTAGTAATCTTGGAATGTTGTGTAACAAGCCTTTTTTCCCTTTAGTGTACGTTTTAAATTTTTAATATGACATACAGAGACAGACAATCCAACCCTGGACAAGAAACATGTTTTATTAATTCCCAACCACTACTATTAATGTTACAACAAGCTAAAATCTTGAAAGTGTCTAGTTAGCTGTCCCTTGATGATACCTTGTCAGTATTAACTGAGCAGTTTCTGGTTACTCATATTGAAATGAAGAAATAATTCACTAAAGCTCCTAGAAATGAAATAGTAAGAGAAAAGTAACCAAGCAGCCATATTTATTTATTTTCAGTCTTGGCTTCAAGGTATCTAAATTTTAGTGAGGTCAGGCAGAATCTGGGAGGATCTAGAGAATGCCAAATGCTCACCCCTCCTAAGCTCCTAGAGGGTTTCTGTCTCTGAACAGTAATGCTTTCCTGGACATCTCCTGAATCAATGTTATCTTAGGAAATTCAAAACAGAAGCTGCATGTAGCCATGCTTCTAAACCTTGTGGTCAGAATTAAGCCCTAGCTGGGGGAAATAAGCTTGAAATAATAGAAGTACTCTGTGAAGCCAGAAGCATTGCTGAAGCATTGCTTTCTTGGCTCTCCAAATTACTGTGATAGAGTGACCTAAGGAAGGTGTCAAGGAAAAAGGAAAACTGTCCCACTGAGCTGTAAATTGAAACTCTTAAATAAGAGTCTTTTAGTTATTAATCTGTATATCCTCTAGATTACAGTATTAGAAAAGAATTTTTTTAACAGTGGACTTTTAATAAGTAGTTTAGGTGCCCAACTTTAACATGAAATAAAATAATCTCAATATCTTCAATGCTACAAATTTTCCATCTTGAGTGAGCTTGATTGCAGCAATTGGTACCCTTGCTAAGCTGTTCAAGGTTTCTGCCACTATATTTAAGAACAACAGAAGTGACCAAATGCAGTTATTCCTGTTTTAGATTTTGCACTCCCCATATTAATGGGAAGATTGGAATGAATTAATTTTTTGACAGTTTGGATGCAGATGAGATAAAGAACTGCTGACAAGTGCTGGCTTAATCCCTTTCTAGCTAAATACATTTGTACCAAGTAGTATTTACCCTTCTGCAGATTCTGAAAGGTAGTCTGAGAGTCATTCCCAATTAATTTTTACCTTGCTCATGTTGCAGGGGGAGAGACTTACTTTACAACATGATGCCAATCCTGAAGACTTAGAAAAAAAACCAAACAAAACCCTCACAACAGCACAAGTTCTTTAGGCAGCATCAGCTTTGTGGTGTTACTTTTATTAAGACAGGGACTGAGTGGATGGAATGTGTTTGGAACTTCGTGCAGGTCCAGCCTCTGCTGAAAGCCCTTGTGAAGTTCGGAAGTTTTCCAGGAGGTGGCAGCAGGATATTGATGGAATAGCAACGTACTTTTCCATCCTGTTAAAATTGTTTCCCTAATCCAGAGGCAGACTGTTGGCTCACTAGAAAGCCATAATCTTAATGGGAATTACAGTATATTTTCACGAGGTTTTCTAACGGGTTTGTTATGGAAAAGTTCGTTGTTTGCGTTGTTTGGTTGCCCAACTGTGAGGTTTTTTTTCCTATCCTTCTTAAGGCACTTCTCTCACATGACTTAGTAATTTTTTGGTTCACTTTAGTAGTCAAAATCCATTATATTTTGGGAGTAAGGAAGGTGTGGCAAGGTGCTTAAAACTAAAGGTAAAAGACATCCTTATGTTGCAAGGAATTTGTTGGGTTTGGATTACAACAACCAGTAAAAAAAAGTGCATGTAGGTGCATACACAAACGTTGGGCCACGTCTGCTTGAATTTGGAAATGGCACTGATTAAACAGGCTTGTGGCAGTGACCTGCACCTCATTTGGGGATAGAAATGATGCCTTGCATGCCTTATGCAGTGTGAGAGGGAGAAGGTACAACTTGAACATTATTTCTTTTGAAAATCTCTTTTGGTGGCGAATAGCTCTGCCTGCTGCTGTCTCCTTTCCATCACGTCCGTCTTCCTCTCCACTTCTGCCCTTCAGATTGTCTCATCCCTGTGCATCTCAGTTCTCATGCCTGTGCTACCCACTTCATTTATCACCACTCAGAAGTCCATGTAGAGTAGTCTGAGCAGTGTGAAGAAAGAGACCCTGGGAGCAGCATCACTTTGAAATATTATCTTTGTGTGGGTTGTGCTGATTCTTTGCTGCATTTTGGACATGATCACAGTACAGGTTAGGAACACCCATTCAGTCACTGGCTGCATTTTCCTGCCGAGCTGTGGGTGCTTCATGCATTCCTTTAGCTCAGGTTAGTGTGACTTTTCAGAGCTTTGAAACTTCTGCTTTTCACAGAAGATGAGGAAAGCTGTCACTAGCAAGGAACTAAACTTTCCTTAATCTACTCCTTATTTCTGTGTTTATTTCTATTCTGTGCACTAGAGGCAGTTCTCACATCTTATTTCTCTGTGTAGCCAGGCTGCATTCATTTGTATGTTGGATTTTTTTTGTTACCTCATTTGTTTCCTTCCTCTCCATCTTCTCTTTCCATTTAAAAATATCCTTAAAGTTGCTGGATCATCTTTGCAGCTGTATTCTCTACTCCTTCCTTCCAGTCTTTCCATTTGTTATAATATCTGTCTTGGTATTGTCTAGATATGATCAAAGTGGGTTGGGAAGATTATTCCTGTTTTGTGTTTGCACCTTTGTGTGTTCAGGAGTGTTCAGACTAGGGTAGCCTGCAATTAAAACCGTATTTTGAACTTAACTTAGAGCAGGTCTTCTGGTGCAGATGGCATCTGACTTAGGTTGGGAAGGTGCTCAAACTTCCACACTGCAGTTTGTACCTTTTAGTATCCAACAGCAGCGTCTCTGGATGGTGGAAGGAGAAACCCCACAGCCTGGCTTGTTCTCTAGCTGAGAAATGGCACCTTACCTTGGGTAATTAATTAGTCACTTGCTGTACAAGTTTGGCTGTCCTGAGGAAATTAGGTAAATTGATTGGATTATTTTAATTTTTAAATTAATGAATCGGTCTGAGTGTTTGTGCTATGTGATGGGGAAATAAATCAGTAATTACCTGGATCTGCACTAACAGGTTATCTGACTCCTTTCAGAAGTGGGTTTTTACATTCTTAAATTTTTGTGAAACTATAAATTCAGAACAGATTCTAAACAGATTCATCATCTATGAAAAGAGACTTTATCAAGATAATCTATAATAACATATATCCTACATGCTTTGGAAATCCTGCAGACCACAGAGAAACATTTTACCTAACACAGCATTACACCCTAAAAACAATACAATGCTGCCAGACCACAAAACATCCGCAATTTGGGACAGCAGATGTTTCTACACATGCTTCTTTTTAAGACCAAGAAGCAACACAAGGGAAAATAAAAAGTTGAACATTGAGAAAGAAATGTAATATTGTAGAGCTGGAGGAAAACTGGAAGGACAGAGAGATTTGAGTAATTAGTAATTAATTCCTAAGAGTGCTAGGAAGATGTGGAAAAGTATTTGTCAAATGGAAACATATGTATGTGAAAGAATTTTTTTTTTTTGTAACTCGTTTTTAAATACAATTTTAACTTTGTCTTAAAAATAGCATGTTCATGAAAGCAAGAATTAGTTTGAAGTACAAAAAATCCTGTCATGCTATGCCTGGAAAGACTAGCAATTACTGTTTGAATTTTTTTTTTTTAATTTTCTTTTTTTTTTCAGCACTGGATTACCACAACGCCTTCTAATTATTTTCAAATTTTATTTTAACTTCAGCTGATCCCACAGTTAAGGACTTAATTGGAGGCTTCACTGCTCTGCATTACGCAGCCATGCATGGCCGGGCGAGGATTGCACGCCTGATGCTGGAATCTGACTACAGAAGTGACATTATTAATGCCAAGAGCAACGACGGCTGGACTCCCCTGCACGTCGCTGCCCACTACGGCAGAGACTCCTTTGTCAGGCTCCTCCTGGAGTTCAAGGCTGAGGTTGATCCGCTCAGTGATAAAGGTACTACACCACTCCAGCTGGCCATTATCCGGGAGAGGTCAAGCTGTGTGAAAATCCTCCTGGACCACAATGCCAACATCGACATTCAGAATGGTTTCCTGTTACGATACGCTGTGATCAAAAGCAATCATTCGTACTGCCGAATGTTCCTCCAGAGAGGGGCCGATACAAACTTGGGGCGCTTGGAAGATGGACAGACACCCTTACACTTGTCTGCTCTTAGAGATGATGTGCTTTGTGCACAAATGTTGTATAATTACGGAGCAGACACTAACACAAGGAACTATGAAGGACAGACCCCACTGGCTGTTTCAATAAGTATTTCTGGAAGTAGCCGACCCTGTCTGGATTTCTTACAAGAAGTGACAAGTATGTATGTAAGAGAAGTTAATCACAGGATACAATGTCCTCTAAAAGCTTGAATTTAGCCCCAGAAAAAAAAAAAATGCTTCCTCTCTGCCCCTTGATGCTAGTTAAATGCACTAGAAAATTTCTGGGAAGGTGAAGGGATTGTGATACTGGGAATCTCTTTCTCGGCAAAGGTGCTAATGTTAAGTGTACTTCATTTAAATTAGTTTTATTTAAATATCTACAGGAAGCATTCATTTTAAAAGAGTGAACTGTAAAATCTCATTTTATTTCTGGCGTTAGCACATAAGATTTTTGGGTTTGGTTTTGTTGTTTGTTTAGGGGTTTTTTAGTGTGTTTTGTTTTGTTTTTTTTATTGCCATGTAAATCCTTGGCAGTTGATGGCTTTTTCATCTGCACTACAACTAGGGCAGAAAAGAGCTTTGGCTGCTTTGTGTTCTCCCACATTCCCTTCTTCCTTCCCCTAAACCAGACAACAAAATGCCACAGTTGATTCCTGCAACTTGAAGGGTTTTCGTGTGCTGTGTAGCTTTGATTTGATTTTGTTGATGTCTTTGAAATACGAGCGATTTTAACTCATCGTGACTTCTGATATTTAGAAAAAGTACTGGGCTCCTAATATCCGGATGACTTTTGATTACCAGTTTTTAGTGTGCTAGACCTACTGAAAGTTTTCCTCTCTCAACATGGAATGCTGTACTAATGTTTCATAGTCATAGTATTGCCTAAAGCATTTAGGAATTGCTGATTAGCATTTAGCAGAGTTTGCCAATTCAAACATGTTAAGATGGCCTGATAAATTATCATCCAGCTAGAATGATCTCTGCACTACAAAGGAAGGGGTATTTCATATATCCTTTTTTGTCCCCTACAGCTCCTTTTATTTTTTTTTTAATGTGGTAATTTTTTTAGTGAGAATTGGACAACCTGTATACTCTGTAAAGAAACTGAAAGTCAGTGTGGGCTGGAAGTGAATCAGCTGAGATCTGTTGTCAGTAGCTGACACAAATAAGCATTTGGAATTTCCTTTCTTTTTCTACATGATTTGTGGTGTTGCTTTTGCTCATATCTGAAATTGAAAGAGAATTTCTGGAAAGGTGGAAGTTGATAATAAGAAATACAAGCAATTAAGCAATTTTGGTTTAATTTACCTGCCCCTTCTCATTCAAACAAATTTCTTTCTGGTTTCCTTTTTGAAAACCTCTCACTATATCGTTGCAGTGTCAGGGATTTTAGGAGATGATACAATATCCAGACTTGCAGTTTTTCAGTCTTAGGATGTATCAGTAATCAGGAAAGCTTAGGCTGCTTCCATGTTTCCTCCATGTCTAAAGACCAATGGAAACGGGTACTGTAACTTTTAGCTTGCAGATTCCATACCTTAAGGGTTTACTGGTAAGTGAGAAGTAAATTCTGCTACAAAAAAAAAAAAGTGGCTTTAATTTGTGGCCAGTGTAACAGTGTTGGAACTATCTCAGTTTTGCGCTGTTGGAGGGAGAACTGGAAAAACAGTGCTGACAAAAACACTTCAGCTCTGTGCTTCTGAGCAAAATAATTATCAATATATGTTTACAAAGCACTGTAAACAAACTCTGCTGCCCTTTTTATAAATATCCAAACACTGTCTTCTCTGCTTTTCATGAATAATTACTTTAATAAGATGCTGTATGAGAGATGAGATGGATAAAGAGCAAGCTGGCATTTTTGGTAGTGGAGTTCCCAGTTAAGTCTGACTGTACAGGGAATTGTTGAGATTCTCGTGCTGTAGCACTTTGGGGAAGAATTTTCTTTATGAATCTACTGCAATATGTATTTTCTACAAAAAAAAATTTCAAAAATTTTGGACAATTCTTCTATGGGAATTTTTCCTGAAAATCCTCTGTGGTTGGCAAAAGAGCCTTGTTCATGGGGCTTAACGGGAATTTCTAGTTTGTTTATTTGAACCTTATATTAAGTGCTTTATATAGAAATCCATAGCTGCAAGTTTTATATCTGCATCTGAAGTTTTGAAGAGTATATTTGATAGTAAAACAGGAAATAGTTTTTATTTTTACAGTAGATTAACATTTTTAAGGCTAAAGATTAATAGATATAAATTATGAAAATTATCAAACCAGTCTGTGTCTTCAAGTGAAAGCAGTTGCATGGTGCATATAAACGGGATACTATTTAGTAGTCTACATGTAAGATGTGAGTAGCTATTTTTTTATACTTGGAAAACATATTTGTACAGTTTCAGTTTCTCAAAAAACATCATATGTGAATTTCTTTTTGTTTTGGTAGGTATTGTAATCGGTAATAATGGCAGCCTTTAGCCCAGGTCCCTGGTTGGGAATAACAGGCAAGAAACCAAGCTCTCAGAAATACTCAGTATTGGCCCTGAGAGTCTGCAAGAAGATATTGGATTTTGGGGTTTGACCCTGAAGGTCTGATATTCTTCCTGGTTACAGGTAGAGATTCCTTTGCTCCTAGAATAATTCCAAGAGGAAGTTATTCTATAGTTGTGTTTCAGTATTTAAGCACAAAGCTGAAAGTTAGGAACAGAGTTTTTGACCATGAGTCTGCTGTTGACTTGGTGTTCAGACTTGTGTGTTTTTCTTATTCCCTTCTCTCTTTTTTACAATACAAAAGTAAAAAAAGTCTCCCTGGGAAAAAAGAATAATAATATTGAAGATGAAAACTGCTCAATTATTTCATTAATCGACTTCCTTTTCCTTATCTGTATTACACTTTCCTATTTCAAAGAACATTTATTGGCAGCCACCATAATACATGAGATTATTTGATAAAGAGTTGGTTTGGCACAGTGTAAATGTTTCAATTTTCACGTGGTCTGAACCTGCCTCTTCAGGAGTGTTAATTTGTTAAGCTTGGAATGCACTAATGCAAATTAAAATAGAGATACATGTATATGATATATATGAAGATAGAGATACATAGAGACTTCTATTAGTAGTGTATATATTTATAATATCAGTGTGCAATCACAACGCTGGATGAAATTATTTATTTTGAAGTTGAATGGGATTTGAGAATATTAAAACTTACAAAACAAAGGTGGAAGGCAGAAAAAATTCAAGTGTTAGAAAAATACATAAGGGCTTAAATAAATTTCAAGATACTAGAAATTCAATTATGATCTTTAAAAAACGGAATTTAAAAAGAAGCCTGCAAATTTCCCCCTCTCCATAGCCCTCCTTGAATTGAATCTGTGTGCAGCTCAGGAGCAGGAGGGGCTGTGAGGAGCTGCTGGTCTGTGTCGAGGCAGAGGAAATGATGTGGCAGAGCAGAGTGATGTGGCTGCTGTGGCAGCAGGTACCAAAGAACTCAGTTCAGATCTGGAACAACATCTAAAGGTCACCAAGTGAATTCAACTACAAATGTTTCACCTGCATTCCTTTTTTTAATTTTTCAAAGGGCAGATCTTTGGCTTTCATTAGAGAGTGTAATTTTGTGTTTAAATTTATATAGCACTGTAAATGTGCAGAATAACTGAGACAGAAGTTCTGTTAAGGAAATCCTTATACATCCTTTGTCGCTATCCCTTGGCTAAATCAAGATAACTTTTCAATAGAATTTTTTTTATCTGAAAGAACATTTTAAAAAGTTTCTCTCCGCATAGTTTTAACTTTTTAACTGAACACAGAAGTGTCATAGTGAATTAAGTAGATTTCTACATATTTTATTATGTGAATAATTGCAAAGGAAATGATATTTTCATTTTGTAATAACATAGAAGGTCTTTACTGGAACCACAGGCTTTACTTGTTTCCTTGGGTGCTGTTGGAAATCTTGCAGTGGTGATTGAGGACTGCTTTGTCATCCAGGTACACAGGGAACTAGGATAAGGGGATTATTTTATAATTTTCTCTTCTACCGTTAACTGTTTATATTAAGTAGTTGAATCACATTGTGTAGCTATCTACAGTTATCTACTTTGAAAGAATTTTTTAAGAGGCATTTTAAAAAAAAAAAATTTTAATATGTGGCATCTAAGGCACAGCCGTGCTCTACTCCCATTTGTACAGCTATGCTGTACTCCGCAAAAATAATTTAAAAATAGAATAACAATGCATCCTAAGCCTGTCTTGGTGTTCGGAGCACTTTCCTTACTGTCTCCTAAAAATAGATAAACATTATGGTGTTGAAATTCTTAGCTGAATTTCCATAGCAATTTCAGTGAGACTCAATTTACAGAGATGTCACAAAATTTTTTTAAAAATACCTTTGCAAGCACATTCAAATCTTAATTTCATTGCTAAATACACCTGTTAAGTATAACATTGAGCCTTACTGACATATTGCTTTTTCATATATGAATTTTCAGTCCAAAATAGACATCTCCTTGGTACATAATTTCTGTGCCAGATAGACTGAAATTTAATAGGCATCTAAAACTCATTGTGGGGAATTATTTTTCAGAGACCAATGAAAACATATGTCAGGCTCAGACATTCTAGCAGAGGCATATTGAACACAAAATTAAATTAGAACTTTTAAAATAACTTGTATGATATCCAGTTAAAAAGAATCAAAGCTCTCTGTGTCCTGTCGAGCTGGATTCGGGTTGGAGGAGTTTGTTCACGCTCTCAGTGAACACTCTGTAATTCTACACTCAGCCCTGCATGTCTGATAGTAGTATTTTAGACCTATGGATTTTTGATATTAGCTTTTTCAGACGTTTTGAATGCTGGAAAACCAGATATCCTCTCCAATTATTCTGCTGTTGTTTTTTGCAGAGTACAAGCCAATGCATTTCCTAAACTTTACATCTATTGCACTGAGCAGCCGAATTCCTGTTCGGCTCAGCCTCACTCATTTCCTAGGTGATCCCAACCTTTCCTATGATCCTGTTTTTGTGCATCCTCCCCAGTGTGTTTCGTGGCTGGTGGGTGTGACTTTGCAGTTGATAAGTTCAATTGTCTTTTTCATTCGCCCCCCCAAAAAAGCCAACAAAATCAGAACTCAGTTTAATTGCTGGCAGTAGCTGCATTCCTTCACCAGTGTGAAATAAGGGATGGATTTAAGGGTTTGCTGCAGAAATAAATACTTTTCCTCATATTCCAGAGGAACTGAGCTGTTGCCAGCATACATCAGCCTAGTTTCAACATATTTTGTACAGTCTTTCAAAAGATTTTTATTTTTTAAGTTCCCTTTGTAGCTAAAAAGAAATTACCGAATGGTTTCTTGCTACTGTTTTCAGCCTTTCAGAATTCCCAGGAGGGGCAGAGGCTCAGTTTGAGAAATACCACTCTAAGGCTTTTTAGAGAGATGCATTAATATTGTAGAGAAAGCTGTGGGCGGCTTCTGAAATATGTCACTGATGCTATTTTTCATTTTTTAATTTCTTCAGAAACAGCCTATCCACTTCAAACCAATGACACTGATTGTTTGCTTTAAAAGTACTTTTCTTTTAGTAGTTAGAACAATACATCAGAAGGGATCTTCTTGCAGCCTACAATGTATTAATTTCAGTTATTCCCAAGTTTTCTCTTGGGTAACAAAAAGGTCAATTCATTATTTTTGCATTGTATTTTTACATGTATTTTTTTGCTCTGTATCTGCAGTGGAGGAAACAGGTAGGGACTCCCCTTTTCCAGTTCTACAGTACTGGATGAAAGTCCCCAAAAACCAGTGTTGTTAGACACATCACAAATATGCCTTAATGGTCCTTAAATATAGACTTGAGTGAGTTAAGTGTTTTATTTCTTGGGGAGCATTGTCTGCAGAGGGAAGGCACAGGTATAAACACAGAGCAGTTTTAGCAGTGACACAGTTCTGTGGCCAGGTAGCAAATCCAAAGTGGAAGTTTTCTCTGTCTCTGGGATAGAACAGGAAGCTCTCAGATATCATACCAGAAAAATCTTGAAACTGCAGAAAGCAAAGGAATGGAGTTTTGAGTGGAAATTCAGATTAATTGTAATAATTTATCGCTGTTAAAATGTTGGTTTTTTTTCCTTTGCTTTACCAGCAAAGACCGATCTCTTAATAATAATATAAAGGCTTATTTCATTATTTAAGTAAAATAATTATTAATTATTTAAGTGGGGAAAGCTCAGAAACTTACTTTGTTAGCAGCTGAAGAACTGATTTAGGAAAATGCTTGAATTCCATACATGCTGAAGTCTGCTGCATCTAGATTAAAAAAAAAAAATCAAAAAGCAATTCCTGTTTCTTCTATAGGCCCACACTTTACATTTCTTCTCTTTGGAAGAAGCTTTTCTGTCAGGTTTGGAACACTGTACACAAGATTGGTGGGGATTTCTGCTTTCCCTTCCAGCACAGAGCACAAGCTCTGGAAGGCAAAAGATGAACTATGCATCTTTTTCCTGTAATTAATACTTGTGATTTATTTGATTACTGCTTAAAAGCTTGTGAAAGAATTGACTGCAGTATGTAATGATTTGGTGAACAATGAGCAAATCCAGAATAACAGCAACACGGTGGCCCTTTGAGGTGGATCAGGGATGTGCTGGATGTTTTTAAGGTGATCAGTAGTTTTATGTGGCTGTTTTGCATGATAGTGGTAATTAGGCCAATCGTACCTTTCATGTTTGTGGGGTTTTTTCTGTTTCTTTCTCTTTTAATTCTCTTCCTTTCCAGCTTATTTGCCTAAATAACTTCCCAAACTTGTGCTGCAGGATATAACCAAAGTTGCTACTTCCTAATCGTTTTTAAAGAGAACTTTATTCATCATTTAACTTGTCTTACTTTGCCAAGTTACTAATAACATTTTTCATTTGCCAAACTAAGGTTCACTGACATCGGTCCGTAATCCTTTATTTTTTTTCTTTTTCATTCAGATGCAACCAAGAATGAGTAAGTGTTCCAGACACCGTTTCTAATAAATCACAAATGCATTAATAACCCTGGAATTTGCAAGGCGTGACCTAAGGCACCAGCAGCCACTAGATGTAGCAACTGGTGCTTAACACTGGAAATGTCCATTGTTAACACATTCCCAGGAAATATTTTTTAGGCTTATCAGGGGAAAATGTCATCCATTTGATAATCGGGTCTTTTTAAATTAACTGATGACCAATTTCTTCTGGGTATTTTAAGTTGTCTGTTCTTTTATGTTCTCAAAAACCACGTAGGATGTTAATTAAAAGGCATTTATTTCTGAAACCAGGAATCAGTGTCTCATAGCTGATTTATTGTGTACTCTACTACAGAAAATACACATAGACCTCTAGTCCTTTATAATTTCTAATGCTGCTGTTTGCAGTGACCTATTGAAGCAGTGCATCCTTCCTGAGCCCTGTTTTAAAGCAACAGAACTATTTCTTTATCACCATTAAGATTGCTTGGTTTCCTACCAAAAATAACTTTCCTTTCCCTGAAGTTTGAAAATTCAGCTGTTGCCCAAGCTGCCTAAATTCTTTCCTTCAGGTAGGAAAAAAATTTGCCAAGAAGAAACCACTGCTGGACAAAGTAACCATTGGTCTGTGTTCTAAGTCATGGATGAAGGATTTAACTAAAAATAAATTGACATTTAGGTGGTGATAAGTATAATAAAAGTATTTTCAGCTTATATGAAGGAAACTCAAATTTTCATGTTTTTTTAAATTTCAAACCTAATTTCTTTGAAAGTAGACTGAGACTATTTTCCTGTATTACTTCTGCTGGCTTGCCCTGGATAATTTTAGTGCTTAAGATAAATCCCAGTGTCTAAAAATCCCTACCTGTCTGTCAACCCGTTTCTATAGATATCAACAGCAGCACCTACATTGTTCAGGGTGCTGAGTATTTTGAATTTGACAGTCATCAGGTCCCATAACCACATCTTGGCTTGGAGGAGAAAAAAAAAAATAAAGAAAAAGAGGCTTACACAGTTAAGTCGATGATCAAAATATTGATTAGCACAGCTTTGATGTGTTACTGGAATAACTCCAAAAAAGCTGTAGCAGAATGAGGAAAAAGCACAAAGGCAGGCAGTTTGTTCAGAGGTTTGGAGTGGTTCCCATGCTGGGGGTTATTAACTGGAGTTTTCAGCTTTGGGAAGAGGTACTGAGCATGAGTGGAGGATGGAGGTTTATATAAAGGTATGTAAAATCATGACTGGCGTGGGAACAATTATTCATTATTTTCCTTGTAACTCAAAGAATGGCAGGCATGCAACAAAGCCATCAGGAAGCAGATCTAAAATAAATAAAATTACTTTGTAGTTTTCCAGCCAACGCCTAATTATATTGTGAAATTTGTTGCCACAGGATGTTTTGGATACTGAAAGTATGAATGGGTTCAAAAAACACTAGACAGATTTACAAAGGGCAAGCTATTCAGAGCTATTAAAGACATAGATCTGTGTGCAATCTCTGGGCTAGGAAAGCCCAAAGGCACCAGTGCTGAACGCAGGAAGGGTTTAATGGGGCAGAATTTTTCAGTGTCTGTTGTTCTACTCTTTTTCTCTTACCTTCTTCCTTGGGATGCACTGCTGGGTGCAATCATATACAAGACTTGATTAAATTTTCTGAGATTATTTTGGATAGAGGGACCAAAACCCAACTGTTTCTCAAGGTGTTTGATTGTGAGTAGTTTCCTGATAAGAATGAGCTTGAAAGAGAATTGATTATTTCGGAAAATCCTTGCCAGGAATGCTGAAGTCTGTGTGGTGTCAGTAAGGCTTTTGCTCTGTGGACAGTGGTTAACTCACATTTTCATCCCTTTCTGTTTGAGGGTTTGGCTGCATCCAAAGCCTGAAGGCTTCATCTTTTCGTTAAAAGGGAAAGAAAACCCCAATCTTTAACTCTGCCACGTGATCCTGGAATAACTTTTATAAATCCTCACTCTCTAAGGAAACTTCCTAGTCCTGTTACAGCTGAACTTACAAGTTTTTGTCTCATTGTTTAAAGAAAAGCAAGATTGAGGGGTTTTCCCCCAAGGATAGAAAAAAATCTACAAAAAGTTAAATGGAGGAGTTCTGCGTTTCTGTAATGCATAAGCATATGTTGCCACCTGGTGGGAATCCTCACATGGATGATATCACTTTATACTGGCGTCAGTAAAATTATGTGCATGTAAAAATGTTGTTAGGATTCACCCCTTGATTTCATTGAGTTCATTAAAAAGGTCTTAACTTGCATCCTTTTTCTCTTGTAATTTTTCCCCTTTCCTCTCTCTCTTAGGAAACATCAAACCCCCGTCATTTTGCTGAGTAAATGATGTCTTGAAGTACGTTTAAAATGTGATCATTTTATTTTTGTGTGTTCCTTTTGTCTTTTCAGGACAGCCCAGGAATTTGCAAGATCTATGCCGAATTAAAATCCGTCAGTGTATAGGCCTTCAAAACCTCAAACTACTTGATGAACTACCCATTGCCAAGGTCATGAAAGACTACTTAAAACACAAATTTGATGATATCTGATATCCATGAAGAGAGGAACTCTGAGCAAGTTTAGTTCTATTCCAGATACTGAAGAGGCTTGTTGCCTTGCACAAAGTATATCCTATGCAAATTCTGATTTTTCTGTGAAGTCAGAAGGCAGGTATACACTTCCTTGGGGTTTTTTATACCACACACTAGAAGGTCTTAATTTCTGGTTTCTTGGTCCAAGTTTACAAGGTCCAAGCTTTCTATACAATATTGCATTTTAAAAATTGCTGTTGGTTTTCTGTTTGTTTTCACGTTACGTGTGCAGACTTGCCATGGAGATGGAAGGCAGCCCCTCGAGGGAAGTGGTTGGTTTGAGTTGGCATGCTGAGCAAGAATATAGGAGTTTGGAAATCAAGGCACCAGTCCTGCAAAAGGATACAGATAGACCTCCAGAGCCCTGTTTGTTGGGACCCCTGTCTCTTCCAGGTGTTTGTTTTTGCAGGACAGAGGGAAGTGGATAATTGAACATGTCCTGGGGTACTGTATGAATAGAATTTGGAAATTGAGAAAAAAATGCAGTTACCCTGTTCAATTTGAGGGTCTATACATTGGCTTTTTTTTTT
>WEKY01058987.1:61349-125495 GCA_013390045.1 Picathartes gymnocephalus | reverse complement strand
AGAAAAAAAAAAGAAAAAAGTTAAACCTGTTTAAAAGCTATTTTTGGTTTACGTTCTGTTTATTTCTAATGTAATGTTTTAATAACATAATACCACTTTACACATTTTCTCTCAATGTTTGTCTGTCTCTTCTACTCTTGTTCCATTCTCCTGGGGTACACAATTCTGGTAATGGATTTGGGACTCAAAATGCCACCACAAATGGGAGTTCAGATGTCTCATGAGTTGTAATGTGATTTTTTTACTAGTAAATACAAAAAACTCATAGAATAGTTTGGGGTGGGAGGGACCTTAAAGCTCATCCAGTTCCACCTCCTGCCATGGGCAGGGACATTTTCCACTGTCCCAGGTTGCTCCAAGCCCCAGTGTCCAGCCTGGCCTTGGGTACTGCCAGGGATCCAGGGGCAGCCACAGCTTCTCTGGGCACCCTGTGCCAGGGCCTGCCCACCCTCCCAGTGAAACAGAACTGGCTCTAGAGCTGGGCTTTGAAAGGGGAACACACTGGTCCTAAGCTCCGAGTGGCTGTGTTTCCCTGCTCACATTCCAGCACAGCCACTTCAGGGTTTTCTGACAGGTTCACTTTTCCTCCTCAAGCTCAAGATACAAAAATGACCAAACAGCAGCTGCATTTTGGGGTCTATTTACTACTAATAAAAGCTGAATAAGGGGGATGCATATGAATATTCCTGACACACAAATAGAAACTGGAACACTTGTGTTCAGTCATGAGAAAAATGTGCAACCAGAAGTTGCAGTAAGGTTTTGGACTCAAAATTTGACGGGGAGGGAGACTAGATTTCAAGACATTACTGCTAAAGAGAACTAGGGAAAAAAATGCTGTTTCCATTGCTCAGTCACAAACATCACTGGGAGAACATTCACTGTTCAACCAGCAGTTGTGTTTAGAGCTGCTGCTGCTGGTTTCTAGGACTGGCCAGGCTTTGGCTGGACTTTACTGCATGCTGTGCTAAAGACTTTGTTCCTGTTTATGTATCATATTTCCTGTTTGAGTGTTCACTTGTGAAGTTTAAAACAATTAATGGCTAATGTTACTACTTGGAAAAACCTGATTTACAAACTGTTGACAAATGATGTGTTTAGAATATACAGTCTTTATATATATCTTGGTAGAAGTGGGTGATGGAGAAGTGTACTTACTTTATATGGCAAAACATGGTTGGTTTTTTTTTTTACTGTAGTGAATAACAAAAAATTAGAACCTTTGAAGGAAAAATTATGAGAGCTGAGAATAGGGTCTGCTGTGTCTTTTCCCAGAAAGCCTGGAGTGAAGCATTTAAATTCTCTTTGCTCAAGTCTCTTCCCTCTGCTTGGCCGGGGCTACCACCACCTCAAAAGTTTTATCATTTCTTGGAAATTGGAAGAAGCTAAAGTTTGCTTTTTCCTTTATCACTGGCACTCTGATACAGGATTCTACTCCTTGACTTATTAGCCAAAGTAAAGCTCAGCTTGTGATTTAATCCCAGGGCAATAAGAAACAAAGCAGGTCTATCCAGTGCTGTATGAAACCTGGAGTTTCCTGACTACCAGGAGTCCTTCAGCCAGTGCATTCCCCAGGGAACCACAACGTGCAAAAATCTGGGATGGAAAGCTATGCTGACTTTTATTGGGAAGTCTCCAGCTGTCTAGTGAAGAAGTCAGAGCTCCAGCTGTTTCCTCCACATCTGGGAACTCTAGTGCTGCTGGCTGCTGTTTGTGAGGTCCCAGGTAAGTTCTGAATGTTGTCATGTTTGCAGGAAGGATGTTGGACACATCTCCAGAGGTGCTTGTGAAGGGTCTGGAAGCATTTCTGAGCCTTCTCCAGACTTGCCAGGTTTCTCATGTGGTGGAGTTGGTGTAGAATTTAAACAAGTGGGTTTGAGAGTGGTGGGGGCTACAGGGTCTGTATTTCCCTCACTTTTGACTTGATCTGTTGCAGTGTTTTTACAGACCCCATTAAATACTCCTAAAAGGAATGAGAAAGGTGAAGGAAAGAAGCTTATAGCGAGTAGGTTATATAAGAGTAACTGATCTACAGCAAAACCATCTTTCTTAAAGACCACGAAATTGGCCATAACCCTTCTATTCTGACTTGCAAAAATAGTTTATTTGCAGTCTTAATAAGCTCCAAATAGATATCTCCTGTTCTGTCACAAGTATCTGGAAGTTAATGGAAGTGTTCTACTAAATTCTGTCCTTATTTTTGACTTGGACAATTTGAACTGAACTGAACGTGGTGGTTACTCAACATTTAATCTGGTGTGAAAGAGCAAATAATTGCTTTGGATGGTCAGCTTGCAGTTCTGCTCCTTGTTTTATGCCCTAATGAGGAGAGTATTTTTGGAAGGTATTTGCAAAACACGTTCTGAAGGAGCACTAGGAGGGATTCTGTAGTTCAAGCCAACTTCATAAGCAACCAGCAGACAATTTTATTTTTCCCCTGAAAGCATTGCCTGTTTTGGTAGAGTTGCTTAAACTTTGGTATCAGGTCCTGAGTTGGTGAGATATTTGAGTTTGATGTTCCATTCCATATCTTGAGTAACTTAACAGATCTCTTTATTCTCTAATACAGGAGATTGAAGTGGATCTGCAATGAAATGTTAGTTCCTTTTATTTTAAAGTCATAATTAATTTTGAAGCCATTAGAGATTAAATTTTATATACATTAGCATAACAGCAGGTTCTTCTTTGCTGAGTGTGTGATTTCTTGCAGTCTGCATTCACAGTGTGTTTAAAATACAAGGTGGTGAGTTTGAATAGCATTTCTGGATGCTGTGAATCAGGAACAGTCAGAGCTGCCCTTATCCATGGTAAATCAAAGCCTGAGGTGATGCTGGAAAAAGTTCCTGTCTATGTTTTGTCCACCTACAAGCCAATACAAGTGGGATTTTTAGGTTCTCATCTGTTCCTACCTGACTATAACATTTGCATGGAATAATAGAAATTTAGATTCAGCTTCATCTAGTGCTTGATTTTCAAACCTCAGAGTACCCAACTGCAGGATGTGGGTTACTGAAAATGACTTCCAAGCTGTGTCTGTCCTGAGCAGCCCAACTGGAGAGCCATCCCCTGGCTCTCTCAGATATTGCTCATCTCATAATGGGTTTTAATATAGCTGCTAGGAAGCAAAACCAAATAATTTTTAGAGAGCAGTCAGTCTGAAAATAAAGTGCCCAGGATGTTTGGTAAGAGGATGAAGTTTAGATGTGTGTGGGATTGTGTGAGGGAGAGAGCAGAAAATGTGCCTTTTGATCTTACAGAAATGTTTGGTATGTGGGTTGTTGGGCTTAGAAGTTTGAACGTCCTTAATATAAAATAATCTGTGTGAGTATTTGAGTCTGTTCCTTTTCAACTTTGTGTGTTATTTAATGTTTAGTGAGCCAGAAGAAAATCGCTGTTTTTTCTGACTATTCAGGCACCCTCCTGATGAGTGGAAGACTTGAATTAAAAGTTCCCACTCTGAACCAGGCAAAGCAATTAAGGATGGAGATTTGTACTCACATTGGCACCTTTTAGTGCTATGACTACAGGTTTGTTAGAATTGTGCCACAGAGAGAGAAAATAACAAAACTGTTACACAATCTCCCAGGCTGACCCTGAAAGGTTGTTCGAAGCAGGTTCCCAGCTGGATGGAGTCCAGTCCTGATGTCTCCTGCTCTTGTGAACAAATGACTGCAGCTCATGGGGCTTTTTTGTCCCTACTTATCTGTAATCCACCTGGGAAAATTAACCCAGGCTCTTCTGGTTCCCTGAGCACCTCACCTTGAGGTGTGTTTGTGTTTGGGTGCCACATCCATGGAGGTGCTCAAAGCCAGGCTGGGTGCCTTAGAGCAGCCTGGGGTAGTGGAAGGTGTCCCTGCCCATGGCAGGGGTTGGGTTGAGATGAGCTTTCAGCTCCCTCCCAACCCAAACCTGTCTGTGCTTCTGTGGGCACCCACCTCCTTCCAGCTCTTGCCTTTGCTATCAATGCTGGCTTTCTCTCCCTCTTCACAACGTGTTTTTCACACCAGCTCACCGAGGAGCACAGGGAATGAGACATTCCTTGCTCCAAAGGTGACCATCCTAGCAGGTGGACTGAAAGGTGTCTGAGTGAAAAAAATCTTAATATGATGTCAGTTTTTGTGATACTGCTCAGGACTTTGCTTGCTTGGCTAAAGACTCAATACTTTTTTTCATAAAACCAAAATATCTTACCCTGCATTTTCATTGACTTCAATTCCAGGGTTTCATTCCAGATCACTGGTTTATCTTACGTTTTTTTAAGATGCTAACACTTAGCAAAATTCTTTCACATCACAACCAGTTACTGTTTTAATGAATCAAACTGATTAAGGGCACAAAAAAATGTTACAGTGATATAGCTGCATTATTAGTACTATATCCTGTAACTCTGCTTTTAATTTGTTCGTGTCCTAGTAAATTAAATTAAGGGGCTTTTTTGGGAGTCTCATCAGTTGTTTTCAGCTAATAATAGAAAACACTTTAATGATTCCAAATAAGAGTTCTTTGAGTGGTGTCCAGATAGGGGCAGTTTCAATCTTATCTGATAAATAGCTTCAGATCATCTTTGCTGCAAATTGAGTCTTGTGGTTTGTGTTTTCTTCTTCCCGAGCTTGGGTACAACACTGATTGTTTTTCTCCTCAAGACATTTTGCCAGAACTTTTGAAATCTGACATTTTGAGCAAAGAAAAGCTTTGCTCAACTTGAATTGCTTTCATGATTCATTGATCTTCCTTCAGTCTCTTGGTAATAGAACAACTTTTAATGAGAACAGACTCCTTGTTTTAAAGGGCGTTTTTTATGCCCCCTATATTTTGCCTGGATGTTCAGTATTTTATCCAGTATTTTGTTAATTTGTAGTTATCTTGTCAATAAAGTGGCTTTTTACCAGATACATGGAGCATACCAGTTATTAGTTGTATTGGTATACAGCTGAACTTGCTGGCTTTGAGTATTTCCTGTGCTTCATAAATACTTGTATAATCTGTTGTGCAGGCTCAGCTGTTCTTAATTCTAATGTGATTCATATTGTGCTTAGAAATCTGGCATTCTTGGCTTGTCAGAAATATTAATATATGTTAGTGCCATATCTATCGAAAATTGACATGTTTTGTGCAGGGGCTTAATTTTCACTTCTTTATATTGCAGCATTCCATATTGAGCAATGCAGCTTTGTTTGCTTTTAAATTTCCCTCTCACCTTCAGCCCTGAGAAACCAGAAACAATTAGATTATATCTTTCTCTTGGCTCGCATAGTTTTCACTTGTAGTGAATTATGCCATGCAAAACTATCCCTCCAGTGAGAATTTGGTTGTCATTGTTAGGAGCTACATCTGGACTGTGTAATACTTCGTGTGCTGCACTACAAAGTGTCTTTGCCCGTGGCTCAGTCAGAATTGTACCTCACCAGTGAGTAGGAATAGCTCTTTCCTCTGGCAAAAGTGCCACAATTCACCTCCCCAGGCCTTTCTGCTGGAGACAAGGCTGCTGGACAGACAAAAATGTTGCTCTGAATCTCCAAAGCTGGTATGACCCTAACTCTTAACAGCCCAAAGTATTACAGGAGTGTTGACTTCCCTGTGAACAAGTCCTATTTCTTCAGTGGGTGATGAAACTTCAGACTTCCATCTGCTTGAGCCAAATACTTTATCCTGGTAGCTGGATGAAAGTCCAGCTTCAGGAAAGAAGTTTGAATGCACCTTTAAGGTCTGTATGATGGTGAATGAAAAGCCTTTTCTCTTCAGCCCCTTCTGTGTTTAATTACCCAACCGCAGAGGAGCTGAAGCTTTTGTTTCCAGGTTGAGTCCTGATTTCAGCTGGGATGTAATGAATGTTGCTGTCTCTCTGTACAGTCTTTCATCTTGCTGATGATATCATTTGCTTGTATGATCATGGGGGTAGTAAATGATTCCTTTTCAGACTTCCTCTTTAAAATCAGACTTAGAGATTCTGTCACTCCCCACGCTGGTTTTGTTGCTGTCACCTCTTATGCCACACTCTGTACTGGATGTGTGCAGGGCACAGACCCACCAGGTCTTCCCTGAGGCTGTTTTGATTCTGACAAGGCACTATAGACCCTTCTCTGAAGGATTCTCTTGGTTGCGAAGTAAGGAAGGACCAATGTCGCCTGGTTGCCCAGAGAAGAAAACAAAAAAATGTATGGGCTTTGTTTTGGGGTGTTTGTTTGGGTTTTGTTCTCCCCTTATCTGCAGGGTCAAGTGCTCCAAGCAGAAGTGCCCCTGTAGGCAGAAACTTTGGTGGTTGCTCTAATTGCATTAAATTCTTCCTTGCATTAGAGCCATACTCAGAGCTGGTGCTGGAGGAAACACCCTTGTTGAAACATATCTGGACAGATACTGAATTGAGAGAGCAATTAGGTGCTGTCTTTTTCTGTCCATGCAGAGGGAAATGCACAGCTTGAAGCCTCATGTCTCTTAGAGTTTCCTGTCCTCGTCCATGTCCTCTCCCATCTCCTTTTCCCAAATCTATTACAGCGTCAGCAAAGACAACTCTTCAGCACCAAAAAAAATCTACTTGGAATTGAAACCTTGAGTGCCTGTTTTGTGTACTATTAAGAAACTTAAGAATTATTATAGTGTGTAAATGAAGTCTGGCTCCACAGCTGGCTGTCCATGTCGGGGTGGTGGGATCTGTTCTGAAGGCAGGAGTTGAGCTGACGCTCGGTGAAGTTCCCTTGACTCATCTGCCTTACCAGAACATACCCCAGCACAGATATGTCATGGGTTTTGAGTAGGATTTATTCTCAGAGTAGCTGCTCACAGCTGCCTCTTCTTCCTGCCGCACACAGATGTGAGGTTACAGTAGGGTTCTTCCCCAAAATGATGGATTGTCACCATGGCCTTGACTTCTGCTCCCACGGAGGTTCACGGCCATAAAAACCACTTTGTTCAAGAGCAGTGGCTGTAACAAACAAGCTCAGCTAAACCCTTGCTTTTTCACTTTTACTGATTTCACTCTTCTGCTGTATGATAGGAGTTCATGCAAGGAATTAGATTTCAGTGACTTTGTCTAAACCTCCTTATCCTTGTCTAATTAAACTGAATGCTTTAAAGATGATTCATATCGCTTGACACCCTTGTATCTAAATGCTTTCTCTTTTAGATGGAAAGTGAAGGAAGTGTGCAGACTGGAAATTCAAATGGGTCTTCCTTTCAGTTACTGGAAAAAGGGGGGTTTTGGGGGTTTAGGTATTTGCTTAAGCTTTCACTAGAAAGCTTTTCCAAGATCTGGTGTGCTGATAGCCAGCTCCCATAAACACGGTTTCCTATAAAATGTTTCTTAAAGGGAAGAGTTCCAAAGGTGTGACCACAAGCCCTGTTTCAGTGCAGAGCAGCTTCACCACCTGTTGCAGAGGGGCACCAACATGTTTTGGAGGTTGTGGCTTCACCCTTTGGCGTGACCACCTTTTGACATGTTGGTAGGAGCCAGGGCTAGGTACAACCTTCCCTCAATTCCACCCATCTCCCCATGCTTCCAAATTTCTGTTCTTGGGAATCATGGTGTATCCCAATGAAGAAGTTAGTGGGAGGGGGAAGCAGAATTATTTGATGAGACAAGGAACTGGATAGCTCTGGTCTTGTGGCAGATTTTTTCAGATTTTGTCAGCTCGGTCAACAAGGACGCGCTGAAATGAAAGTTTTCTGCCGTGTAATGAATGCTTCTTGCAAAGCTACCAGGAATGGCTTGGTTTTGCATAACATCTTGTGTACTGTGCCTTCCAGAAGGCGTGGTGTGAGTAACAAAGGCAGGGTTGAAAGATGCCATGGGTTCCCTTCCTCCTCATGGCAGGACTTAATGATATAAAGAGCACAGTATTTCATTGATGTTTGTTGCCATTTCTGCTTGTGGGCTTTTCACAATACTGTGGTCAGAAAGATGACAAGATAAAGGATGACTAGTGTAGATCTGCTCCCTCTTGTAAAATAGGAATAATTCCCTTTTCTGATTATATTTCCTCTCCCCTCCCTTGGAGAAGATGACTCAGAAATCCATGACAAAGGAAATAAGTTCATTTGAATTTCTATGGAACCTTGAAAAGCCGCTTTTATAAAGTCCTGTTTGGAGGCTTTCAGCAGTGCCCTCTGACAAGAGCAGGAGGCAAAACCGAAACTCGTGGTCCAAATCCTCCAATGTCAGTGGGTTGCCCTTGGCTCTTGCTCACTATAGCAGATGAAAAATGAGACCATTGCTCATTCTTGGGGGTTTGCTGTGGGATCCAAGTCATCAATAGCTGTAATAGTAGAGATCTCTACCATACAAGGAAAAATTCCTCTTCGCTAATCACAAAAAAAAAGCCAGCAGAAATCTACTTTTTCTTCTATTTGGAGATGAGAGAAGAAGGAACTGGCTGAATGCAACGACTTATTTCCCTGTGCCTTCACAAAGTTTCTAATGTTCTTCTAAGTAAGAATTTGTCTTTAGCCTTCGTTTTTGACAGTGTGTTCAATGATGATTGTGTGCATTCAGAAGAAAGACTTCTTTTCTCTTCTTTGAAACAGAAGTCTCCAACAGATACAGAGATGAAAATGTGCCTGTTCTCAGTCTTGTACATGTGTTTCAGGAGCAAAATGGTCATTCTCTGTTCTCAGCATGATGTGAAAACGTGCAGGGTGCTGAAAACAAGAGCAGCAGTTTTATCGCTACCTTATGGATGTAGAATAGGTGCATCTGCATGAATAAACTGACACTGAATCAATGGTCTCTTTATGCCAAAAGAAACTCTGGTTGCCCTTGTCAAAAGTTAACTTTTAAGTTGCCATCAGATTTGCAAGAATTGTTCTGAATTCAGTTATTCAAACTTTGCTCTCCATAATTCATTCTGCTCAACTGTCGCTGATAGCAACAGGTTTTTTTCAGTTAATACAACTCAGAGCAATGTGGCAAGTCTTCATTTTTTCCTTTTGGATTGATTGTCTTGGAAGAGAAATTCTAAAGAGCAACCTAATGTGTCTTTAAAGATGTCCACCTGGTTTTGGGGCATGAGTATGGAGTGTTCAACAGCAGGGTGATCTCTGAAGTTTGGAAAAATCTCTCAGAGTTCACGCTGCCAAGTTATTTCAGTCAATCAAGTTTCTCTACACTGAAATAACTGTGTTTTTAAAAGCCATTTTTAGAGCCATATTTAGAGAAATAATATAATGTACGATAAGTCTGGTTCTGTGTTTCTTTTATTTAAACAGTTCTCAAAATAACAGGTGGCAAAAGGAAGGCAAATAATGGAAATTATATGAGGCCATGCCTTGAGAAACACTTTTTTCTTACATCAACATTCGAGTTTATTTCTCCAGGGTTAAAATCTGACAAGTGATTTCTGCACTTTTTTCCTAATTTTGTACCAGTCTGCCTCCATGAAACTCAGCACTGAGTCTCTACAGCTTGTTTATCTGGCCCAAACCCTGACATTTCTACTATTGAAAATACTTTTATTTCATTAAAAATACAAGGCACAGGGGAGATTTTGCAGATAATCCTTGGACAGGGTCACTTCTGGTATTTTTTGAGTGACTTGTTTTTGCTCCATAGCCCACTGGAGGCCTGGGAATCAGCTCTGGCTCTCTGCTAGCAGCTGCTCCTGGGGTCCTTGCCCAGGCAGGGGACAGGACACGGTGTCACTTGGCCCTGCCATGGCTGCTCCTTTCTCATGGCTCCCCACGAAAGCTGACCCCGAGTTTTCCAGACTAAACATTCGAGAGTAATGGCTGCTTTAGGGTCAGGAAGGATCAGAAGGGAATGGGCTCAGCCTGTGAGTATTTCTCTGTATCTTCCTGGTTTGTGCTGGAAATGTGCATGTCTGGTAGAGCCTTTAAAGATGGATAATCTCTATAGTGAAGCCTGCTCTTAATTAGCAGTTTGTTTTAATATGAACATTTGCATTCTGAATTCTGCCTTCCAGCTCGTGTAACTCAGGGCTGTGTGTTTGCAGCAGTTGCCTGAATACCAAGGGTCTTCCCCTCAAACCACCATTTCTTACTGAGGGTTTCTAACACTTTTTTGAATATAAGCACAGTGGTTAATGGATTGTTCTCTGCTTGAGTTCACTTCAGGCAGTTATTTGCATGCACTCTTTTTTGTAATAACAGAATTACAGGGTGTGTTAAAAAGACAAGTAGCAGACGAAGCAATAAACAAGCAAGGAACATTTGTATGCAAATGCTCCAAGTGCTCTGTCATGTTCTGGGATCTGTTAGCCACCTCCATGCTTCCAAAACTTCATCCCCATCAGCTCTTTGTGCTGAGGCTTCGTGCCAAAGCCTGGTGAAGTCAGTGGGGCTTCCCACCACCACTGGTGGCCCTTGGACTTGGGTCCGAGAGAGGAAAGAAGAAAATTGTTACCAGCCACTCTGATTTTGCCAGGAGCTTCCCTTTATTAGGAAGGATTTTCCTGTGCTGTGAATAAAACCAACTCACAGGAAGAATAGCCCAGCTTTGGAAACGTTTGTTGTCACCTGTATTGGCCAGTGGCTTGATCTGGTGACCTCAAGATCTGAAAGCCTTGAACCTGTTCTGCCTGCATGAGACAGCCAGCAGCTCCTCGAGCTGGAACTGGGAGAGATTAGCAGTTTTTGCAGCTTCTGGCAAAAAAAAGAGGACAGGAAGCCTGTTGACCAGTGTGTCAGAGCTCAGTTTCGTTGTGTACAGTGTGTGAGTCTGTTGGGTTCCCCATAAAGTTTTCCCTGAAGTTTGCAGAGTAGGTGATTTCCATCCTTCTCCCCCATCCCTCGTGCCTGCAGTGTCTGGTGTAAGCTATGAGAGCCCTGAGAAATCCCTCTGTTCCTCAGCTGAGACAAGCTGGAGCACTTCCAAACTCTGTCCCACCAGTGCTGTTACCTTTTTATTATCAGGAATTGCAAGGTGCTGTTGTGCTGCTGGGAATGAGTGAAATCTGGGTTGGTTTTATACAGCTTTTGAGTGGTTCCAATGGCTCTAATAAGCTGCTTTGCATTATAGGACAGGCAGATCAGTATCTCAGGAGACCTCCTAAGCTTGGCTCTTTTTCCTTGGGCTTGATAAGCAGGAAGGATAGTCCCTAATGGGAGGAGAGGGAAGGAAGGAACAAGGAGACATGTGGCATGTGCAACCTGGAAAACTTGTCTCTGAGCTTGACTTGACTCCATCCAGGGAAGGAAGCTGATGCTAATGGCTCTGCATGAGATAACAAATTATCCTGGAGCATGTGTTTTCTGTATTCATTACAATATGTCTTGGGGGGGTGGAGGGACAGGATGTATAGTGTGTGCTTATTTCTGGAGCCTCAGGAGAGCTACCCAGATGTTGAAAAGAAGTAAGGAAGAGTTGGAGATAAAGGAGAAAGACCTCCAGGGCGGGACTGTAAAAGCTGATCCAGAATAGGAGTCATTGTGTTTTGCTCACAGTCACACCAGCTGGCTTCAAGTGGCAGGAGAGCTTTCCAGAGAAGCTGTAGACAGTAGGAGGATAAATAAGAAATTTGGTCCAAAAGGGTGAAGCAAAAAAACTGAGGACTGCAATACACCCAGAAATAATTATTTGAGCAAGCTCTCCTGAAGAGCAGCTGCTGGGTAGCTTGTCCTAATGTGAGCCTTAGGTGTAGTCAGAAATATGGTGATGCTCTGTTTGTTGATAGTTGTTGTGCAGTTGTGTTAAACAGGGTTTTTTAGGGAAACACTCTGGTAATCCCATTGCCACGTGTGTTGGAGCTGGTTCCCTCCGTGCTTGGCTGTCAGGGACTGCAGCAGTGACTGATGGCACTCACTGGACTTGATCATTGTGTGCTTGCAGTGGATGTTTTTTTAATGAATTATCCCATTCTGGTCTTTCCCTAGGGTCTTCCCAAAACTTTCCTCCTGTCCTGTGTAGGTTCTCTGCAAGGACAGCAGCAGGGTTGGTGCAACAGCCCCACTGACGCAGTGTGGTTGCCTGGTGATGCTTCCTTTTGTTCTTACTTCTCTGGTGGTATTTTGCTGTATTTTAATTTAACCTCTGCTAAAACCACAGTTCAGGATCTCTTCTGTTGCCTGAGCATGTCATGCTTTCTTGTCCTAATCAAAGAGCATCTATTTCTCTCCACACACGCACATACTGGAGAGAAAAAAACCCTCCAAATGAAAAAAAATTTCCAGGCTTCCCCTCTATTCCCTGTCATTTTGTGTAGTTGCAAGAATCCAGATGCTGCTGCTATTACTAGGTAAGGAAAGCCCAGAACATCTGGCTTCCTTGTGAGTAATATTGTGGTTTAGTTGTCCTGAATTCAGAGTGAGTAAGCTCTAGTTAGTTAGTTAGTTAGTTAATTATTCCCAAAAAACCATAACCTTGTGAGATAAGGAGGTAGAACCTCACTTCCTGCTGTTGCTGATCTGTTCCCATGTCCTTGCCTTTCTCACAACTGGATTTTCAGAAGTGAGTTGTTCCTTAGCAAAGCCCTTCTTGGCACAAACTCCTTGCATGCATCGATCAATCAGAGAGACTGGGGAGACACAACCTTTCCAGAGTCCCAAAGGAGATTGATCCTCACTCTTCCTCTGCTCCAAGGACACCCAAGATATTTTACAGAGGCACATTCTGATGGCTTCAGCAAAATACTGGACAATGGCAGAATTTTATCCAAACTGTCGTAACTTCTTGTGTCTGTTGGAGTGAAGTGGGTGGGTGAGGAGAGTAAATCAGCAGAGAGCTGGGATGGCCAGGATGATGGGCAGTGCAGTTGCAGCTGACAGATAATGGGATGACATCATCCATTTCCTGGAAAATGAGACGTTTCTGGCCAAATTATTCCAGACCCCGAATGCTTAAGTGAGTTGGAGAGTTCCTGGAATATTTTAAGCAGATATTTCTGTAGTCTAGGTGTAATGTGATTAAGGATGAGTAACAACAAGATATGAGTCAAGATGAGGATTTCTGGTAACTCTTCTTTAGGCCAGTGAGAATCACAGGCAAGGAGAGAGAGGGAGGCTGAGAGAGATGGCCAAGATGTGAGAAAAATTTAAGCAATTTAACCTTTGTCACTTGAGAGTGGAGAGCTCTAAATAAGATCTTATTTTTTCCACTCTATAGGAAGACTCATGAATTGGAAGTATTGAAACACCCAAAAATTCCATGAGGGAGGTGAAGATTAGGGAACAGCAGACAGCTTCCATGGCTTGGAAGAGAAGTGGATTGCTGAGATTTTGGGAAAGGTGATTCCTGCATTTTGCATCGTGGGAAAGATGATTTCTGGTTGCTTACTTCGGTTGCCTTCTGTGGATCTGATGTCTGTGTCCAGCTGTAACACAAGGACAGAGTCAGAGACAGGCTCAGCCCCATTGCTGGAAGGTAGAAAGAGACTCACTGGATATTGCAGACAACTCAAGACCAAGAGGGATTTTACATGCCAGTTGTTTGATTCCAAACTTAAAATGAAGCAAAAACTGGACAAAGAATTTGTGCGTGTACTTCCTTGGTGATGAATATAAGGAAGATGCAGCACAAGGTTTGGTACCTCAGGGTGGGAGGATGGAGGAACTGCTCCAGCACTGGGATAAGGATGCTCGTGAGCAGACACACCTGGCTCACTCTTGCTGAAGCAGGTCCTCCCCAGAAGGGCAAGCTGGTTTGAGTTCCTTTGCTAAAGAAACCAAGAAAAGCTTGGAATTAATTGTAGAGACTAAAAGAACACGCAATAGCAACATAAATAAACCTGTGTAGCACATCCAACACCTTCCATCAAAACCCTCAGAACCATAAATATAAACCAGGGCTGTGCATGCCTCATCCAGCTGCTGAAATCCAGGTGCTGCTATGTTAAGGTAGGACCTGCCTGTCTGGGCTTCTCACAGGTAATTGTGCTTAGGAGGCTCTCTAAAAGACAAAAAATGCTCCCACCTACCTTGGGGTGTGTGTCACCCTCACAGCAGCCTGTGCTCAGCATGTCTGGCAACTGCGAGCTTGTCCTTTCTCATTCTTGTAAGATCAGTTGGACAACAGTGTCTAATTATCTCCATCATGAGTGTCTAACTATCCTGTCTATTATTGACTGTTTCAACTTGGTGTTTACAGGTTGTCTCCTAGGAGGAGACATGGAACGTGAGTGGATGGGGGTCAAGGAGGGCAGAGACATGGCTGGGACTGAGTACAACCCAAAATCTGGTTTTTGGGAAATTAATACCTTTGTGAAAGTGAAGCCCTGTGATCCATATTGAATTTCCTCTAAATGTCAGAGGAAATCAGTCCCAAAGGATGGGGAGCTGCCCACAGGAGAATCCCAGGGGGGTATTTGGTAACAAGATCCCAGCTTGGCTGGGGATGGCAGCTATGTGCAACACGCTGTGCTTCTGGTGTTTTATGGAATTATCTGGATTCTGCAGGTGTGAAGAAAGTGGGTCCTTCTAAAGTGTTCAAAGCTTCATTTTGAGCCAGCAGCTCTTTGTCAGTCTGAGCAGTTGCCTGGCAGATGGAACCTCCTGGCCCCCTCCAACCTCCTGTGCGTCATCTTCATTATCACTAAATTAGCTGTGTTGTCATGTGGGATCTTAGGAAATGTGGTTTTCTTCTACTCAACTCCAGAAATATTAAATGACATGATGTTCTTGTTACACAAGGTGGAGGCAGGAATGGAGGTGGAGCAGAGCAGAACTCTGAGAAGGAGTAAGGAGCTGTGGCCAAAGCCTTGAAGAAAGGTGAGGTAAATAATGCTTCTATTGCCCTAGAAAAAGTAGCAGGTAGGAAACAAGACCTGGAATCCTACACTGAAGATATAAATATGTAGAGTTCTGTACAAGACACTTAAATTCCAGGAGAACACCTTTGGAAATATCTATGTTGCTTTCTGAAATACTATTGAGTAGAAAGCCAAGAACCAGACCACCTGATTATGGGGCTAATAGTTTTTAAAATAGAGTTGTTTTGAATTCTTACACATTATTTAAAAGAATGAAAGCAGGTATGTTGAGGAGGTTAGTCTGTGCAGATTTCACTGCATTTTGCACTGTCTGTTTCAGGTAGCATGCAGGTAGCAAAATATAGGTGAAAAAGCCCTGTCGTGCAGGTGCTTCTTGATCTTGTACGTTGGTCAATAAACAAAAGAAGGTTCAGAAGAGGTAGCAAAGCCTTTTGTGCTGAGCAGGGCAACACAGAGACTGAATCTCCCCAGAACCTGGAAAAATGACAGTAGTTTGTGTGTTTTCTCAGTGAAAGGGAGGAGGGGGGTGGTTGTGTGAGTCCCATCTGCAGTGGGCTGGGATCAAGCACAGGGAACATGGACATCCTGTTCTCTTCCTACACTTGCCTTTTCCACTCATAATAAACCCATCTCACTTTGACAGTAGCTGCTTAGAGGAATTTAAGATGATCAGCATATCTGATCCCTCCTGGTGGCTGCTGCTGCTTTGTTGCATCTCCATCCCACAGCCCTCACTGCAGCATCTGCAATTGCTTCCTCTGCTTTTTGGAAATCCCTCATGATCAGGGATCTGAAACATCCCAGATAATGAGTTTCACAACGAAATTACTGTTGTGCAGGAAACATACTTTCCTTTTCTGACTGATTATTTCATTAGTTTTCCCCTAATTTGTTGATGTAATGAAAAAAGAGTGAGTTGTCTCTTCAGCTTTTCCAATCAATTTGTCTTCATGCTTTATCTCCATTTGTCATTCATGTACACTTGTCTTTGCATACAGACTGTTTTTATCACTCTTCTGATTTTATTACAATCTCCTGAGATGTAGGGAAGGGCAATTCCAGAGCTGGATGCCATGCTCAGAGCATGGGTGAGCAGTGGATTTTGTGTGAGTTATTTCGTGTTACCCTCAAAGGCAGATGAAATTCATCATTTTCATAAAATCACACGAGAATTTAGGTTGGAAAAGGCCTTTGAGGCCATCAAGTTCACCCATTGACCCAGCACAGCCAAGCCCACCACTAATCCATGTCCCCAAATGCCACGTCCATGCAACTTTTAAAGCCCTCCAGGGATGGGGACTCCACCGCTGCCCTGTTCTTGCAACACTCCACATTTCCAGTTTTGAATACCCTGAAGGGTTTTGCACTCTTGGTAAAATAATTGCTTTTGTATTCACTTTCATGAGCCAGTTATGAATATGGACCATCCACAGTGTCCCATCCACATGGGAAATGCCAAGGCTTGAGCTTTTCTCACAGCTTGGTAAGAACACATCAATTCTAAAGGAATGGGCTGATAAATTAAGAGCGATCAGAGTGCAGCAGAGACTTCAACCTCTGAACAAGCAGATGGAGGAGGGAATCAGGGACAAAGGAGGTGTTTTCAGCCAGAAACGAGGGGCTCAGTTCTCAGGGAAAGGGGCAGAAACAGGAATGTTTGGTGACAAATATACCCAACTCTGTGGGTTTTTTTAGTTTTTCACTCCATCAGATACTGTCAACCACTAGAGTTGCAAGGATAAGGTATTTTCTATACTCTAGGGGCTCCATCTGCTCCTTCAAGCACTACTGCTGCTGCTCCAGTGGGGTGTTTTGCTTTCAGTCAGTTAAAGTTTAATGGGTTTTGGTCATGTCATCTCAAAGCCCTCACAGTTCAGCAGCTACAGCAGGGCAGGACCTCTTCCAAAGTTCTATGAGGAAATTCATGCGGACAGAAGCAGCTTCCCATAAACAAACTAAATGTACGTTGGGGTAGAAATTCATCTTTGGAGATATAAACAAGAAAAGGACGTGTACATGGAACAAGGAGTGAAGCCTGGAATGTAAGTGCCTGGATGTCCAGTCCCCTCTGGATGGCCACTTGAGCTGACAGAGCAGTGGTAGACAAGAGTCTATGTAAGAGGAGCCCTAAAAACAAAGTGAAGAAACAGCTGATTAATCTTTGTCTTGGATAAACATTTTAATGGGAATATTTGTGGGACTTAAGTTGTTTGAAACTCACAACTTGTGGGATGAAGAAGTCTCCAAAAAAAAGTAATCATCATATTCCTATTCCAACTCCCAGTAGTAAGAGTAAGACCAGTAGCTGGATGCTTCAACACAGAAGAATTTTAGACTTTATATTGGAAAGGAAACAGACTGGGTATTGCACATCTTGAATTTTTCAGTAGCTGGAAAATAATGAAGGATATTCCCTTTGCACATGAGCTTGTAGGGTCTTGCCTGTGCCTACAGGAGGAATGCTCTGACACAGAACTAAATCAGCTGCTGAGACGTGGATTTGGTTACCCTTGCTGCCAAGCTTTACTCTTGCTACCTGAGACATGCCTCTGCTCTTTGGTTAACAACAAGATTCATTTATTAGCTTTAATTTTAGATTGCCCAGGGAAGCTGTGGCTGCCCCTGGATCGCTGGAAGTGTCCAAGGCCAGGCTGAACAGGGCTTGGAGCAGCCTGGGATAGTGGAAGGTGTCCCTGCCCACGGCAGGGGGTGGAATGAGTTGGGTTTTAAGGTCCCTTCCAACCCGAACCCGTTGTGATTGTGATTTCCTGTTTGCATCAGTTTAGATTGCCAGTATTGCTACTGTGTTGCAATGGAAACTAAATACTTCCCAAACCAGCAGCCTCTTTAAATGTTTGGTTTGAAAACACAACACAGGATGCAACTTTTACCCAGGGCAGCTGTGTTTGGCTTTGTTTTCCAGTGCCTGCAGCTCCCCGGGCAGTGCTGCAGAGCTGCCACAGCACTTCATGGCAGGAATGAGTCTGATGTTCATATTCCCTTTGCTGACAGAGGCATTATTTTCACATTTTACAAGACGTGATCTATGCCTTGCTAAGAGATTTAAAAAGCATTATTCCAGGAAGTTAAATTACCAAATTTCTTCATTTCCCACCCCTTCCCTTTCTGCAGGGGACGTCCTGCTCTGCTCCCATTACAAGTTCTGCCTCTTCTCATGGTGTTTTTAAACACTGCAGATCCCCTGCTTCCCTTTGCCAGCACTTTCCTCCCCGAAGTGGACCATCCAAAATCAGCCCTGGCAGTGAGTGCTGCTGTGGGTTTCTTTTCTCTTTCCTTAGGATGGGTCTTTGTGCCATCTGAAGTTTCATTCTGCTGTTCTATTTCTCCATCTAAAAGCGCTGCCAGATTCCTGTGCTCCCTGAAACTCCTCAGTTCTCACTTGTAGGATTCCATCCTCGCTGTCATCCTGTGCAGCTTCTCTTTATCTTCTGTAAAGTGATTTGTCCCTATACTGCAGCACTCAGGGCCTTACTTTTTTCATTTATTTCATTTAGAAATATTAAAGCTCATTAATGAGCTCTGTCTTGGGGTTAGGATTTTTTTGTTTCTACTAATGCACTTATAAAGTTTATTGGAAACTTTCTAGCCAGCAAGGTGTTCTGGCATGTTTGAGTTAGGCTTTCCTTTGCCTTCTCCAGTGCTGGAGCTCGCATGGAATCAGAGTTACATCATCCAGCAGGTTCCTCACACAATGTGTATTATGTACTCCACTGTGTAACAGAGGAAAAAATCATGCCATTATTCCCTCCAGATATTAAACCCCAGCTCAGCTCAAAGGGGAGCTATTTGGAAAGCAAACAGCTCCCTTTCTGGTATCATCAGTGAGTGCTTTTTCAATATCCTGTATAATTTAGGGCTGAAAGCACCTGTCTTCTCAGCCAGATCCACAAGGCACTGAGGCATGACCGGCTGGAGCGCGGGCACTGGAATGCCCTCCTGCTGAGTTATTTCTTTAGCCATAATCAACAGCCACTGTTTATCTGCAATCTGACTTTACACTGCATTTTCTGTGCGTCTGTGGGTGAGGCTGAAAACCTGCTTTTGAACCTGTGGCAGCAGTGATGTCTGTCCATGCAAGCTGGCAAAGGGTCACCTCTCTGCTCCCAACCTTCTCTCGAACACCTACAAGAGGAGAAAAAAGGCTTCATACAAACCAGTAAGGGCTCTATTTCAGTGTAAAAGTTGGTAAAAGAATATGAAACATGAGCTGATCAGCAGGTCTTCAAAGACTTGAAGCATCTAGTGATTCTCTGCACAACAGTTCCTCGTGATATTACCCTGACAGGCCAGCCTTGGTGACAGCCAAGGGGCCATACATTGCTTGAAATAATTAAGCAAAAATATCTCACACATGGCTTCTCCCTGAGAATGTGGCCCTACCAGGTTTCAATTTTATTCTGTTTTTGTTCTGCATTATGGATTCTTCTGCTTGAGGTTGGTTGTGGGGATTGTGGCGGGGGGGGGCTGGAAGGGAGAGAGAGCAGAGTACGCTTCATTTATTTTGGAAAAATACATATGATTTGCAGATGAACAGCTACTGTGATACATTTTTGTTACCATTTCTGATTGTAGCTCTAAATGATGGTTATGTTAATAATAGACGTGGTGTTATGGGCTTAAGTGTTGAGATATTTCAGGGATTGGTATTCTAGAAAGTCTTTTGGTTTTAACACAAACTTATGTTTATTGCAGAAACTGAAAAGAATTTTTATTCACTGAAATTGTCAGAATTGGTGTAACTAAGCAGATAACTTTTGGCCAATGGTCAGCAGAGAAGGGGAATAGCTTTGTGTCTTCTTTCTGGTCTAAAGGCACTGGGAATGTTGATGGAAGCCATACAACCATGAGCCAGGGCAGCAAAGCTGCTCAGGCCACCATAGAAATGTTCAGGAATCTCTGATTTAGTTTAAAAATAAATATTAAAAGCACAATATTCTTAAAAAGCTGTCTGTGCTTTCCCATAGGACCTATCTCCTCACATTAGCTACAAGGATGGATTAACTGGATGATGGATGAAAGAGCATCTCTTTGAATCTTGGTTTGGAACATGAAGAAAAAGAATAAATTTTTTTTTTATTTTGAGGCTTGGAAAAATGAACTTGTTTGTTACATCCCCACTCAAAGTCTTTTCTTGTTTGCATAACTTTGCAGAAGGTTGAGTTTGCAAAAACCAGATGCTGACTTCAGTCCCTCAGGTGGTGTTTTGTGAGCAGTCCAAGGTGACGAAATGGAGGTGCTGCCAAAAGGAAAGTTTCACATCCCCTCTTCAGCCCAGCTGTGGGTTGCCACTCGTGCTCTCATGACAGCACTAAAATCCCTGCAGTCACTGGAAGGCTGGTGCTAGGCTGGGTTTTCTGGGACTGCCTGTGCCAGGCCTGGTGCTGGCTGGAGGGAGGGGGGAAGGCTGTGAGGCCAGGAGGTGGCAGGAGGCAGCACTTGGACAAGTTTAAAATGAACAAGGGCTTCTGTCTGTAGTGCTGATGGAAGCGACCTTCAGCACCAGCCAACCTCTGGGCTGTGTCACACAAAAACAGGGACACTCTTTTCTGGCTGTTCAGATTCATTTAAATGGCTGTTCAGCAGCAGAACCACCAGTGCTGGGCTCTGGTGGTGCCACATTTTGAAAGGAAGCTCAGAGATCCAGCTCCTTGGAAAGATCTTTTTGGGCAACTACCAGTAGGTAACCCTGGCCAGACTTTAAGGTCTCAGTGGGACAATCAAAGCCTCACTGTGGTGTGAAGGTACCTTCAAAGGCACAGAAGAAGCTGTTCAAAAACCTCATCTTGCTATTCCAGCATCAGGAAAGAATTAATTAGGATTAAAAATTAATAACTTTTTACTCATGTGGTGTTACTTGAAAGACAGTTCTTCTTTTGATACCTTGAAAGCCAGCACATGGAATTAATTGGGTTGCATCATTTCATAGTAGCTGTGAAAACCTCTCAGTAGCTTCAAACTCAGTAGCTGGAGCAGGTCATGGGACACTCGCCACTTGGCCTGCAGCTCATGGGTTTTATTGTTCCTGGGAAAGAAGAAGAACAGTTGCAGGGAAATCTGGTGGAACAGATGTAAAAATGGATCCAGGAGCACTCACTGAGTACAAGTGCTCTGCTTTCTGCTCCAAAACAAAGCAAACACAAGCATCTCTTCATTTTCTCTTGTACAACTAAGTGTTTTGTTGGTTTTTTTTTCCTTTTGAGTTTTGAATTCTAAGTTGCTCTGTTTACAGGTATGGAAAAATTGCCTTGGAGATTTTGAGAGATCTGCCAGTGATCTGTTGGCCCATTGTATCTGGAATGTTGTGCTACACACCTCTGTGTGCACAGAGTTCGGGTTATTGAGCCCATCATCCCATTGCTGTTTGGGTAATCTTCCTAAATCAGCAGAAATCCGAGGAAGGCGGGTTACTTAGCTTGGCATTTCTTGAACAATGTGTCTTGGTTCCAAAAGCTGGAGTTGGGATCTTCCAGTGCTAGGATCAGGTCTTCCAGTGTGGCAAGTTAACATGGGATTTTGCTGATTCCTTTGAACACCTTTCAGCACAGCTTTGCTGGAGGTGCTGCTCTCTCCCTCGTCTGCTGGAGAAGACCCTGGTGTGGAGAGTCCTGGTTATTCATTCCATATTGTCCATTTTATTGTCCACACCTGCAGAATGGCCCTGTTGATCTGATGTCCCTGGGGCCACATGGCTGGAGCAAAAAACAGCACATGACAGTGCCAGTGCAGGACTGAGACATCTGAGTTTTCCCTTAAAATAAACCCATATCAAATGGGTTTGTTTCTATCCATCTGTTCTCCCAAGATGTTTGGACCCACCAACCCAAGTTCAACAATGTAAGAAGGGACAGAGGTTGCAATTTAGATCCCCAGCAGATTTCAGTAGAATTGGCAAGTGAGTGAACAGAAGGGGTCCAGATGTGGTGTTTCCATCACGGACAAGGTTGGAGGAGCCTGAGCTGTCCCAGAGTGGTGCCTGGACCTTCACATGCCCATCAGCTTGGGCATGCTAGGGGTGTTCAAACACAGCCCTCAGGAAACTGCAGTGACCCAGCCATGAGGTCTGAGAGCTCCAGGGCAACAGGAGCAGGAATATGGAGTGTAAGGAGTAAAAACCGGGGACACCGGACACAGCCCTGCAGTGAATCGGTCCCCATCGTTCCTCCAGTACAAGGAACTGGGGATTCTTAGGTGCTGCTTAGGGTGAAATTGGTCCCACCTAGGGCTGTATAAAACTGCTGAGTGTTCAACTCAGTTTTCTTCTCTTTTTTTGGTTTGGCTTTTTGAGGGTTTTGTTTGTGAGTGGTTCGGTTTTGTTTCGTTGGGGATTTTGGTGGTTTGGTGTTGGGGTGTTTTTTGGTTGTTTTTTTTTTAGTTTTTGGTGTGGGATGAGGTTCAAGTGCTGTTAAAGGCTCAAGTACTGAGGGACCCTGCAGAAAATGAAGTGCTCAAGACGATGGCCATTTTCAGTAAGTGGACCTAATCAAGCATAAATAATGGGGAGTTAGACCATCTTTGAAAATCATGATGTGTGTCACATAAAAGGGTTGGAGACTTACTGTTATAAGTTTATTTAAGTGAGGAGAGATTTGCCTTCTTATGGATTTGAATCCTTCTAGGGACTATTGGCATGGAAAATGAAGAGGGATTTTGCTGGCGACGTGCCTGGAGGCATTGCCTCGTCTTGGTCATATTTATGCACACAAAAAGAGCCCGAAACAGGATTGTTAACTTCTCAAACTTCTCCAAGGCATTGAATAGAGGCTTGTGTTTCACTGAGAGAAAGCAGGATGTCATCTGCTAAAAAAGCAATTTCATATTCTTTATCATGGGCTGTGATGCCCTGAATCTCATTTAAGGCTTTGATGTGCTCTGAACCCTCTTGCATTATCACCAAATCCCCTCCAGTGAACGTGTTCAGGGTAAGGCACATATCTTAAAGGAAACAGCCATGCAAGGAGCCTTCCCTGTGATAGCTGAGACGTTCGTGCAGACATTGCAGAGCGTAATCTAAAACTTCCTTGGCTGCAATTAAGTAAATCCTGTGTCCTACAGCACTGAGATAGTATCTCCACAGAAATGCTTTTTAGAAGTTTCCTGTTTCCATTGTGTTCTCAATCCCCATGGGATAATATTCTCATTCACTAAGTCTTGGGCCCTTAAAAAAATAATAATAATTAATACAGCTGTGAGTCAATGGGATTCCCCAAGTTTCTTTTTTTGTTTTAGCTTAAGGAGCATTGCAACACACAGGGTTTATTTGAGCAATCTGGAGGGATGCTGGAGTTCTCACACAGTTGGCTGAGCCCAGGGACATGAGAGGGAGGCAAGGGAAAATGTGGATTCTCAGGATACACATCAGACTCTTTTATCCCACAATTTGTCTGCATTGGCAGACATTTTCCCCCTCTCTGTCCCATCACTCTGTGTTTTGGGGAAGTGCTGTCTTGTGATGAGCACACTGGTACCTTGTACATGGGAATTCAGTCAATGCCTTCACCTGCCTCAGTTTCTCCAGCTGTAACGAATGATGACCAACACGAGGGCATAAAAAGAATTCAACCATTCCCAAATCTTTTTGCCCTACTTTTGTGTGGACCCTTGGGCTCTCTACCCAGCCTGGGGGCCAGCTGCTCATCCTTCAGGAGGATTTTGAGCTTCTCCAGTGAAAGCTGCTGGACAGTGGAGCCTTTGTGCAGCTGCCTGGGGGCAGAGGGTGTCTGGTTCTCCAGAGGAACCCAACCCACAGCTGAGTGGTTTGACTCTCTCCCTGATCTGCTGGAGACACTGCTCTGAAGTGAGTCTCAGGGGGAGACCACTGTGTTTCCCAGGGCATTTTGGTTCTGCTGCTCCATCCCAGGGAACAGGAGAAAGAGGAGAAAATGGTCCATAAAATTTCCATTACTCTGAAAAGCAGAAACATCTGTTGGAGCCTGCGAGTGAGGTTGGAAGTGGTATTTACCAGCAAGAAGCTGGCATCTCGTCTGTTCAGACCCTCTGCAAAATGACTCCTGCTTCCTCCCATGGAAAATAACGTGGAGGAATCTCTGAGTCAGGATCTGCCCCAGGCACTGGAAGGCAGCAGAGTCCTCACTCTTAGCCAGGCTGTGTGGATGGACCCACGCTCGTGGTGAGTCTGCCTGGGCTCTGAGCGAGGTGCATCCCATGAAATCCCAGCTCAGCAATGGGCTGTTTCCAATAACAGCCTCACACAAAGTCAGCTGTTCTGCATCACGCACTCTGTGTTTAGGAACTTAGCTCTTTAAAGCAGAGTTTCAGAAAACAAGCTGGATTTTTAAATTTTTTTTTTTTTAGGAGGGAACTGGAGGAAGTGGCAAAGTTTCCAAGTTATCTAGAGACTTGTGGTTCCTCCATTCCCAGGTAAAATGTGTGTTAGAGAAAGGGGAATGGCCTGCTTTTTAGGACACAACCTTGGGTCTACATGATGCTTGGTGGCTTCACAAAGAGCCCATGGCTGCCCCTTCCATGGTGATTTTGGTGCTAGAATAGCAAACACCTTCTCTGTGATTGCAGAGCAGCTGCAGCAGAAGCTGCTAGAAGAGTAAGAGGTTTTCAGTGCTGCAGGTTCCCTTTTCCTTCTGACATTCCAGTGGTGTCCCACCATCCTGGTTGTGTGAGCTTCCCAGAGTTATTCTGGACCCTAATAAAGCAGACCTTAAATATGGAGAAATGACCTGCACCTGGGTAATTCAAATATGCACCTAAGTTTTAAAAGAATCAGAGGTATGTGTAGGACTGGGGTAGGCTTGGGTTCTCCTCTTGCTTCTCGGTTTGGTCCTTCCCCAGACTCCAGGGAAGACCAGGGGTGCTCTGGGAGCCCAGCAGAGCAGGCCTTTCTGGGAAAATGGCATGAAATCCAGAGGCTGGAAGCTACTGTGAACAACCTTCCCTGGCTAGACTCCTCTCCTGCCAGGTGGGGATGTGATGGCCAATTTGTCCTATGAAGTATGGCAGGAAAGCAATTAACATCCTTGGCTTTCATCACAGGGTGATTCCCCAGCTGCTTCCTCCAGGCTCTTTTATTGTGAAGTGTCTCATTAAAAAGCAAAAGGGATTTGAAAGCTGGTTTGAAAACCAGAGGAGAGAAAGGCTCTCCTGTGTCACTGGCGTGGTGTTTCATGGGCACAAGTCACTCCATTTGTTCACATCCCTGCCTTGCCCCAAGAGCTCGGATGAGCACGTGAGTCAGGGTGTGCTGAGCAGAGGCTGCTCCCGCACTGAAACACTGGCTGGTTTTGGAATTAAATCAGTCGTGAGCTCTGTGCTTACACTGAGCTGGCCACCTCTGACATGGGTTGATTTAGCAGGTTATTTCCTTGGCTTTGTGCAAATCTTTGTGAGACCTGACTCATGCAGCGCTGTCGGAGGAGGAGTCTGGGTTTGCCCACCTTGGTCCAGGGGCACAGGGACACTGAAGGTGCCAGGGGAGGAGGCCAAGTCTGTGACAAATCCTGGTCCCCTTGCCTGGGGCTGATGCAATACTTTAAATGTGTTTTTTCTCCCTTCCACCTGTGCTGCACAGCTGGAGATTGGTTGGAGGGTGCAGTTGTTTCGGGGGTTCTGTGCATCCCTCTGGAGCAGCCAGGCTGAGCAGTGTCAGATACAACATCCCAGGCTAAGCCATTAGAGTGGCTGTACATGACATTTCTCTCTGTCCTTCTGCCAGGTTTTCTTCTGAGGATAATATATGAGCATTGCAGTGTTGGCTAACAATGCCAAGGACTGCTGGAGGAACTCATGCAAATGGCCCATTTTTTTTTTTTTTCTGTGAGATAATCTGTGGGTTATTAAAAAGACATATATTTAAAAATCCTAAAGTCAACAGATTTGCATGAAAAATTGTCTGCCTTGCCTGGCTTACATGACACTTTGGCTGTCTCAGAACAGATGGGACAGCATCCAGCTGTGGGAAAGGAAATACATTTAGTGTTCATATTGTGGTCATTGAAATGTGAGGGGCACCAGTGGGCTCATAAGGAACCATTGAGAAAATCCCCAAAGCCTATCAAAGCCTAGGTTGCATAATTTTGACATAACAGCACTGCTTGGAGTAGCTGTGCTAAATCCAATGGATGTCCAGGCTGCTCTGCCCTGTCATGAGAGATTAGGTTTGATTAAGACCAGTGTGTTTGCAGAAATCATTTGTCCCTGCAGACCCACGCAGGATGTTCTTGTGGGCTTCAAGAAGAACCTCTGAGGAGGCAGAAAGCTGGTTCTTTCTGGAGGGAGAAAACATGAGAGACAGACTGGATTGAAAAGAGGAAAAGGACCCTCAACTGTCCCTAATTTTCATTAATGTTGCCGATAGAAAAGAGTTCCTCCTGTGGTGGGATCAATCACCTCCTGCCCTGGTGGGTAGGAGCTGCTTTGAGTAGCTTTGGTTCTGTGGTGCTTTCGTGAAAGTGTAGAACTGATGCCAAAATAATTCATTCTGTGTCAGAACATTCAAAAACTGGCTTCATCTGTACCATCCCTCTTCTCTGCCTTCTCCAGGGAGTTTTGGCAGTGAGGGCAACATCCAGGCCCATGAGATGGGCCTGCAGCATGGAGGGACCCTCCCTCACCTCAGCTCCCTGCAGTACTTCAGAGCTCCCCTCTCCCTACCATTTCTTTTTCCTTCTTTTCACTTAGAGATGAGCCTGGATTTACCCCTTCCTGACTCTTGATAAAGCTGATCAATGGGCCACCTCAGCCATGTGTAGTGGGCAGAACAAAAGCTCCTGAGTGTTCAGATCCACCTCCAAACTGCACAGCTTAAGCCCATCTCCACGTTTAATTACCCCAGACCATTCCCATGTGTCTCTGGGAAAGATGGGTCCCCTCATCTCTGTCTCTGCTTAAAAATTCTATCAGTTGCCATTTTTCTAAATCCTTCTATCAAAGAAATCCTCTCCCCTCCCTCCTAAATCTCTTGCACTTGGAACTTCAGGGAACAGAGCAGATGCAGTTTGATGCCCTCATCCAAACTAATGATTTGTTTCTGGCCGAGAACACGTTACCATCAAGGGGTTTTAATATTCTGCAGAATTTAGTGGAGGCCAATAGAGTAGGAGGGGGGTTAGATGCTCTGCCTTTGCCAAGATGTTTATGCAGCAGGAATGTTATTTATGTAAATCTGGAAGCACTCTTGAAGCGATAGCCTCGCTCTTGCATCTCAGACTTTTTTCATTAAGTCGTTGATCTTCCTTCAAAAAAAAATTATTTATTTTTAAATAAAAAATTCCCTCTGAAAACCTAAAACTCCAGCATGAAAAGTGCTTGGGGAAAAAATATTTACTGCATAACTTCCCCAAACTACCCACATTATACAGACCACGGCAGTTCCTGAAGAATGCTGGAGTAACAACCTCCGGATTCAGGGTTTCGCACATCCACTCCCCTCTTCTCCAACTGCCTCCTTTCCCCTTCTAAATGAAATTATTGCCTGTTCCAGCATCTCACTGTCCTCTTTAGGGTGAGCCTGTTTCACCTAAACAGGCCATGTACACACACTAAATTAAAATATGAAGTATAGGAAATCCTGATGCCTCAAGTACGTGCACAGGGGTCAAGCTCCATCCTCATCTCCAAGCTCTTCCTTTCTCACCAGCACAAAGCCCTGCAGAGACCTTCTTTAACCATGTTTCTTGCATGAAGCAAACAGATTCTGACACAACTCAGTCTGTGCTCCTGACATTTTTTTTTTTGGAAAGATGTGCTCTCCTTGTAAAGTTTTTAACATTTTATAAATTTCCTCCCTGTACATAACTGCTGCTCACTGTTTTGTCTGTTAAAGCCCAGCACATAATGGGAAAGTTTATGGATTGAAGGGTACAAGGTGGACACCTGTGGATGGTTTTTGTTGTTGAGGAAATCAGGCCAAAATGTCAGAGCAGGGCAGCCTTGGCACACTGAGTGCTCGTTGTATACATCCATGTGACACGGATATATCCATGTATATGGATATCCATACCCATGAGGAGGCAGGGATATAAACCACAGGAGGTGGTGGCAGGTAGAGAAAGCCTGGATGGAATGCTGCTCACAGGCCAGGGTGTGTGTGAAGCTTGACAAATTCAGTCTCAGCTGCCTCCCCTGGAGGGACACAGATAACCAACTTGCAGGAGCACTTCTCCAGAGCTCCATTATCCATCCTGAAGAGCTTTAAAAATACCTTCAAAAAAGGCTAGTGGCAATTTTGGACCATTGTATGGATACACTGTGAAAGGCCAGCAAAGCTGGTGATGCTGTGACCTGCTCACTGCACTTTCAAGTGCCCTGTGAAATTCCCACTGTGCAGAAGACACTCCCTGAGCAGATTTTTCTGCACACTGAGGAAGTCAGGAGGTGGAGAGAAGTGGATGCTGTGTTTCAGGTATTTGAATGTGATGATTTCCACCTAAGAACAGTTAAATTGTTCCGCAGCCAGCAGGACACTGATGCTGTGTGTTAATAAAGTGTTTGTGAGGAAGCAGCAAGTCTGACAAACAACACATTCCTGAAAACCAATACCATGAAGCACTTGTGGATGGAAAAGAGCAAGGACTGAAATACCCTGGGAAATAACACTGATCAATAATGTCAGCTGCTCAGGTCAGTGTGGAGTTCAGTCCAGACAAGTCTGACTCCTGATTAATTGGGAAACTCCTCCTTGGCGTGTAATTCCTGTGACTCTTTGCAGATAGTTCAGCTCTCATATCTTTTGGGGATTTGCATTATCTGCACCAGCAGCAGAATTTGACCATATCTGATCCTCACAGAACCCCAGCCAACCCAATGGCAAAATATAAACATCTGCCTGGAAACCATTTTTGCAGGGCATATATGGTAATGGCGGGGATCCAAAGGCAGCAGAAATGCACCTACAGATAGCACTGCGAGCATCCCAGACCACATCTTCTGCCTGGTGCTCATGGATTCTTCCAAGTATAGCACATTTGTGAAGTTCACAGCAGTAGCAAAGGCAGTGAAAAAAATGGTGACACCAAGCCAAGTATTAATGCTTTTATAGCCCAGCAACCCAGGCAACAGCAACAGGAGTTGTTTTACAGTCAGCACCTGACTGCAGCGAGGCCATCGACATCCAAGTCTGTCCAAAGCTGAGATAGCACAGGGAAACATCTTGGATCCCCCATTCATTAACCCTCTGTGTTTTGTGGTTTTGCAACCCAAAGCTTCACTCTCAGCACAGGAGGATGGGAGTGCTGTGGGCTGGACCCGCTAGGTGGGCAGATCACAGCAGATGTGCAGCTGCCTTTAAGCTCCCATAGAGCTAAAATTAGCTTTTAGAAAAGAATGTTAAAAGCAACCAAGATGCATTTTTTTATTGCACCTTTTTTTTTTTTTTCTTTTTGTCGTGTATTTTGTTGGGCTTTTTTCTTCTAATAGCAGGTATGAGACCAATTATCTGCATTTTCTCTGAGCAGTTGTTAGCGAGGTTTATTAACATCTGGAGTTTGACCTGGACCATCAGTGTGTGGCACTGGTAGCAAACAGGATTATGATGTGGCAAGGGGACATTCTTATGTGCATAAAGAATTCTTGGACTCCTTCCTGCTAGGGATGCTTGGATCCCTCAGAGATGGGTGTGGGGTTTATGAGGAGGGGGAGGAGGGGTTACTTTCTGGTGTTTGAGTCTCAGTGGGTAACACCCTACCCGTGGGGCAAATAGCAGGCAAATCAGAACCAGGAAGTGATGTGGCACATGCACATGAAAAATGATGGGTGGGGAACATTAACCAAACTCAAAAGGAACTTGGGATAAGTGCCAGGTCGTGTTCTGGTTCAAGCCCTTTGCTTGGCTCCTGATTGATCTCAACTCAGTGGCCCACTCAGTGCAACCCATCTCTCTCAGATGCAGCAAGGGGCAGGAAGGAAGTCTCTGGTTGTTTTTGTTTTGAAACCTAATTTGGACCAGGATGTGTTGGGGACTGTCCCTTGGCAAATTGATTACTCGTGGCTCCTGCATTGCTCAGCACCTTCCAGCTCCCTCCCTGGCCCTTCATCTCAAGAGCAGCTCCTGCCACGTGCTCCTGATGTGATGGGAAAGGCTGACCAGCCGTGCCTGGGGAGCTCAGTGCAGCAAGGAATGGACCCAGGAGCCAGTGCTCAGCCAGCAGCTCCAGCACTTCACAGGTTTGAAGGAAATCTGGAAGTGGCTAGGCTTGGAAAATCACTGAGGACACCTGCTGCTCTCACTGGTCATTAAACTTCATGAAGGACAACAGGTTCCTCTTGATGTGCAGTTTTCACTCCGTTGTGGCCCCCTGGCCTGCATTGCAAGGTGTCCTTTAGATCCCCAATAGTGCCAGACTCCTGTGCCAGTTTAGCTGATCGTGGAAGATCCAGGTTTGAGGGGATGGGAGATGTCAGGTGTATTTGTACAACTCTGGTTACGAGCCCTGAAATCAATCAGGGCTGGATCAGAGCTTCTCCAGCTTCTTTATCTGAGAAGTCCTGACATCACCGTGGGATGACCAGACCACAGCTGTGGTCCAGCCCTGCATCTTCTCCTGAGACATTGGGATTCAGGAGGACCTGGAAGAGGTGTACAATGAGCATTTCCAGGTTTCACACGAGATCCAGTCCCAGCTTTATTGACCTACCACACCATGTGAAAGGTGCTAAGTGACCACAGCAAGAGCCAGGGTTTATCTTCTGAAGATAATTATTCATTAGAATGAAAGACCATGGATTAAAGAATGTCCTTCAAAAAATGTTGAGTATCTGAGCCCAGGCAAGATATGATTTGGTGAAATAATTAAGAAAACATGCCTGGTTTCCTTCAATGAAACGTGCAAGTCATCTCTAAATGCTCATTTGTTATGTAGAGATTTTACTGCCTGGATTCTAATTTTTCACAGCTGTAAACAGAAGACAAAAGGTGGTGGAAAAAAACCCAATCCTAAGTAGGAAGGAAGAGGTGTGTGATCAGAAAACCTTTGGCAAGTTAAGAGGATTAAGAAAGGCCCCAATGTTCTGATTTTAAGTTCTCTGAGTTGGACTAACATCATGGATTAGATTTGGGTGGTTAAGAGGAAGAAAATACCTCATTAAAAAGAAGCAATTGGGTTTAAAGTTGTTGTAAGACAATGACTGAAACAGCTCAACTGGAATGGTCTCGCTTGCTTAATTCTGGGAGTTTTTGTGTGTGTTTTAATGCCCTCCCCCACCTCTTCACTCCCACCCTAAAAGGCTGCAGGGTTTGCCTTGAAATATATTACTTTCATTCCTTCTGCCCTCCTGGTATTGCTGGTTTGGGATGTGTTGAGCACAGTGAAGCCAGGCTGGTGCTGGGAAGCCTTTGGTCTGGGCACTGCGAATGCTGAAAATTGGCACAGGAAAAGTAGGAGTCCAGTCTTATTTTCTATCCAATTATTTCAAGTCCACCTCTTCCTTTACAAAAAAAAAAAAGTTGGATTTTTACACCCTTCCTCTTTTCAAGGTAGCAAACTAGTGGTGATTAAGGACATGATCTCTGCAGTGGGATTAAACTCTGCAGGTGAGGAGGGCACTCAGGGCTCAATCCTGCCATCCCTTTCCCAGATTTCTGAAAACACCCACCAGAAAAATCGTGGGAAGATCGGAGGAGTCTGTATTTCTGAGGAAAAGTGGAATAAATACGGATCTGAAAGGGCAGGAGCAAGCAAGGTCAGCACGGTGAGAAGGCAGCCAGGAGGCTGTCGGGCAGTAAACAGCCAAGCAAAAATCAAAAACCCCTCTGTCTGTGATCCCCTTTCCTGAGAAATCACCTGGGAACCGTTTAGTGCTGGTGGAGGGTTCCTGTGGCAGGGTTATCCGTGATTTAAAGCTCTCAGGTGGCTCCTTGAGGAATGTTTACCTGTTCTTGGAAGCCAACAGGAGAAGAGTTGAGAGTGCCGTGGCCTGGGCAGGTGCAGGTCCTGTTGGCATCCTCCCACGTGGAGCTCCATCCAAGGAGGAGATCAGTCCAAGAGGAGCTCAGAAGGTGCCATAACCCTCCTGGTTAAGCAGTTTTGGGTTTGAAGGGGATGTGTGTGCCCTTCCCATGGCCACGTGCAGGACCTTCTTCCCTTGCACCATCTCTGTGTCACCTCGGCTGCTTCCTCCTGCTCCTGCCCTCCAACCAGGCAGGCTTTCTTCATTTTCACACTGAAGGCAGCTCAGTTCCTCCCAGAGCAGCTCCCTCAGCCGTAGCATCTTGCCAATGGAAAAAGTGACACTAAAAATAAACTTGTTTCGGAAAGAAGCAAAGGCAGCTTCCAAAAATCCCCAGCTAAAGAGGAAAAAAAGAAAGCAAACCACCACCACCCCAGTCTAGACAGCTGCACTAGGTGGAGGCAATAACAACCAAAAGGAATAAATTAAACTGTGGTTAAGGGGAGAATTTGTCTCCCCTGATTGCAAGACAAAAGAAACTCAACTGCTTGTTTGTAGAAAGAGATGTTTGGGAATTTCTCAGGCCAGCTGAAGGCCTATTAGAGTGACGTGAACTGGAAATGGAGCGGAGGGCTCTGGCTGGTTGCACGACCCAGCTCGGGACCACACACGACACGGGAGGCTTTGACGAGGCACTGAGCACTGGTAGGTGGCAAAAGCTGTTCTTCCACCGAGGCACAAACTGCACCTGGGCTGCGTGGCCTCAGCACGGGAGGGGAACGAGTCCCTCTCCTCCAGATGCCTCGAGCTCCTTCTCAGAACTGCCCAGCAGCTGTAGCTGCACCAGTAATTGCTGGATGTGAAACCCACGGGGTGATGGATTCCTCCTTTTCATCCCTCCAGCTGTGATTGAACCAAAGGCTGGGTCCTGCCCATGCTCTGGGTGGATTTTGCTGGTTTGTTTTTGGGTTATTCCTGCACAACTGGCAGAGGTTTGTGCTTTCTCTGTCCCTAATCTTACCTGTGTGTATTTGTGCCACACAAAATTTGACTCCTTCACTTCATTTGGTGTGTGCAGCATTTCATCCTAAGTGCTCCTGGAGAATCCAGTGGGAAAACTTTATCATATTTGTTTATTTTTAATGTCTAAGGGAGCAACTGAAAACTCACCTAAAGAAACACCACGGTCATTTTCTCAGTTCTCTTTCTCCTCTTAATGAAATCTGTTGTTGGTTTGTGTATGATCTGTGGTGTAAAAATGAAATATCTATTCCAGAGTGGGCATTAAAACACGGAAAGAAAATCTAAATGTTTTTGGTTTAGGAGCTGTACCTGGGGCCTGGCTGGGCATTGGTTCCCATCCCACATCAGAGGGAGGACCTGCAGGGTATCACACTTCGTGTCCTCTGTCCTGGGCATGGGCAGCTGACATAAAAACAGGGCCAGCTCACCTGCCCGTAGTCATTAAGGGTCATTTAACATCTGATAAAAGCCCCAGTGTTTGCTCCAGTGTCCAGCCTGAATTCCACTTTGCTTATTAAGATTTTTCCTACATGAAACTCGTCCCATGATTTCAGCTGAAACCCAGACTTTTCTTTCCCACAGCCTTGCACTGCAGAGGGGCTGCATTTCAGTGGTAAACAAATTGTGGGGAGTTTTGATACAAACAATTAGTAAAAGAACTTAAAAATGCTGACAACCAGCTGGAAAAAAGGGTATGTATGTGGCTTATTTATTCACTGCCTGAGAGTTTCCTTTTAAAATTGAATTATTGATTAAAATTGGATTGTTACTAATTTTTTAAGGTAGTAGCTATATACAACCAGACATGCATAGCCAATAAAATCCCAACTCTCTGGCTCAGCAGGAATTTGGTGTCAAATCAAACCCATTTGGGAGCCCAGGCGGTGTGGTGGTGTTTCCAAGCCCCAGCGAGGGCATTGCTGGCACGAGAGGCAATTGCAGAGATTAAACTCAAGGAGTCTGATGCTCAGGGAGGTTTGGTGGAGTGTCCCTGACCATGGCCTTGGTTCCTGTGTGTGGTCTGGATTTGTTTGCCTGGGATATGGTAAAAGGGGCTGGGTTGGCTTGGGGTTGTCTTCTTCCTGTGCCAGGCAGGTTTAATCAGCCATGCTGGGGGTTTTGCCTGCTTTCCCAAGGAAATGATCCTGATAAGAGCATGTCATCTCCACCAGTCCATGCTCTTTTTCCCTTCTGAGATTTGCTACACTTACAAAATACCTGCTGGATTTGTGAGAGCCATGGGCTGGGGTGTGGTGAGAGGTCCACGTACCATCCCACCACGGGACCTGTTGTTGCTGCCACCCTGGTGTGAGACTCCAGACAGACAGGGAACCTCGTGGCTGCTCCAGCAAAAGAAGATTGACTTAGGATTTGTTTCCACTTTGGCATAAAGTGACCTGAGATGCACAGCCACAGAAAACCCCTGCCTCAACAAGTGCCACTGCTGACAGGAACACTTGGATTAAGTATTTCTGTCTGCCTGGAAGGAGCCAGGCTGCTGAGGGCACACGAGCTCACCCGGACATCACGAGCCAAGCCAAGTTATTTGGTGTAAAGGGGAGCCCAGGACGATCCCAGCGACGACAAATCCGCCAACAGAAACCAACCATGGGAGCCGTGTGGTTCTCCCTGGCTGCTCTGCAAACTCTGATCAGCCCTGGGAGCTGTGGGAGCCTGGCTCAGGCACAGCCTCCCGTGTCCCAGCCACGGGCAGCAGGCAGCCCAAACACAGCCAGGGTGGATAATGACCAGGATGGGTCTGTGTGAACACTGGATTAAGGGCATGGTGCCACTGCTCTCCCACCTGATCTGCTCCCTCCTCCCCAGCCCCTTTTGATGTTTGTTTTCATGGCGATTTCTTACAATGTGAAATTCATCCTGGGTTTAATGGTTTGGGGATGATGTGGTTTTTCAGATGAACAGAACAGGGATGTAGAGCTCTGAAAGATGTCTCTGCTCTTTATCAGCGATTTCTTTCAAGTACGAAATGCTTTTTCTTTCCCTTTTTGTTCTGCAAAGGTGGTTTCTTCCCCTGCCCTGTTTACTAATTAAAATTTAGTTGGTAAAGAATAAGCATATTGTCCCTGCCAGGGTTTGATCTATTGTTATTAGGGCTCTGTGTTGTTACAGATGAGATCAAAGAATTTAATTTATGATGGGTGGATAGGTCAAGTTCAGTCGTCTGAAGCGAGTGCAGGGCAGAAAGCAGGGTCAGACAAGGATGTCATAAGCAGCAGCCCAGGCAATAAGTTCCTCCTTGTAATACAGCCCCACTTTCTCCAGTTTTGACTCAAGAAAGTCAAGCTGTCCTCTGGATATAAATATTTGAGGACAGCTGAATGCAGTACAAGAAGCCCCCTCTGCCTTCTCTTAGTAGGATATCAACACCATCAGAGGAATCTGAGGCTTAAGATAAAGGAAAATCCCGGGACCATGACTGTGTGTTTCAGCCATCCCAGTTCACAGGTTTGCATTGTGTCTGACTGCCTGCTGCAACTTCCTGTGATGTTTTTAATGTGATTTTAAAAAAACCCCCTTGAACTCACAGCAAGGATCTCTAATTAAGACCTAAAGTTGATGCTGCAAAGCCTTAGTCACGCCCTAATAACAAAAGGGGAATGGGGTGGGGGGTGAACAAATTTATTGGGTCTGCTTATGGTCTCTAGCTGCAATATTTTCCTTGAACTGTGCTCAAAGAGGAATGGGTTGGATTATTTCCATTTCATCTTTATTTATTGCACATCAGTGTGCAGAGCTGTTATGAAACCAAGCAAGACACCCACCTCTCCCCTATGCCTATGGAAACCATGAGGACTGGCCTGCCATGTGAGATGAGTGACTTGGGAGCAGTTTCTGGGCTCTGTTTTTGGGACATGTCTGTGAATGCATGGCTCATATAGCTGGAGACGTGGGGTGTGCTCTCCCTGTGTTCTGCCCAGCTGGAGCCTGGAAGCTGTTTTGGGTGGGAACCACATCTCCTTGTGTCTGTCTGGAGAGCACTCAGCACACCAGGGGCTGGTGGAGGAGGCAGGACAGCTCGGGGCTGTGGCTGTGCCTGGAATGGAGCAGCAGGAGGTTCCCTGTCAGCTCCATCACTGGGCTTTGCCTCTCCATGTCCATTCCTCTGTCCCACCAAGGGCTGTGGTTTCTCTGGGCCAGGAAAGCTCCTGACAAGGCAGCAGAGCTGAAGCTTTTGCGTAAGAGCCAAACTCAAAATGTCACTGGTTTGAAACAACAAAATCCCTTTCCCTGACCTGCTGCCTGGAATATCAGGAATCAATGTCAGGGCTCCGTGGTTGGGTTTCTGTGGGTGAGCACCTCCCTGCCCTGACATGGTCACCCTCTCAAAGGGCCCATGTTTTCCCTACTCAAGAAGTTTTGGGTTTTACAAATGTCCCCATCTAAAGTCCCCAGGGTGCCTTCTGCCTCACAGGGATTTTGCTCCAGGTGCCTCTGCCCTGGCTGCTGTTTCTTGTCCAGTTTGATGATACCTCGAGCTTGTCACGCATCCTTCTGCTCTCTGTCTGCTCCTGCTCCCAGGCTGCAGCCTCTGCTTCTCAGTTGTGCCTGGCATTGTGGCCGTGATCAGGGAACTGATCTGGCACCAAAAAAACAAAACAGTGGAAGTTTCTCATAAATTAGGATGGTTTTATTTGGTTATTTTGAGGTGAGGGCAGTTCCTCAGGCTGGCTCAGCTCTGGTCACACGCAGAGCAGGCGATGCTGAGGGAGGGGGTACCTGCATCTCAGCTGAGCTCCCACTCACACCGTGGTCTCAGGGGATGGGCCACAAACTCTGTGTGGTTCAGAAACACTTTCCCCCAGAGACTGGTCAGAGGATTGGCAGTGGCATTTCAGCTGGAGCAACACAACTGAAATATTTTCAGATCCTGGTAACACCTTTGCATCATTACTTGCCCTTTTTAGTGACTTTTTCTTTGACATTGAGAGGTCAGACTCTGCAAGGTGTAACTGCAGCTGCACAACCCCACTCTGCTGCTTCACTCCAGGGAAGGTTTCATCCAGGGCTGTTCTCCTGTTGCTTTCCATTTTCTCACTCATCCATTCCTCGACTGATATTCTGATATTCCACAGCTGTAACAGGGCAGTATTGGAAGAGATGATGCCCTCAGGGCATTTTTTACCCCAGTGAGAAGCTGTAAATATGTGATACCTCAGCGTGTCCTTGTAAATCTTGCAGCCCACGAGCTGGATCCCAGCAGCTCACAGAGTCTGGATCAGCTCAGGGATGCTCACACACATCGTGTTGCTCATCCAAACCCCAACCCTCTTAAAATTTTCTCATTATGGCTCTGAATTCCAGTCAGCTTGGAAGCTTTAAAAGGGGAACTGGTGGGTGGTACAATGTCTGTCTTAGTGTCTTCCTTGCATTTACTGCCTCTTCCTTTCTGGAATAAAAGCTTCAGTTTTATTTCGCATGACTTTACAATGCATCATCTTGGAAATCAATCTTCCCCTTCAATTTACTTAATAATGCCGTCAAAAGTCATCAGCTAGAAAGCACTCGGTGGTGAATGCAAGAAAACTTTTCAAACCCTTCCATGATGAGTGAAAGGGACAAAGAAAATCTTTTACAACTTAGTTTCTCTGTCTCAGTAAAATAAAAACAGCCCCCAGAGAGGCATTAGTAACTGTTGAGAGCCAATATTTACATGTAATAATTTATCTTCATGCCTATAGAAACCACAATTAAATATTATTATTTTTTTTAATCTCCAGAAAATTATAATTAGAGACTTGTGGCCAAATTTTTTGGGGAGGGAGTTAAAAATTATTTTTCTAAAAAGGCTTTTTAATGTCTAGGGATTTGTGTTTGTTTCTGTTGACTAATCTATAGAGTAAACTTCCCAGGCTCTGAGGTGACTCACGGGCTGTGCAGATGGGGAGGTTTTCTCCGGGGCTCTCATTGTTCCTCCAGGGGGAGGAAGAGCTGGTTCCACCTCCTCATCCCCTGCTGCAAAGCCAGAGGGTGTGTGAAAACCCCTCCTGGAGACCCAGCTGCAGGAACCCTGGGTTTTCCAGGCAATTACATTTTTGGGAAGCTTGTGCTCTGACCCAATGGGAATGAAATGGGATTAGCTGGGGGCTGCTGCAGGCTGCCAAGGTGGGAGCCAAGGCGAGGATGTGGCTGTGGGGGAGGGAGCAGCTCTTGGAGGACAAAGCAGGTTCTTCTCAGAGTCACCTCTCACTTAACTGTGCATTGCCCAGAAGGACACGGAGGGGCTGGAGCGTGTCCAGGGAAGGGAATGGAGCTGGGGAAGGGGCTGCAGCACCAGGAGCTGCTGAGGGAGCTGGGAAAGGGGCTCAGCCTGGAGAAAAGGAGGCTCAGGGGGGACCCTGTGGCTCTGCACACCTCCCTGACGGGCGGGGCCCTGCGGAGGGGTCGGGCTCTGCTCCCAGGGAACAGGGACAGAAGGAGAAATGCGCTCAAGTTGCACCAGGGCAGATTTAGGTTGGATATTAGGGAAAATTTCTTCACTGAAAGGGTTGGCCAGCATTGGAACAGGCTGCCCAGGGCAGTGGTGGAATCACCATCCCTGGAGGGATTTTAAAGCCATGTGGATGTGGCACTTGAGGACGTGGTTTAGTGGTCACCTTGGCCATGGTTGGACCTTCAAGAATTTTTCCAACCTTAAAAAGTCTATGATCTTCTCCAACCTAAATGGTTCTCTGATTCTTGTGGGCAGGACAAGGGGAGCTGTGCTCTGTCTCAGTAATGAACTCTGACTGTCCAGGAAAGCATTTATTTTTGGAAAATTAAAAAGTGGGAGGGGTGGGGTATATCAATGGATCTGTTTACAGCTGTATAAAAAAGGCAGAAAAGTTAATGCCAACGTGTTCCTTCATTTTCCCAGAGAAAAACACTTGCAGGATGGTAGTCCAGAGCACAGGTGGTAAGTGATCAATACTTTATTTATATGCTTTTAAGGAATGGCAGGACATGGAGGAGGTGAATGTATGGAACCCCTACAAACACATTATATTCGTGTGTGGATGCTGTGGGCATTGTATTGCAGAGACTTCAGGGGTTCATCTCTTCGAGTCAGGTAAATGTGATGGGGTTGATTTTTTTCAGTAGCACAAGTGGTTTTTCAGAGCACTGGACTGGACACAACACAACAAAACTCAAGAGTTTTGTCCCTTTTCCCTAAACTGGGAACAGAGCTGAACTGTTTTCTAGACTAAATAGCAGGGTCCCTCCCTGCCATGTACAGGGTCAGCCCCCACCCAAACCCACGTTATGTCACACCCATCCAAATACCACCTGAAAATCAGCTTGAGCAAATCTGTCTTGGTCCGAGTGCAACGAACCTTTGGGAAAAATCATTCCAAACTGCAAAGTTTGTCCTGTTGTTTTTACTGGCAATATCTGCCTGAAAATGGAGTGAGGTCTGGCGTGGGTCTCTACCTATTCCAGCTGCAGTGTCATGGCACGAGCGTGGGGGCACAGTCCCAGGGGGAAACACTGCAAGGAGTGGTTTGATGAGAGCACGGGGTGGCCTGGCAGTGGGCAATACCATGGAGACAAGTGGTTGGGCCAGGGAAGGGCCTGAATGTTTCAATGCAAATACATTTAATGTTCTCTACTTTGGAGAGAATTTCCTAGGATTTTCATTCATCAGTTTGCCTGGTTTTTAATGGGAAGGAGGGTGGTTAGCTCATTGTTCTGGGCTCAGCCTGATGGAGGGCACTGGGTGAAGATCAATCACTGCTGTGGCTGAGGCTTCACCAGTAACCTCTGCCTGGAGCTGGGTGAAGCTACAAATGCTGCCTGGTCTTCTGAGATGGGCAAATGCTTATTATTCCCTCTGTTTTATGAATTTCCCTAATGTCTGTTGATGCTATATGTTATTAAAATCGATTACCTCCTTCCCTTATTTCCTCTGCTCTGGACTCAATTACTTTGCATCTCTTTTTTTTTTTTTTTTAAAGTAGGTTGAAGCTAATATGAGAGAAATAATATCCAATCTCTATTTCTTAAGGTACAGGACCAGTCTGTCAGGCTGTTGGCACAAAACAACAATTGTTTTATTGTTGGGGTAAGTAAATAAGAACAAGAAGTCTTAAGTATTGGCATATGTTGATACTTGGCCAAAAAGGTCTCTAAACAATACATTTTCTATTCATTCCAGAAACCTCATACTCTGCTATTTCTCATTTAATGCTGTTGGCAAATACCCATGTCACCATCTAATTTTGACTGTAGTTCAACTTTTTTAGTGCAAAGCTAATCCTCATTATAGCTGTAAACATGTGTTTCATTTGGCCTCGTGTTCACGTGCTAAAGTGACAAAGGCAATCGAGGGTTTCTATCCGGAATGGAGATGTACAGGTAAGTGTTTTGTTCAATCTGCTTCATCTTTCACACAGTGAAAATCAGCCCAGTTGCTTCATAGGGAAGACTGTTTTTATAAACCTCTCTGTACTCTCTGTTTCCTGCTCTGCATCTTTTTTCAGATAAATAGGGCAGACCAGAGAGAAAAAGAACAAGTGAATACGAATAATCACGAGACCCATCAGGATCTGGTGTAGCAGCTCTCTGTGTGTGTCTCCTACATCTTTGTGCTCTTCAGCTACTGGTATGTTTTAACTCTTATTTTTCATAGAGTGTTTTGAGTGGGAATAGACCTCAAGGATCATCTTCTTCCAACCCCCTGCCACAGGAAGGGATACCTTCCACTATCCCAGGTTGCTCCAAGCCCTGTCCAACCTGGCCTTGAAGATTTCCAGGGATGGGGCAGCCACAGCTTCTCTGTCCAACCTGGACAGTGACTTTTCATATATGGTTATTTCAACGTGGCTCAGTTTTCATGGAGATTTACAAATTCCTTCTTTATCAAGTTCCTACTCAAAGTGGCTCCTCTCTAAAAGGAGACCTCTTGTAAGGGGGATCACAAACCAGCAGCCCTGAAGTCAAAATTCACTTTCAGGTAATTTGGTTTTGTAGTTGTTAAGAGCAAAATTCAGCCTGACTTCCCTGCCCCCATGAGAGCATGGGACAAACTCTTTATCAAAATAATCTGACTCATGGAAGCCTGGCAGTGCCTACAGCTGAGGTTTAAATGTTGCCACCAAACTGCTTAAAATGCAGCATCATAAAACCCTGAGCCTTCAGACCTGAAGTAGGACCAGACCTGGTTTCTCTATGGTTTCTTTCATTAGGATAGAATAGAGTAGGGTGGAGTAGAATACTTTTAGTTGAATGGGACCTACAATCATCTACTCCAACTGCATCATCTAGGCCAACAAGTCAAATTATTCCATTCAAGCTCCTGGTGGAAATGTAGCTTTGTGTTGACTCTTTTAATAAATACTGCCAAGTTAAAGCACCTGGGAATAGGTCAAACAGAGGGAGGAGTTTGGGGACAAAGGTGGAGGCAGAGTTTTTATTTGTTCCTGGCTATGATCTGCAGTGGGATGGGTTTGGCTTGGTGGTGGCAGCAAAGGGTTCCCAATCTACAGCAGCAGTGCTGAAATAAGAAATCTCCTGAGGGATTCCCAAGCAGACAGAGCCCATCTGCTTGGACTGGGGTGAGCACCACAACTTCAGCAGCTGGCAACTTGGTCAGAGTTTGTCTGTGCTAAAAGAAATATAGTTTGCCACAAGATATTTTTCTATATTCGAGTGCACGCTTGAGCCACAAATGTTTCTCTGTGTTTGCCTACACCAAGGAGTCACAAATTGTCCTCTTGTATTTAAATAGAGCCCAAATTCAATCCATACATTCCCAGTCATTATCACCCCATTATCCTTTCTCCTTTCTGCTATTTTTCTCACCAAGCAGTGGTAAACCCCAGGCCCTTTCTCAAACATGTGGTTGATATAAGAGGAGAGGAAAGTTCTTTTCAAATATTAAAATGTTTTTAAATAGGGTTTCATAGCAATCATGGTCATCTGCAAGAAATCAGTTTTCAAAGAAGCGTTTGATGGACTGACAATCATTTGAGCCTGGGATGAGATGAAATGGTCCAACTCAAGCTGGGTTGGGACTCACTTTTCTGGAGAGCACATGAGTTTAGAAGAGATTGATGAAGCTGAATTTTGAAATTATCAATTTGGCCTTTAAAGCATGTTGGGATCCAGGCTGGCTGTGAGGATTAGAGAGCTGGGAACTTAAGAGGATGGAAGGAGGTGGCCTCCTTTGGAGAGTGGGCAGCAGTGAGGAGGAATGATAAAAGGCTATCAGAGAAGTCATCCCCTCTTTCACTAGACTTTTGCTATTTCCACCCTATTTCTGGGACAGACTGTCCTGTGAAGGGCCAGGAGTTGGACTCAGTGATCCTTGTGGGTCCCTTCCAACTCAGAATATTCTATAATTCTATGATTTTGGTGCATTTGTTATGCAGCATTTATTGCTCTCCAATACATGCAGGATATTTGCTTCCTACATGCTTCAATTTACAATTTTTGCTCTGAACTCCATTTTGTTGTGTTTTTATATGTAAGGAACTTTCAATATTAAGTTTCACTGTGTTAATATGGAAGAAAATCAAGAAAACTCTTTCTTGAGTGGAATTCATCAGGTCCCCAGCTCCATAGTTGTGTTTTGGGTTGCTGTGGCTGCACGTGGCTGGTGTGCCCATGGTGGGAGCAACATCCTGAATTTTCCCTCATTTATACTGTTTATACTGAATATCCAGGCTCAGAAGCAGAAATAACTTAGGGTTGTTTGGGTTTTTCTGGTTTTATTTTCTTGAATACCATTAAGGAACAGCCTTGGTGATCAAGACCAAGAGTGGCGCTGCTTTAAAAATCATTCAGGCTTTTCAGGTGTCCAACTTCCAAACTACTTAGGGCACAAGGGGAAATGTAAACATTGTTCTGTTATTCAACCTACTACATAAGAGCATTGAGTTTGACAAGGCTCCAGGTACCCCCGTGTCCTGTCCTGAGCGAGATCAGACGCTGATATCCCTCCCCAGTGACATCCAATCTGGCAGGTTTGTTTTCACTCTAACAATTGGCCACTGTAAATGTTGGTTGAGCTGCTTCGTGCCTGCCCTGCCAGAGCTGCTTCCTGAAGGATTTCACTGCCTTTCTCAGCATTCAAGCTTGTAGTATTTCTTTCTTAAATACAGTCAGAGCGTATTTGAATACAAATTCAGGTGTGTGCTGCATTTATTTAATCTCTGCAAGGAGGGAGGTGATTTTAGATATTCTTTTGAACTTGGTATCAACCCCCCCCTTTTTTTTAAGGTAGATATTAAAAGTTGTGAAACTTTTTATTACAGAATTGGCCACGTTGGATGAGGCTGTTTGCAGGGCCCAAAGTTGGTGGCAGAGCATGAGATGAATTTCAGGCTATGCCATGGACAGAGTTTACACTGGACACAGAGCGGGAAATGGAGCTAACAAAGCTGGAAGTGCTCATTGCAGGAACTGTGTACGTGTGGAGGGCCTTGCTGGGGAGAGGCTGGTGAGCTCCAGGATTATTACTGAGAGAAACTTGGTGTCTTTGTTCTGCACTGATCTGCAGTGAAAGCAGAGTGGGAGCCATCCCCTCTCCCTCTGGTGAGCACAATCCATGTTCACACCCAGGTCTGGCAAATGCCAATGGTCTGCCTCTGCAACAGCATAACACTCAAAATTCTCATTTCAAGTATGAGATGTATATAAGAATTATAAGCAGTAGTAAATGTGCACTGACCAGGCAGGAGAGAATTACTCCTGATCAGCTGGCAGGGCTGGATGTAGAGCAGGACCCTGGACTTTGGTGTAGTTTGAATTAAGCTGGATTTCTGCATTATATTATTTTTATAGTCTCTAGCCATCTGATAGAGATCTCTGTTTTCTCTGCTGTTCACAGCTCACTCCACTGCCAGGGAACTGTTGTGCTGTGGTGGTTCAGGGCTCCTCAGTCTGGAGGACGTGATGGTCCTCCCCAGCACCTGAGATGAGACAGCTCCTTCCCAAAATCCTATTGTCTCTCTTGCTTCACTGAAAGACTTCTCTGCCAGTCCCAAAAGCAGCAGGGAAGTGTTTCCATCTTGAACAGTTTGCTTCTCTTTATTTACCTTTGGCCTCTGGGTCAGGAAACCTTAATAATTTCCTTTTTATTAATTTAATCCATAGTTCCTAGTAATTACCATAAATTAAGCCTGCTGGGGGGAAAAACACAGCCAATAAACCAGAGGAACTGCTGGCTTTATGTGGTAACGTCAGTACCTAGAGGATTGTTTCCTGCAGGTCACTCCCTTGGTTGTTGTGATTAACTTGAGATCAGCAGAGACTTTCCCATCCACCTTTTAAATGAGGCTCGGACATGCCAGGAATTCTGCTAATGCACAGGGCCCTATTAAAGGCTTAATCTTGGTGTGAAATGAACTTATTCCTGCCCCTGTGCAGGTACTGAGGATTTCCCAAGGGGTGTTTCTCTCCGGGTTGAATGAACTTGACTGGAGATGCTGGTGTGTCCTTCCCAATGGCATTCACACCAGTGAGGTGCCAGCAGCAGGCATGGATCTGCTTCTAAACCTTGGGACTTGGAGCAGGGATGAAAATAGAGCTTACCTCCCAGGAGCAAAGGAAAATAATAATCTGGATTTGCAGGGGGAAAATACACGGTGCCATTTTGCAATGACCTTCTTTGGTCCTCCTTAGCAGCTCCTTTGGGATCGAGGGCACTCAGAACATGGTGGAGAAAGTGGGAATTAAAACAAGCCCATGAGATGAGAGGTTGCCTCCAGAAGCCCGCAGAGGCCCCACTAGTAAAGGGTTGCTGGTTTCCTCTTCGAACTGGGCTGAAGCCAGGCATTCCTGAGTGGCACCGGTCCTCCCAGCGCTGGAGAGGAAACATTCCCGTTTGTGAGCTGTGGAAGTGCATGCCTAAGCCAAAGGTTACCAGGCTGAGGTGATATTTTTGCATTCCTACAATGTCTTAGCTTTTTTAAATTAAATTCTTGCAACATGAGGATTTAATCCCTCCTGGTATATATGGTGTGTGTGTGCGTGTGCGCGTGTGTGCTTTTTTTTTTCCTACAAAAATTTCATCAGGCAAGTTATTTTTGTTTTTGGAAGTTGGCTCAGATGCAGGGTCAGTAACTTTCCACTCAGAGCTTGTGGAAAGGTTTGGGGTTTGAGGCTGAATAGAGGGTCAAGTTTTAGGGTTGTGCTTGAGTCGAAACTGGATCTGGGGTTGAGAGCCACTAGGGATGAAATCTGTTGAATTGTTCTTGAATATTTTTTTATTAAAAATAGTGGAAATAAGCAGTTTTCCTTTGCCCAAAAGCAGAGTTCTACCACACTGAAAATGGTCCTAAGAAAATTAGTGGTTTCCAGCATGGACTTGGGTTCGAAATCCAATCCCAGAAGGATAAGTTTGGAGTCACATACTCAAAATTAAGCTCCAGCAAAACAAAAAGCATTTTGATTATAGTACTGTGAGGGTGGGGGAGGAACACAGGCTGTACCCTGATCCTGCTAGCAAGGAGCTGGAAATTTCTTGGGACCAGAAAGGTGCTGTGGGACACCACAAAGAGCTGCAGGCAGAGCCCAGGCTCTGTGTCCTGGGCTCCAGGAGCAGATATTCCAGCCCAGGGCTGCTTAAATGAACTCAAAGCTTTGGCTTTGGAGCAGGGGCTGTGCCTCTGGCTTCTCTGAGCTCACACACTCTCTGCCCTGCTTCTGTCACCAGATGAAGGTGATGGGTTTTTCCTGGGGAGCAAAGAAGTTGCTAACTCGGGCTGTGATCTGGTTTCTTTTCCATTCTGCTGAGCTGCTCTGCCAGCTTGGAGATAATCAGGCTGATTAAACCCACCTCCACCAACGCCCTGGAGAAAACACCCACAGCTGCTTCTGCTAAGCCAGGGAACCCTCTGGTGTGGCCGTGCACAGGGGACAGCTCTGCACCTGCTTTGAGCCATGGGACAAAGATGGACCAGGTCAGCAGCACTGGGACACAAGTGCCCAACTGCTCTAAGCCAGGGCTCAGATTTTAAGCATCAACCTTCTACTGAGGTGCCCTTAAAAATCTGTCTTGCTCTTGCTGGAGAACAACAGTGTTGCATTTCTGAGGAGTTTTTTCTCCACGGAACTGTTCAGCCTGAGCTAATTCCTGTGCTAATGCCATGGAAGTGCCCATGTGTGCTCTGCCAAGTGCTGGATGGGGCTGTGTCCTGGGTGAAAGTGTCTTGGAGCAGAGATGCTCAGATAAAATGGGGATCATGGTGTTCCATGGTTCCCTTCTGGTGGCTGCACAGCTCAGGACATCCCTCAGAGCTGGCATGGCCACCCCAGGTTTGCTCAGAGTGGGGAAGGGATGTCCTGAACTCTCCCCTCCTCTTGGCTCAATGGAGCCCGTGCAGTGGGAGAAAAGGCAGGTTCTGCTCAATGAAGATCTCTCTGTTTCACCACTGCTTCCTCCTTTGCAAGAAAAATTATTCCTCCAGGTCTTGACATCTGCTGCTATTTAAAGGATCATCATCATCACCACTCCAGCCCTCCTGGGGCCTCAAGGTATATAAAACCCTATTCTTCCCAAATTTGTGATTGAAAACAGATATTACATGATGGTGTCCCTTTAAATGCCATGTCAGTGATGGGAAGCTTATTAATTAATGGTTCTGCAGGACAGAAGCTGGGGGTGATTGGGGAGGGCAGGTGGAAGGTTTTAGGCAGATTTTAGTCCCCCTGGGGCAGGTGAGTGGTGACCACCTGTGGACATCCTGCAAGAGGAATCTGCAGCACTTACAGCTCTCTGCTGGTCCTGTTATTTGCATTATCCAGGGATTCCCTTGTGACCTTTAGCAGTTTTTATATGGGCTCTGGTGAAAAACTGAGTCAGAGGAAGAATTTTTCAGGTTAGCAGACCCCTCTGCTACTTGTCACCCCCATCATACACCCACATGCACACCCCTCTGGCTGTGGAACCAAGGGAGCAATGGGAAAGTGCACCTGGAAGCTTCTCAGAGGGTCCAAGCTGTGGAAAAAGCTCATAAAACACCTCCTTGAAGCCTGTCTCTTGTGGGAGGCTGTGTGTAACCTCCATCCTCACCCTCCATCAGGTGGCTTGGACGGGGGGGGCTGCAGCTACAGACACACTCTGGCTGTAACAGCTCCACACTGGGCAGACCCAGCAGCTCTCACTCTGTTTGGAGTTTGCAGGTTCAGTGGTGGTGGTAATCACTTATTGATTCACAGGATGGGGAGGCCCTGGCACAGGGTGCCCAGAGAAGCTGTGGCTGCTCCTGCATCTGCCCCTTGGAAGTGTCCAAGGCCAGGCTGGACAGGGCTTGGAGCAGCCTGGGATAGGGGAAGGTGTCCCTGCACATGGCAGGGAGTAGAATGAGATGGGCTTTGAGGTCCTGCTCAACCCAAACCATTCTGGGATGTTTCTAATTGCAAGCATCTGAGAAGTGAAGTAGTGCTCCGGAAGCAAAGAAAGGAGTGTGATCAGCTTTGCTGTTTTGATTACCTCCTTTAGCAATACCTTTTGTTAATTAAAATTTGGATTGTTCAGCTCAGTGGAAGGAGATCTGCCCCTGCCTCTCCACACTTACCCACCTACCATGGTCTTGCACCCTCACACACACAGAGCAAACTTAAAGACTTTACAGAGCCATGAGCTTTCACCTTTAGGGATGTTGGGTTCCCTTCTGTTTCCACATCTAAAGTGTTTATCTTGTGTGTGTTTGCCCTTAGGAAGCCAATTCCTCTGAAAGGCACCAGGAGTGGTTCTAAGTGAGGGATGTCCCACAATGGGACTGTGCTCTGATGCTCTGTCACCTTTATCTCCCTCCACAGGCTCTCAGCAAATAACCTTTCAATTGCCAGGGCAATAAAAGATGTCAGGGGTGATTAAAGATGTGGCAGCTGCTGCTCTGTATCCTCATCCAGTCAAGTCCTTCAGATTTTCCTCACTCCCACTGGGACAGAATTTTCCAGCATTCATTACCAGCCTCCAGCAGTCCCTGAGCAAGCTGAGGGTGTTGAGCACCCAGCAGGATTCAGTCCAGGTTGAGCACATCTCTCCAAGCTCCCTATTCCCATCCCTCTGGTCACGTCCATCCCTGCAGTGCTGGGTGTCCTGCCCCTGGGCTGAGCTGGGAGCGTGTGGTCCTTGCACAGTGCCTGCAGTATTGCTTACATCTGGTATGTTTTCCATGCAAAATGGGTTTTTAAGAAATAGGGGTTTTTTAAAATGAACTAAAAAATTTTTACCGGGGCATCTGGTATTGCAAATATTTGAAAACGTTGAAATTTTTTTCTTTCTTGGCAGTAAAAACAACCCAGCTTCTTGCCCACTGCAGTCCAAGAACTATTGAATACATTTTAAAACAGATCGTTTGGGGGGTTTATATAACTTTTTATGGTTCTGAACAGAAGATACTTTTCTCCTTAGAACTGGTTCAGAATCCTAAATTATAGTTGTTGATTTCTTGGCTTATGGGGAGCTACGTGATTTACACCAGTTAAGAACAGCAGAAAGCTTCAAGAAACCTTTGAAAGCACAAACCAGAGGAAGATGAGCTTTTGTTTTCCTTCCCAGACATTCATATCCTTGTTGCAGACCATGCAGCATGGAGATTCACTCCATTGCTATTGTGGACTGTGAGACCTTACCCCATGCCCATTCCCCAGGTAGCTGGAGTCAGGCACTGCAGGGAGCAACTTGAAGGTTCCCCGAGCAGTCTGAAGGGATCTGAGGGAATCCAACCCCAGGGATGGGTGAACCCAGATGCTGCAGCTGCTTCAAGCTTTTCCCAGTTACTTTTTTTCTGAGAATGACTAAAAAGGTCACAAGATTCGGGGGTTTTCGTGTGTGGCTCTCTGACCTACTGAATCATGATTTTTTTTTTTTTCCATGTGTGTTGCTCTCAGATATAGTTTTGACAGAAGCTGAAAGAACCTCCCTGGGTTGGAGAGAAGAATTGGACCTGCATGCCTTGCATCTCAACTGAGGGCCTTGACAACTGCATATGGTGCAGACAGGGACAACATTAATGCCTTTTTAAATATATATATATATTTTTTTAAAGGGAGGGGGGATGAGAATGGGAAAAATAATTTTAAAAGATCAGCATTTTATCCACAATTGATCCCATGCCTGTGTGCTGGAAAACCCTCTGGGTGTGACAGCTCACTGTGCCCAGGTGGCAAAATATCTTGGGAAACTCCAAATACAGCTGGGATATTTTTGCACACAAAACCAGATGGGTTCTCAGCTTATTGTGTGCCTGGACAAGTCCTGGTTCTTGCCAGCAGGAAGGTGGCAGGAATAAGGATCAAGGAATGGGTCTGGGAATACCCCACAAGGGACAACTTGTGCCTGGCACTGCGGTTGCCATAGCTGGGGTTTGCTGATCCATAGACCCATCAACCCTCTGTGCCAGGGTGGGATTGGCTCAGGGATCTAAAAATGACCAGAAACCCAGCCCTGTGCAAGGCGGGGAAGGGCTGGTGCTGGTGGAGGATCCAGCCTGGTCCTTGGGGTCCCAGCAGCCTTGGCACAGCCACAGCACCAAACCACATCCCTGGCCAGTCCTGCTCTGCAGTCTGGCCTCGTGCCCAGGTTATGAAAGCACTATAAAAGCCAGATAATGATGCTTTGGCCTTAACGTTTGTCCCATAGCATTTAAAAAAAAAAAGAACAAAATAGTCTGGCAAAGCACAGAAGAATAAAGTCCTGACATATTTGGTTTAGTTAGATTGACTCGAGCGCTGCTGGGCTTGTCTCTGCCTGCTGCTGGTGTCAGGGTTTCTGTCACCCTCCCTGGCTTTGCACGTGCAGGTCCACAGACATTACTCACATGAAATCACTATTCAGTGACACTTTGGTCCAGTGTAGCACGAGCTGGGCACTTACAGATGTCCATCATTCACTCTGACAAAGCCACTTCTCCCCTCAGCCTTGGTAACCCATAGCTGGAGCACATCTCTCCAGAAGAGAAATTCACTCCTTGCTTTGAAGATCAAGTGCTGAGGCATCCGTTGCATTCCTGCCTGACGTGTTCCAGTGGTTGGCTGCCCTCATTCCAAACCAGATGTCTCCTCTCTGATTTGAATGCTGCTGACTTCAGATTCCTGCCATTAGACCTTCTGCCTGTTCCTGAGGGAGGTGAGGAACTCCAGGTTGTTGGATATCCAGGCTGCCACTGCTACCCAGTGAAGCAGCTGCTGTCAGGGTCAGAGAGACCAACAGAATCGTAAAAGACTTCAAGCAAATTCCTTCACTTTGTCTCCTGGCTGTGATGGCCATTCAGTGTGAGGAAGGCTTTCACATGCCCAGCCCTGGTCTGGTTTTCCTATCGCTGACTCTTCTTTGTACCACCCCCTTGGTAAAATGGTGGGGGTTTGTCCTTAGTTCAATTTCCTTCCTCTTACAAAGAGATAAATCTGTTGGAATGTGTATTTTTTTTTCCCTGCCTTTTTTTTGTTTAATATCATGCCATAAATATTCTGTAGTTTCATCTTGCCGCAATTCTGGTTGAGGCTAAACACATCCAGTTTTTGGCTGAGCAATGGATGTTCTTCCCACAAAAAGTTCCTAGTGAGATGTGGGGAAGGCAAGGGACAGTCTGACTACCAGCCCTGGTGAAGCCAGTGGATGAGTCCTTATGAACAAGAAACTTGAGATTTTCTTATCAATAGTGTAAAGGTCAGGCGTGGTTTTGTTTCTCAGCTGCATGTACAGAACAATGTCTCTTTTCTCTGCAGTGCTGTCCTTCCACCTCCTTCCCCTGTAAATTTTGCTCTCAATTTAATTTATTTGCAGCCCTACCCTTGGTAGGGAAGGCAGAAACACAGGAACAGTGTGAGATTGGTCTGATCATGCAAAACTCTGCAGCTTTTGCTTTCAGGATTGAATGCTGGGCTCTTCTAACTGAGGGGGAACCTGGTCTCAGCTCATTTTCTACAAGACTGGCACCCTCTGAACACTTTAAAACTGTAGAATCACAGGATCACATAGTGGTTTGGGTTGGGAGGGACCTTAAAGATCATCCAAATACAACCCCTCTGCCACAGGCGGGGTCACCTTCCACCAGACCAGGGTGCTCAAAGATTTAAAGGAAGCAAAGATGTGTCCATAGAGCCAATGGAAGTATTTGTGCTCTCTCCCTCCCTGTAAGTACATCACAGTAACTCAGAGGAGCAGCACGTGCTCACTTACAGAGGATGTGCTATAGAAGAGTTATCACTCATCAGGGGAGATATGGGCTTAATGCAAAAAAGAGCCTGAGATGGCTCAGCACAGCCCATAGCTGAAACATGTTGTGATACCCCTGGGTAAAGATCAAACTGTAAAGGTCTTGCCGACATCTGATTCTCCTCAGTTTTAGTTGGATCCAAATCTAGCAAAAGGGCATTTTTATGTCTGGTCACAGTCCAAAAAGATATAGCAAAATCACCTGGAGTTACAAATGTGTTGCAGAACCTGTCCCTAATCACATTAAGAGCTCTAAACTGTAAGGCTCGATTGTTTGCCAAATGAAATATTCTCCTCCGGTATTTGCAGAAAGGAATTACAGTCTGTGAGTCATGTTTTTCATTTGGTATTGAAGTACAGTTTCTGTTTTACAGACCCAATCCTGAGCTTGGGGAAGGAGTCGTTAAAAAGGCTTTGTTTTGTTGGGAAATAAGGGCGAGGTGACAGGTCTCAGACAACATATTTTGGGCTCTCAGTTTGCAGCTGGGCTTTCAAGCCCTTGAGGTTCCCAATGTCAGGTTTTCCTCTGCAGTTCTCAGAGAGGTGGTGGGGGCTGTTGGGTTTGAGGTTGTGCTGAAATAAAGAGAAAGGCCATGTAATCCCAGGGCTCTGGTCTCCAGCCCCTAAGGTTGCGAGGCTCTACAGAAATGTACATCTTGCTCCAAGCCTGAAGTGCCCCGAGCCCTTCCTTTTGCCCCACTCTGATATTGGCTGGCCACCAGGCATGGAGTCTGGGCTGGAGCTCACCTGTGGCTTGCACATGAACTCCTGGGCTAGTGGAAGGTGTCCCTGCCCATGGCAGAGGGGTTGGAATGAGATGGTGTCTAGGGTCCCTTCTAACCCAAACCATCCTGGGACTGGGTATCACCCAATAAACTGATATGAATTGGGTGATGTGGAGCTCTTGCAGTGGGTAGGAGGTGGGACAGTGAAATCCAGGAAAGGAAAACATTCAAAGCACCAAGTCATTTCTGTGAGCAGAAGCAATGCGAGATGGTTGAGATAGCTCCCAACTCCCAGCCATGGAGGATGGGCCTTGCACAGACTTTGGCAGTAGCAGCCCACAGCTGTGAGAGCTGAGCCAGCTCCAGGGGCAGTGGGAGATGCCCTTGGCTCAAACCAGAGCTGCTGCTGGGTGAATTGCCCATCACACCACACTTAATTACACTGAAGGAAACTCTTGCCCAGAGTCTCCCTGTGTCCCATGTGGGGGGAGAATCCAAACGGGATTTACACCACATCTTTAAAGCTGGGAGCAGGAGAGGTGGACAAAGCCCTGCAATCCCTTGGGAAGAGGGGAGCACATCCCCCTGGGCTGCCCAGAGGCCACAGCCTGCCCCTGGCCTGCCCCCTCCTCATCCTCAGGGAGGAAGGAAGCACAGGGCCAGGTCAGCAGTTGTGCCTGGGGGATTTTGGCCTGACTTCTCACAGTGTCTTAATATACCCCAGCTGGCAGCAATAATTGGAGAGTTATTAAATAACTGTCTGCAGTGACATCCAATCTGCAGAGCACTGTACCAATTATTTTCCATTTGCTTTCCTCTATCTCAGCGTGTCTCTATCTCCCCATCGTACCCTGCTGCCATTCCCAGGAACAATTTACTGTAGTGATTGGAGGGCAGTGAGATCTTCTCCAACAAAGAAACTACTTTATTTTCTGCCATGGTTAATGCCCCAGTTTAATGAGTCCTTCATATCATTCTCACCACCCTAAATTAAAGGGTAACCCGTGCAATTAAACTGTTTAGCTTCCAGAATGCCCCTCACAGTTATCTGCAAAATGGGTTGAAATGCAGCTGCTACTACTATTGCTCATACCAAAACTGGCAAAGGGAAAACCACTTTCATCTCTTTATTTTTAGTAGTGTGCCTTTACTTTCAATTAAACTAATTATTTGCACCGTCTTGTTCCTGATTGTTGTCCCATGATGTTTTCCCAACCAGGAAATATTTTATGCAATACGTGACTGTAGATGCTTAGACCTTCACGTTTGTGTCCTTCGGGAATGAGGAGAGAGCTGGGACTTGCAGTTCTTTGTCCAATGTTTATCAGTATTAAACCAGAGTAAAGCTGGTTGCAGTGGATTCACTCCAGATTTTGTTAGATGATACTTTCTCTTTTTTTGCTTTACTTTTTAGATCAGAATTTGCTATTTTTCCTTTATTCTTAAAAAGTAGAAGTTTAATGGGGAAAATAAGTGCCCCAAAACCCTTCTTCCCAATTTGCATCCAGAACTTGCTGCTGTATTCCCAAGGGTCTTATAACAACCTGCACTAAGAGCATCCTTGAGGATCTGTTGATTCTTTTCATCAGGAGCTTCTTCAGCCATCCTGATATTTGTCCCACTCAAGAGGAAAAGTTTTTAAGGTTTGGGAAGAAGTTTGTCACTGCTTGGCTTGGGAGCAGAGTGGGAAGCCCCCAAAATGTCAAACCATAAGGCTCTGCAGCAACCCAAGGAACTCTACTTGGGATTCGTCTGCAGGGAAGGTTCTTCCTGCCTCAAACCTGTTGAGTTCCAATATTCATTTTAATGATCTCATTTTATAAATAATGGGAAGAAAACAATGCATTCAATAGAAATGAGATTAGAAATAGGAGGGGAGTGAATTACAAATGCAAGAGCCTGTATTTATTCCAAGGAAGATAAATCTCATTTTAAGTGGTCTCCAGTGCAACAGTGTCTTGCTAAGACTAAAACAAAGTAAATCTGGTTTTGTTGATAAATAAAAGTGTGAGGCAGTGGCAGGGAATGTTTTCTAACACTATTTGGTTGTCATAGTATCCTGGGACTAATGATAACTAACTAATACCTGGGTTTTACTCTTGGCCTGGCCACTGTCTCTCTGCAGTAAATCATTTAACACCCTGTGCTAGAGTTGAGGCACAAGCTGGAAAATCCAACTCCAGTGAACAAATGACATCAGGGTGTGACCCTCGGTAAAGCTGTCATTGACAGGGTTCTACATCAGCAGGGCGAAGGAGTTTGGGGTGCATCATGAATTGGAAGGTGGAGTTAGTGGCATTTCAGCAGCTCACGCACAATTTACTTCAGATTGTTGTGAGAAAGGCTGGTGGTGGGAGACCTTTTAATCTGGGGCTGGATCTGGCATGGCAATGCACCTCGTGTGTCACCCAATGTAGACACAACACCAGCAGTGACTTGAAAATTCTCTTTTTTTTTCTCTTCTGTGATTTGGTCAGATTTTCTGTCCACATGAGTAGCAGGCAGGAGAAAAGATGTTTGCTCTGCAGAACTCTCTCTGAGTCTCTTCTCCGTGTGGTCCTGGAGCTGCAGTGAGGAAGGGACCGTACCAGGGATTGATAAGAGGGTCTGAACCGCAAACGCCAGCTCAGCAGGGAGGCAACACCATCACTCTGTTCTCACCTAATTGAAAACACATTGTTCGTCTGTCCCACACCTGGTGACTCGGAGGGAAGTGCTGGCACAAGCTGCAGTGGGATGGATGGGGTGAGGTATCCCCGGAAAGAATGTACAGCCCGGAGCTGGCACTCGCCGAGCCGGGGTACGCAGAGCTGCTCCAAACAACGCCACAATCAGCAGCCTCATGGGCTGGAGCTGGAGAGTGGCCGGCCCTCCTAGCTGGGAGCTAATGATTCCCTTCAGGATTGCATCATTAGATTCGACCTGAGTCATTATGAGGCGATTTGGGAAAACAAGTTGGAATTCATTACCGAGGAAACGCGCTGGAGCTGTTGCAAGAGCCTGCTGCCGGGTGCCGGGTGGGTGCCCAGAGGCACCACCAGCGCCTCGCTCCCTGGCCCAGCGCTGCTCTGCCCTCATGGCAGGAGCCCAGATCCATGCCCAGTGCAGGCTGAAGGGATTCTGCTCTTGTTCCACCCACAGCTGCTCCCTGATCCTTTCTGCCACTGCTCTCCATGTGACACCTGTCACAAGAATAAACAAACCCCAGGGCAGGGGGAGACATTGGAATTGTGAAATTTGCACTCGTGCATTCCCGGGTGCAGCCTCAGGAGCAGCCTCGGCCTCTGTCAGCAGTTCCAGCCTCGTCTCCCCTGGTGTCCAGCTGCTGGCAGATCCTTTACTCCAGCTGGATGGTTGGATGTTTGCCTGCCCTGCTCACTGCCTGTTGCTGCTGCTGCCTCTCCAGGTGGGCACAGCTTTGCACGGCTCTGCCACCAGCAAAAGCATTTCCAGCAGGTGTAGTGGAGGGGCTGGAAAGGGACTACCTGCAAACAGCCAAATGGTTTGTGGCAGGTTCTTGGAAACCCAGAAAACCACACGTTGGTGTCAGTATTTGGGCTGTAATTTGTTCTGTGAAGCCACCACTGAGCCACGGGAGGATTTCTACCCACAAAATGTTGGTTACAAAGTACTGGGTGAGTACAGCAACATCCTTGCATGAAGGCAGAGAATGTGGTGTGAAGGATGAGCAAAGGTTTGGGAGAGCAGTAAGAGAAAAGGAACTTGGGGAGCAATCCAAGGCTTGATTGTAAGCTGGCACTCGACTGATCATCAATCAGCAGAGATCAATCACTCTGGAAGCTTAAGCATCTACCAGGAGCGTTACTAACATCAGCTTGATGACTAAGGAAACAAGGACATGGATAGAGATCGGCGTGGATGGATACAGGGCCCTTACCTGCCTCTGCAGAAAGATGTTCTCCCAAAATTACTGCTGGGAGAGGCCAAGCTGTGGCCATTGAGGGTGAGCTGGGGTCTTTGTTAATATATTTATAAAGATGTGAAGATTGCATTTGCATTTGCTGGAAAATAAGATACTGGTGAATAAATAAATAAGCAAATGTTTGCCCAGTGAGGGAGAAAAATTATTTCAGAAATAATATGGTATAATGGGGAAATGCCTCAAAAATCAAATATAGTGAGGATAGCAAAGCCCTGGTGAGGTGAACGAGGTGGTGGGTAGCAAAAACAACTGAGGACAGACCTGCTGAGCATTTCCCATCAGTCATTTTCTAGGGAGCTCCATGCCACAGATGCTTGAAGAGATGATGGATGGCTGATCCCTACTAAACCTCTGCCAGCTCGGTGTTACTCACCAGGAATGAGGAGGTTTAAAGGAACAGAGCAAGGTACAGAGTGAAGGAGAGGTTTTCAAACACAGGGCTCAGAGCATCACAGCCCTCATCACGACTGCCCCACATGGTGCTCACCACAGGACTAGCAAGAGAAAAGGCTTCGCATGTCCTCACACCTGCCTGTGATGCCAAAGCCACACAGCACAGGTGACAAACTCAGCAAACTCTGGGGACTGGGGTGGCAGTCCATCCTCTGCCCAGTGGCTGCAGGCTCAGGACTGGCTCTACTGGGTGACCCTTCCAACTCAGAGCCACAAAATCAGGTCAGTCTTGTGAATTAGAGGTTGCACCTCCACGAGTGGGTTTTTTTTTCAAACTCCTACCAAAAAGCACTAGGTCCCTGTAGAGTCAGTTTTTTTGCCTGAGGGAGAAATTAGGTAAAAACTTGGTAAATTTGGATATAAAGGGTTTCCTTTGCTTCCTCAGCAAACAATGTCTTACTGCAAATAACTGCAACTGACTGTGTACCCTCAGCCTTGTTCTGTCCGGGGTGATGCTTAAACTGTCAATAATCCTAAGGCTGCTGTCACAGTGCTGCTCAATGGGGTTGACAGATTATATCTCTAAAGTCCCTTTATTGGACCTTGTTCCCAGAAAAGCTTGCAAATTGCTCTGATCTTACCAGACAAAGGCGTTGCTCACTCTCGGAGTCCTTGGATATCCTACACAATAAGGCAGGAATTGGTGAGAATTACCTGAGATAAAATATCCCTTACAACATCAAAGTTCCTGATCTCTTAGCTGTCAGCTGCAGGTATGTGAAAGTCCTGACAGGCTGAAGATAGAAGGAAGAGATAAAGCAAAAAAAGAAGGGAGGGGGAATGGAGAAATTCTCTGCATGAAACGTTATATCATTGGATTTGGCACAAAGATGTCAGCACAGGGGGTCTGTACAACCAGCTGGGGTGTGAGCAGGGCACTGGGCTTTCACCTTCTCAGAGGAATGAACAGCAGCTGATACCAGACAGCCAGGGACAGATCCTGATCCTTGGCACACCAGTGATAAGGAGTTGGACTTCAATAGTCTTTGTGAGTCCCTTCTAAGTCAGGATTTTCTATGATTCTATGACAAACGGAGCAGGAGTAACAGCGATCAGGATAAATCATGATCATGCATCCCCCACATTTTCCCCATCCCTGTGCAGTCAGCTGTCTTTTGCCAGTAAAATGAGTGAAGTGGGTCAGTTAGCAGGGGAATCACTGATGTGACACAGGACATCATCCTTCTGCCATCTTTGCCCTGCACATTTTACAATAATTGACCTCCCTGTGTCACAGGAGAGCTGGGGTCAGACTTCACCAGATGCTGCCCAACCTGCATCAGTAATCTCTCTGCAAAAGTCCAGCTCACTGGCAGCAATGCCACAGGTAGGTCTGAAAAACAGATTTTCACAAAAACTGAATTAGAATTGAGCTGAAACAAGATCTGGCTTGTTTGTCTAAAATCCTGCCCTTTCACACTGCAAAGACTGGACAGATCTTCCCTCTGCCCACTGCTCCCACACACCTAATCCTCCCTAAAACTGTGTTTTAGAGCACATCAAATACCTTTAGGTTCTTAGAAAGGACTGGTTTTGGCAAATGCACAAATACTTTTCTCAAATGACATAAATATTCTATGTGATTTGCTGCCTTGCCAAAATGCAAACACACACACATGCTCTCCTAACTAAGCAACATTCTTTAAAAGTTAAGATCATTGCTTAGAAAGAAATATAGACCATTTTATTAATCCAAATTGATCACGCACTGCGTGTGTTGAAAATATGTACAAAAAATGGAACCCCAAAACTCCATTAAACCACTTCTGAGACAATACATCACTGCACCTTTATATTGCACCGAGGGGTTTAACAACCCTTCTCCAGGAAAATATTTTACTAGGTAACAAAAAAAAAAAGTTATTGAAAACATATATTTGATACTTTTGGCAATTCATTTTACTACTTGCATTTCCAATTCATTGGTATAGTTCATGAAAAAAAATATTTTCGCAGTTGGGTCATGTTATTATTTCTCTATTTTTTTTTCTACTTGAAAGCCATGATACAATTTTTTTTCTATGAAACAACAAAGAGACAAAAGCTGCTTGCTTGGTGATCCAGTATATGTTTGAGGGTCTGCTGGAAGTGTAGAATACACACAAACATGCGTACAGGAAATTATGGCATCTTTCTGCTTTTCTGGATAACCAACTTTATATCTGAACCAGCTAAAATAAAGCCAGGAAGGAACTAGTAGGTTGAATCTTCTAGGGAACAAAAAGAAGGTATCATTTACTAGAATATTAAAATCTTTTTTAAAATGAGATGATTTTGCTTCAGACCACCTAAACTGTCCCTGGCACTGTCCTGTGTGTGACTCATCCTCTCCCCCCAGCACTGCTCCTCTCTTGGCTGCTGTGAGTGTTCCTCTCCGAGTGAAACCCTGGCTTGAACTTGACCTGCCCAGATTCCAGAAGGCAGCAAAGGAATCCCAGGAGAGGAGGAGATAGATAAGCATTTCCTAAATCAGACTAACAGCACATTTGCACTGCAAACTCACCTTGGGCTCAGGTTCCTTTTCCTACCTAGAGAGTGATTTTTCACCCAAAGCTGCTGGTGCTGCTGGACCATTAGATCTGGCCACCATGGCGATGTGGGCATGCTCAGGGTTTTTGCTTTCCCTTGGGCAGAAAACACACCCAATTCAAACCTGAACCACAGGTGGGACCCTGCAGTGCCTGCCTGTCATCCAGGCACTTCTCCCTCCCCACCTGACTCTTTCCTTCACATCTCTTCAAGAAGACTTTGGTGGAGATCTTCCATGTAAAAACCAGGGTGACACATCCTTGGAAGCACTGGTGACCTGCAGGCCTGGACATCCACACAAGGATTTCTGCTTCTTTAACCAAACTGCTCCTGGACCATGTGTGTGCTCACTTCCTACACTGCTGCAGGTAAGTCTATAACCTTTGTTTTGAGAGAGATACTCTGATTAACCACAAGCACATTATATCCTTGTTTGTCTGGAGAACAGTGATTTTCCATTTTAATTGCTTCCTGTATGACACATTTCGTTCAGTCCCAGCCTCCTGTCAGCTCTTCTCCTCACTGCATTTGTTTCCTGATGTGTGTGTAATTACAACCATGAAAGTCCATCAGCAAAAGCACCATCAATCTGAAAGATTAACGAATCTCACGCTTTCCCTCTCTCCTCCCCCCAAAATCAGAAAGCCCACTCTGTAGTTTCCAGCACACATCTATCATTACACACTCCTGGGTCTCAGGTAAATTAGCAACCTGATTCTTTTCCCTGCTTTCACTCAGAAGAAAAGGGCTTCTTATTTACCATCCAAGGAAAAGTACAGTAAACCTAGAACTAGATAAAAGGGAAGTAATCAAATATATTTAACTGTACCCAGCCAAATCCCATTATTTGTATGGATGTTAGCTGGTGCATTTGAAGAATTTAGGAAGCCTTGTCTTTTATAGGAAACAGTACAGCTTCATTGCAAAGCGCAATATCTGTGCTAGTGTTCCTCTGCTTACTTAAAATAAGAAGTTCAGCTTTATGTAGGGATATATTTATGCATGAATGGCAGATATTTTAGAAGGGGTTTCATGTCCTTGCTCCTCCGCTAAGCACATACATTCGGGGTGAGGACAGCATCCCTCTGTGTTTCTTTCAGAGATGGGAAATGTCTCATCAGTGTGGGAACATTCCTTGGATTGTTCTTTTCACTTCTACCTGAAAGACGTGGAGAAGATAATTTTAGATAAGTCACCTCCTACATATCTGAGGGAACCAACTCCAAGGGGTGTGAGGAACTGCTTATGGGGTGTAGGGATAATGTAGGGGCAGGCTGAACAGCCATGGTGAAGGAGCATACCCAGTACCCCATGGAGATTAGAACCATGGTGAGGCTGTAGGAGAGCACAGAAAGCCTTCAGCTGGTGGTAGGAACCCAGGTTTTGAAAATACCTGGAGAAGATGATGGCAATGCTTGTGCATGGGATGCTCCTTCCCTTGGCAGCTGGTTCTGTGGGAAAGGGGGAATGCGCCACCTCCAGACAGCTGCAGTCGGCGGTCACCAGACCTTCCTCTCTGGTAATCAAAACACAGGATGCACGGCTACTTTGAAAATATACCCAAATATACCCAAACCCACCTCCTCCTCCTTATCCACAGGATCAAATTATCTTTCAGGTGTCCCTGTGCAAACAATGCAAGTTTTGCTGTGAAAATATTTGATTAAGATGTTCCAACACAAGCATTGAAATTCAGGTCCATGGATTGAGGGAAAGCTTCCCCTGGACTGTGCTCATGGCAGCACACAGCTTTTCTCAGTTCAGTTTTGTGCTCAGAAGACACTGTTTTGTGGGCTATCCAGCCAGGTTAGTGACTGGGGCTCTGCAGAGAGCCTGGGTTCTTCAGGGTGATGATGCAGCTCACCCTCGTGACAATGGACAAGATGAGGCACATTTTGATCCCAGATTCCAGTTTTATTTGAAACATCACAACTTAATGTTGTTTCAGTACTTTGGGGAGAAGAAGGAGGCAGACAAGAGTCCCCACAATGGTTTTTTACATGCCTGAGTCAAATTACCCTCCCTTCTGCGGGGCTTCTTCTGAAGTAACAGATTGTACTGTAACCAAATATTGCCATCCAGGAAAGCCATTTTCCATCCAGCAAGGAGGCTTCTTCCTTCTCGGCAGCCACTGAAAAGGGCCTTTGTTCTCGGGCTGAACACCTGGAGAGTGTTATCAGCAGTGGCCTCTCTGGGCCGGCGAGCGGAGCAGCTGTGACAAGACCCAGTGGCTTTGGTGTCAGGAGGAGCAGCAGCACCTGGGAGCTGCTGGCACCCAAAAAACGTTCTGTCTGGGCCATTGCATGGGCAGCTTTGGGTGGTTCCTCTCTTCTATGGGGACCAGCGTCTGTATTTTCTTTCTTTTCCCATGCTAAAATGAGTAGCGTCACCCCAAAGGGTCTCTAGACAACCTCAAGGATGTGACAGCTCTCCAGGGAATGGAGAACAAGCCTTGGCATTTCTGGAGGCACTGGTGGTGTGAGTGGTGAAAGGCTGGCACAGAGCACCAACATCCTGGGCATGTGGTTTGACACTACACCTTGATGAGTAAAAGGTGGAACTGTTGCCTCACATGAGGGGTAGGACATTCAGCAGAGAGGGAGTTGCCTGATGTGACCAAGGACAAGGTTGCACAGGAGCTGATGTCACCCTGGGCACAGCTTTCTGCTCTCTCCATACAGTCAGCACCACTTCTGTCTGTGCCCATGAAAAGACAGTCAGACCCACAACTGCTCAGAAACTCAAGGAAACTCATTTGGACCCTCAGGTAATTCCCTGGAGGTAGAACTGCACTGTGTAAACCGTCACCACCAGAGGCATCAGCTTCAAAATCAAAAGGTTTTTCATTCTTCCACTGGATTTTACAGAATCTGAAGAAAAACGTGTGAGTAAAGAGAGAGAGTCAGAAAGCAGAGGTTGTCAGTAGATCTGCTGTGAGGTAACCTGGAGAGCTGCTGACACTGGCTGAAGCCATGATGGGTCTGTGAGGGTTTTTACCAAAGGCCTCAGTGGGATTTTATTTGTAACCTGAGTTTAGCAGGTCCAGACCTACGGACCTTTCTCAGTGAAAGCCAGAGAAGCCCAAATCACAAAAAAAAACCCCCAAAAACCCCAACATAATTCTTATTTTCCTAATAACCCAAAAAAAGTTTTGACTCCTACAAGGGAGTCATACACTGGAGGATTTCAACAATGCCTCATCACAAGATGCACAGCTCTGCAAAGTATCCATTCTGAAGCAGTTCTGCCAAATACCAAGAGAAAATTGCATAACATGAGAAGGAGCAAACTGCAGCTGAAGCTTCATCATCCACAGTGGCAGCTGAGTGTGGACGTCATGAGTTCTTCCATACCTGATGGCATCATTTCCATTTTCTTTGGACTGTAGTAGTGAAAGAATAAACATTTCTAAAGGTTCAAATGAGACAGTTGAGTGCCACGCTGAGTCCCTGTGAGGTTGGGATAAACTGACAAAATAACATCCTGCAGAAGCTGTGCCTGGGACAAACCACCATTCCTGTGTTCGTGTTCTGTGGTTTGTAGCACAGAGACCACTTTAAACCTTGGTCTCTGTCCAGGCATCTGTACCAGCTCTCCCATGACTTTATGTTTGCATCGCTTTCTTCCTCATGAAGGGAAAATTTCCAGGTTTGTTCCTTTTAACTTTGTTCATGGTAGCACTCTTGACAGAAGGACTTAGTGCCTATTTAATGTCTTTGCAAGGAAAAGAGAGAAACTTCTCGGTTACATAAAAGTTTGTATCAAAATTCAAGAATCCGGATTAATTATAGAAGCCTTGTATCATTCAATTTGTTTGAATAGCTTTAAAGATTAAGCAGATCCAAGGCCTAACAGAACCAGAGCCAGTAAGACAATAGCTGAGATTTTCCTTTGAAACAAAATATACAGGTGGTTTCTGTGAGTTTCTGTGTCTATCTGCCCGCCTTTTTTATTTTTATGTCGTATCCAATATCACAGAACCTGGCAGTAGAAATCATATAGCAATTTGTGAAAGCTTGTTGCTGTTCTAGATATCATATAGTCTGTTCCACACCAGCAAAGACAAAACCAATGCCTTTACTCCTCGAGTTTTCATTCAAAAGGATAATGATCTCTGGTAACAAAATATTTGGCAGTAGCATTATTTAAAATGCACAGAGGAAATGTTTGTCCGTAATTCAAGGGACTGTGGTCACACAGTCTCTATTCACTTGGTATTTACCAGCGAATGCCAAAGGCTAATCTGCTAAAAGCCTAGGAACACAGGTAAGTTTGTCACACTCCATCCTTCACCCATCCCATTGTAAGGGAGAAAAAAAAAAGTAATTATTGAATTTCTTTGTGGCCAGAGAACTTATAAACCGTGTTATACCCAGCAGGCTCTAATGGCTCCTTAGGTAAGTATCTAATTAAGTGGTTGGGGTGTTGGGTTTTTTTTCTTTCACAGCATACTTTTGTGTTTTAAAATCCCTTTGCATTAAACGACTTCTTGACTTTTCCAAATTTCTCACACGCATAGAAGAGGGAAGTAGGAAAAAATGTGGAGGGGAGATTTCAGTCGCGGGAATAGGAGGCAGAAACAAGAATTTGCAAAGGCTAAAGGCAAATCCTTCCCCAAAATCTCCATCTGAAACACTGAAAACTGCAGCTATGGTCTGCCTGGGACCACTGGCTGTCTAGAGAGGGGAAAATAAATCCAGCCCGAGGGGAATGGCTGCATTTGGGGAGGAGAGGCCGCTCCCCCAAAGACCAAAGCGGTTACAACACCTCGAGGACTTTGAACGGTGCAAATCCGGGCTTTGGGCAGTTTTACCGACCCCTCTCGTCATCCCTCGCCCGCCGGTCCCCGCCACCGCCAAATCCCGCTCCACCTCGGAGTAGCGGAACGCGCCGAGCGGTGCCGGGCGAAAGCGCGATCGGGGTGGGGAGAAACTGCTCCGGGATGAGGGGAGAGGAGCCGAGCATCCGCCCCGCTCCCTCCTCGCCTTCGGTAGGGATGCTCGGCTTCGGCGGAGACGGCGGGAGGTGAGAAAGCTGCCGATCTCCGGAGAGCCCGGGTAATGCTACCTGGTCCCGGAAAAGCTACTTGCTCCGGGAGAACTACGTGCTCCGGGGAAATGCCTCACAGCGAACCACGGGGCCAGTCCCTAGCGTTGCCCACCGCGGTCCCAGCGGCCACCGCCTCCCCGCAGCCTCGCTGCTCCTCCGGGCACCACGGGGACACTCGCGCCCTCTCGGGCGAGCTTAAATCACGCAAGTTAATAGGCTGGGGTTTTTTAATGGAGCCACGTCGCGGTGCCGGAGATGGGCTGGAAGGGGCTGAGTCCCTGCATCCGGACTCGGTCCCGCATCCCGACTCTGCCCTGGGCGCACCTGCCCTGGCCCCGGGGCTGCGGATCTCTGCCGGGGCGGCTCCTCCCCTGCACCCCCGCTCGCTCCGGCCCCTTCTCCCTCGTTAGGGAAGTGTTAGAAAGTTGCTGAAGTGCGAAATGAGCCTGCGAAACCTCGTTGTCCTCATTAAACTCTGACAAGGAGGGTGACAAGAAGCAGCGGAGGGGAAACAATGCGGCAGTGTTGGGGAGAGCCCCGCGTCGGGGCAGCTTTTGTGCCCGCACACAAAAGCTCTTGTTTGCATGTGTTAAAGTCCATTAAACCGCGGCAGCCCCAGGTGCAAACGCCAGCCCGGAGAGGCCGCGCCACCTTCCGCGCCCGCTGAGCGCTGCGGCCGCTCCGCGCTCGGCCCCGGCACTGGCGGGCGGCGGGGCCGGGGCATGGCCCGGC
>WEKY01058987.1:5111-54701 GCA_013390045.1 Picathartes gymnocephalus | reverse complement strand
GAGGCGGGGGCGGTGGCCAATGGGGGCGGGCGGGCCGCGCGCGGGGCGTTCTTAAGGCGGCGCGGACGCTGTCAGCGGGCAGAAGGCGCGCGCGCTCGACGGCGGGGCCATGGCAGCCCTCAACGGCGCCGTGGAGAACGGGCAGCCCGACAAGAAAGTGCCCCAGCTGCCGCGGCCCCTGCGCAGCCTGGAGGTGAAGTACACCAAGGTGAGCCCGCCTGGCACGGGGCGCTGGGCGGCGGGTGGGCTTCGCCGTGATGTCGCTGATGCTCGGTGGAGTCGGGGTAGCGGTGAGGCGTTATATTTTTAATACAGAATTTTCACCCTCAGTGTTGTTTTTCTTGGCTTCCTTTATTTCTTCTGCTGTCTGGGGTAGTAGTTTATGGGGTTTGAGGTTGAGCGAGCAGATGACAGTAGCGTTTCTAGTGGAGCAACACTTGCCCCAGTCCATAATGACCAAAACCTAATTTCTCCTTTTTAATAAAATAGCCCCACCAAAGCTGTTGCACTGCTCCAGATGCCCGGGGCTCCTCTCCCTGGCTGTGGCGCCTGACACCATCTTCCCCTCCCAACTCACTCGCGAACGCTTCCAGCTCCCCGCTGGCGCTTAGCAAAATCCGATTTGGATGGGGTGAGCTGGGCAGGGCGAGGAGGGGTTTATCCCTCAGGAAGCCGCTTGCTGGGGCTGTGTTCAACCGTCCTTGACCCACAGCTCCCCAGCGGGGAGGTGGCTCGGTGCCAGTGGTGGGTTTGGGTGGTGGCGAGCACAGGGCCGCCGTCCGGCGGGACTGGGCTTTGTGGAAAGCCTCTGCCGTGAGGCTGGAGCCTTCCTGTATCTCCACAAGAGGAGCGGGGCTCATGTTGGAGACTCTTCGTCCCAACTCCATGGCCTTCTCACGGGATGAGGAGTCGGGCATTGAGCCCACCCAAACCGTCACCTCTGTGCTTCCCATTGAGTTTCCCTTTAAACAGTCGCTCCTGACCTTTTGGTAGAAACCAAAGGCTCCCGAGCTTGACATCTCTGTCCCCCAGAGGTGAGGCTGGCGTGGAGCTGAGCAGGGCTGCAGAAATCCCTGCTCCCAGTGCAGCTGTAGCTCTGCCATCGCCGAGTCGCTTTTTGTTCCACAACAGCCTGACCTGCTGCCTTGCGCAGTGGGGAAAGCGTCCCGCCTGGTTACACTGCTAAGGAGCCTTGGCTGCCAAAATTTCAACTTTGTGCCTGGACTAAGAGAGCTGGAGGGGCTGAATGTGTGTGTTACTGTTGCATTTTTGTTAAGTATTAAAAAAAAACCAAAATTTGAAGCGCATTCCCTTGCAGTGATGAGTGAACGGCGATAGCTTGTCCAGTGAGGTGTTGATTTGAATTATGCATCCAAAGCACTGAAGCAGATTAGCAATTAAGAGTAACCACTGGACTAGATTAATTTTTAACATCCCAAATTTATCTACTCTTTATTTGTCTGATAAACTTGTCATTTAGCAGCAAATTGGATCTGCAGCTGCTGATTGCAGAATGGCGTAATGCTGCACAAACAGCTCTTTCCTGCCTCCAAAATGGACACGGCCATTTGAGTTCTTTTTAAACATCCAAATGTTCTGGTTTTTGTTATTTTTATTGTTGTGAACACTTTTAAACACTCCTTAGGGATCTTATAGTGCAGCCGTGTATGTTTTAAAGCATGCAGTTTATGCTCCACAGTTTTGCCAGAGACTGTGAGCGCTGAAAGAGTCAAGGTAGTGTCTTTCAAGTGGAAACCAATGTAAATTAAAAGTGTGAGGTTGATGTTTGATCTGATGCTCCCGGTGCATCTGAGAAAATAATGAGCAGCAGTCAGTTTTCATAAAACTGTGAGGGGTTTTGTGCAAGCTCTGAGTTTCACCAGATGTTTACAGCTGACAGCATGCTTCCCTCTGCTTAGAGGAGATTTTTATTTTTGGTTTTACCAGTTATGGGGCTGGGGGAGAGGCGAAGTTTTTCAACAAAGATCTTACTTATAGAGCAGCTTAGCGCTTGTCATGGGTGTGTGATGGAAGTGATCTGTCCACAATTCCTTGTCTCAAATTCTGGCTATGAAGCATGAACTGCTGATACATTATTCGATTTGATTTCAACTTCTGGCACTAAGGACTTGGGATATGTGGTGGATTCCCAGAATGATGCCAGTGTATATGTTACATTTAAAACAGCCTGATCCTATCACTCTTGTGTTTTACTACTTGGTAGGAACATCACTTTCCCACAGAATTAGTGTTGAATGCAAAGGAAAAATCAGTATCCTTCCCCAGTCCTTAGATACCGTAATTTTACGGTTCCTGTCACATTTCCCACATTTATAATACGACTTTTCTTCATTAGGCAAATAAAGAAAAACTAAAGTTAAAATGTGTAAATGCTAAAATGTACCACTTAGATAACAGATGTAGTTTGGGAGCACTGATGTCTTAAACCAGAGTTAATATTTCTAACATTGTACCGCCTCTTTTGACTTCTCTTGGCAACGTTTTTGGTGAAACTTTCTTTTACTCAGCCTGTGTGTAACAGGTGGGTCCAGCAATGCAGCTTCTACACCAATTACACTTTGGATGCTTTATGCAGAAATAGTAAGAAAAAGTCCTTTCAGGAAAAAAAGCTGCCCAAGGAAAGAAAACTATGACCCAAAGCAGTGGGAATTCCAAATGTAAGAGATGCAATATTAATCTCCTGGTGGTGTGTAGAGACTCATAAACAAGATTGCAAATGTGGATGGCTTCCAAATAAAAGTACTAGCTCACAGCCACTAGCAGGCTACTAATAAAGATTACTTCATCTAATCTTATTTAAAGTATATTTATAAAATATAACACTGCCAAGTCAGATCACAGCGTGGATAAGATGCATGTTGAATCAATTAATTGTATATAGGTATTCATGTTCTGTTTACAGTGAGTAACAACACTCCAGTATTTAATGCATTTTCAGTTACGCAATGCTGGGACTGTTTGTTCTTGCTCTGGAAATGCAATATTTTGAAACACTTAAATCTTGTCACAGATGACTCCAAGTGACGTGGGAGGCTTGATCTGGCCTGTGACAAAGCACGGTGGGGTAGAACCGAGCCAGAACCCTCCTCCTGCGGACACTGCCAGAGGGGAGCAGCCTGTGGAGGTAGCCCAGGGCAGGACACAAACAGCCAAGTAATAATTGTACAGCGACACCTAACAAGGGCCTCCCTCTGCCTCAACCGTACAAGTTTCTCTTGGTGTCTGCTTGCTGTTCCCATGGAGATGTACCTCAAAAACTGCCCGTTTCTCACTGCTAAATCCCAGTGTTGTTCTGTGTGGGACCCATGCTCTGCCTTTCTCTGACTCAAAGCTAATAGTGTCCTGGGGGAGAGACTGAGCACATTTGACTCTGCCATGGATGGAAGTTGAAGAGCCTCTGGACCTTTGAGGAGTGCTTGTGGGTTTTTTTGTCTGTATCAGTTGTTTTTCTTTCTCCTGCCCATCCCACTCCCCTTGTTCTCTCTTCAGATATTTATTAACAATGAATGGCACGAGTCTACAAGTGGAAAGAAGTTCCCCACCTACAACCCTTCAACACTGGAGAAAATTTGTGACATTGAGGAAGGAGATAAGGTAAGTGTTGTTGGACAAGTGGTGCAAAAGACATTTTCCAGGGGATTTCTTTTTGTAGGGAAGCACCCAGGGGAAGAGCTGGCTTTTAATAACATCCATCTGGCCAGACTGAGCTGGAGGTCTGGGACCCTGGATGTGCTGCTCAAGAATTACATGGGCTGGGTGGGATCAATCCTGTCCAGCTTGTCAGAGGCATTTTCCCTAGTAGGAACTGGCTGCTGAACACTGCCAGAGAAATGAGATTGAGAGTCATTCTTGTGGCATAGACTGGAAGGAAGCAGCCAACCTGAGGAAATAATGATGATGGTGTGTGCACATCCCTGACAGGATTTGGGCTCCATGTTGGGGGTAGTTTATACACCAGCTGTAGGGCAGCCTGTTAGAGACATGCAGCTGAAATTCCCCCTTTTTTTAAACACAGTCAACATATAACCTGAGTGCTTGGGGGAATTTAAGCTCAGTCATGCAAACATTGACCACTTGTTGCTGGAGGTGTAATGCTGTTTTCCAGCTGGTATTGTGGGTTCTGGCCTCCTGCACAAATGTGGCAGCTCTCTCTAAAACCAAACCAGCATCTCAAGAGCTTTAGTGGTCCCTGGCTGGCCCTGGTGTGCTGAGAGTAACCTGAGATGTAACTGCTTGGTTTTGCTAACAGTCTGAGGTGAGGAACAATCACATGTGACACTTTTTTGTCCAAAGCAGCTCATCACGTATGGGCCAACTGGTCTGACCTATGGAAAAGAGCTGGGCCAAGATCTGGCTTTGTGCAGGAAGTCATGGGAAGGTGATTCACAGCTGCTGTGCTGTGCCAGGGCTTTGGTAGCTCTTTGCTGTGGGCAGTAAGTGTTGGGCAGCGTGGCCATTTCTGCCTGCACGGAGATCTTTTTCTTGGTATTTAAGCTTGTCCAATGCTTGTGAAGCAGCCTCCAAGACTTATTGCCACTGGGAATCTGTGTATCCATGGGGCAATTACACTTTCAGGCAGAACCAAACATTATGTGTAATTTCTTTATCCTGACTGGGTAGGACACAACTGTGTTTAATTGCAGTGGCATGTAAACAGTGGAATTGAAGCTGACTCTGATGCAACTGTATTTTGATAGGCAGAAACCATGACGTTGTTATTGTTCCCTGAGCTAAGTGTCTCCTCAAGCAGCTACAGAGTATTACATGAGCAGTTTGTGCCTGCTTCTTAATGTTGGCTAAAGAAAATTGTTATACAGAATTAACAGACCAGTTTTGCCTCCTTGAGATTTGTCCCTGTCTGAATTCAGCTTCTAGCTTGCAGGAGAGTCACTGTAAACTTTTCCAGTCAGTGGAGCTCTCTCCCTGTGAATACTCAGTACAGGTGACTGATTTCTCAGTGGAAGTTACAGCCAAGAATATAAGCTAGCTGTGCTTTGGGTGCTGAAAGCTTCTTCTATACATCATACCTTTTAAAACAATATTTTGTTTTTCCAAGAAGCTGAGTGGAGATTAGACCTGGATCTGGATTAATTAAGAAGAGTCATGGGTGACAACCATTCCCAACTAGCTGTTTGCCTTCTGGTGACACTTGACCATGTCCCACTCTCTTCTGGCAAAGTAAGGTCCCTGAGGCTTCCCTTGCTCTGGTTCATCCCCTCCTGGGGCTGTAACTGCAGTCTGCTGGAGTCACCACAGGAAGGGCTGAGTCGTGTTTGGTGCTTTTCAGTGCCTTGTCCCCATGTGCCACTGTACTTGCTGTGCTGGCCAGTGCCACTGCAGGGGTGGCAGTTCCTGCTACTGGCTCTGGCTTCAGCTATGCTCTGCCAGCTTTGGCTCTGCCTTCCCAGCAGACTGGGAGCAGAGCTCCCCTTCCCAAGCCCTGAACAGAAACCTGTCCCTCCCTGGCCACGCAGAGTGTTTTTCTTAGGCTGCACGTGAGGGGTGGAAATTTGGCAGCCAGTATCTCTGCAATGACAGTTTAGTCTGGTGCTGAAACTTGGCCAATGCTTTATAAGCCTAGAAGCAAAGGTTTTGCTGTTCTTTAGTTACAGCATTGTCCTTGATGCGACAGTTGAGGGATAAAGTCTGTGTGGAAAAAGAAGCCCTGAAAATAAAATGGTAGATGTTTCCACTGGATGCTGAGAGGCTTTTTACCTCACAAAAAAAAGCTTAGTGTCCAACTGTTTGCCAGGTTGATAATGGAAAAGGAGTAACTCTGGTGCTGTCTCTAATACTTGGAGACAGGCCTTTTCCTTCTAGCAGCTTGCTGACATCCATCAAGGGCAGGGGAAAAGTCTGCCTTCCTCAAAGGAGTGCCCAGCTCAGTTGCCACAGAGCATGGGCAGCAGGTCCACAGCTGTGACGGTCAAGTCTGTCATGATCATTTCTAAAGAGTTCACTCTCATCTTTAAAGATCTTTAAAGAGCTATGAGAGGAATTTGTTCACAGTCAGCCTGTCCCCTTCAGATTGTAATGGTAGGCTGAGGTAAGAGCACAGCAGACTTGCAATACCCTCAATAATGATTCTGGACATTTCACGCTGTTATGATGCTGTTTGTAGCTGTTTTGAGCTCGAGTTTGGAAGTTAAAGCTTACAAACTCTGTTGGCAGGGGACCAAGTCAGGAAACCTCTTCTGACTAAGAAACTGATACGCTCATGCCCTATGTCAGAAGGGTCCCTTTCCAAAGACATGCAGTGAAGATTTTGAAGAAGTCAGTAGGTGAATTGAAGAAAGAGGCTCTCCAGTGAGTGTGCTCCATTCCTGGCACATCTCCTCACTGGAGCACTCTGGGGCACCCTGAGGCTGAGGCAGAGCAAGGCATTTTTGCAGGTGTTTTCCCCACTCACAGAGCCAGTGGGATGATGGTCTTCACTGTGCTCTGCAGCCTGCTGCTGGGGCAGGAGAGAGGAAAAGAGGATGAGAGAGAAAAAAGGAGCAGCAATGAACAGGACTTGAGGTAGAGGAAGAAGATGGACAAGGCAGCTTAGAACAAAGAACAGTGTTCAGTTTGTTCAGGGGGGAAGGTATGTGATTGTGTAACTGGGGCTTGTATCATAACTCAAACACCCCAGGTGGGTATGAAGGTTTACAGGCATTTCCCAACACTGTAAAAACTTTGCAATCTTAATGTTCTTAGTGGAGCTTTTTATGTAATGCTCAGTAAATCTGTTATAGATCCGAGGAGAGCACCAGGATGCGTGGATCTCCTCCTCCTGTGGTTTTGTGCACCACAGGGTGTTCCTGGCACCTTGACAGTTCAGAGTCACTTTGTCACGCCTTGTGCCTACCTATTGCAACATGCCTGCAATGAACATGCCATTCAGACTCCCCTAATGCCTAGTCATAACAGGATGGATTAAGAATGGCATTTCAGCCTTCCTGAAGAATTTCCTTGTTTTTGCTGGTCTCTCAGGCCTATTGAGGCTGTGCAGAAAGCCTCTCAGGATATCACTTGGTGGTGCTACCCCGAGGGTGTTTAGGGAAAGCCTGTTTGCTTATGTGACACTGACTGCAGGCTGTGAGCCACTATTTGTACCCAGAATGTCTGAGAAAGGTGGTTGTCTTCATTCTTGTTTCTACAGGAGCTGCAGCAGGGCTCTTGTGCTTCCCTTTTTAGAGGATGGGGAAGATCTGGGCATGCACTGAAGTCCTCTGCCCACACAGTCATCTCACCCCTGTTCTGAGTGCCAGGGTGGAGGGAAGACCCTCAGTACCAAGAGTATTGTGCCACTGCAGACTCAGTTCCCTGCACATCAGTGCTCCCAGCCTGGTTGCAGAACTAATTGTTGCTAAGGGAAGACTTGTTTAAACCTGACACACTTATGTTCCTTTGCCTGCTCTGTCACATAAAATATTGCCTTCTTTCAGCTTAAGCCTTCATTCCAGCAGGCAGGATGGGGAATACATAAGTGTGCAGTGGCTGGTGGTGCCTTCTGGCTTTTGTGATGTGCCAGGCTGAATCCAGATCAACTCCAGCAGAGTGAGCCATTCAAAGGCTTGTTGTGTCTGTGGATGATGGGTTCCAGGTGGGACCTGCCTGTCTGTGCCCAGTGGCTCTGGACACCTCTGCCTCACCAGCATCCCGTACTGGACCAGAGCCATTCTGTGACAGCACAAGTTTCCTCCAATGGCTTCTCATCAGTGCTCTTTTGAAAGGGTGGATTTATTTTCCTGACAGTGTAAGTTAGACTGTTTCAAAGCTGTGTAATCTTTTTGTAAAGAAAAGGAGCCAAATTTAATGTTAGGTGCCTTTGCCTTGGGTGATGACTTGCAGTTTTGACCATGAATTTTTGAGAAGGCAACATGTCTCCCTACAATATTTTTTCTTGACTGAGTACCACACACCTCCCTTTTGAGGGGGGAGAGTGGCCAGACTTTGTTGGATCAGTGAAAAGGCTAATTTCCTGATTGCATCCAGACAAAACTTGAGAAAAGGTATAGATGAGAGCAGCTGGTGAAGTGCCGTGAGGCATGATCAAGGTCTGACACCCTCCCTCCTTTCCCACCCTTTTGAGCCATATGTTGCAGTGAGGTACAAGTTCTCCATCAGCTGGAGTGAGGCTTGGGCTGTGCCAGGCCTTACGTACAGCAGGAGTCTGTCCAAAGCTTTATCGGTGCTTGGGGTACAGCCTTGGCCTTGTGGATGTTGGTGGAAGTGTTCCCATTGATTCCTTTGGATTGGGAGGGTGCCCTTGGCTTCACTTTTTTAATCAGTGTATGTGAGGTAAGGGGAGGAGTCAGGGCATACTGTGGCCAGAGCAAATGCATGAAGCTCTGGGGGTGATGGTGTGGGAAGAGAGGGAATTTGTTCCCCATCTGGGTGGTAACTTGGTTAAACAGAGTTGGGTTTGGTCCAGAGGATGGTCAAGCTGTTGGGAGATGAAGGGAGAATGGCACTAAGTGTGTGTAGGGGAAATGTCTTTGTCATAGCACTGAATAGCAAAACCTTTCCCATCTGGTAGAAATGTTCTGGGAATGTGTTCTAGGATCTAAGGGAGATTTTTAGTGTCTTAACTGCCTTGGCATGGGCTCCAGGGGAACTGGATGGTGGAATCTGAGCTGTAATTACTTCCCTGGGTAAAATCTTGATCTCATGGGGGATTTTCCTGCCCACACTTGTTTAGAGGAGGCTAATTCATGTAGGCCAGTGGTCTGTCATGCTTCTTCATCCTCCCCCAGTATCACATCCTGTATTGGCAGGAACATGATTCTGGATTATTTTATAAACAAGTCAGTTAGATTAAATTGCCCTTGAAAGACCCTATTGGTATTCAGACCTCAAGGTTGTTTATGAGCCCAGGCCAAACCTAAAACATATTCCAGGCTTGAATTCAAATCCAGGAGTAAAATGAAAGTAGTTTTGTTGGACAGCTTGGTTTTGGCCACCACAGCATCAACTAGGAGTCAGCCTGGGGGGATTTCTGTGCCATTGTCCAGCTCCTTCTTTGTAACCTGAGGTTTTCTTGTGTGTGTTGTGTAGCCTGATGTGGATAATGCAGTGGAGGCAGCAAAGGCAGCATTCCAGAGGGGCTCTCCATGGAGACAGATGGATGCCCCAAGCAGAGGACGACTCCTGCACAAACTGGCTGATCTCCTGGAGCGGGACAGAGTCATCCTGGCAGTGAGTACTGGCAGCAGTGATAAACCAGCAACAGCTGGCTCATAACTCTGCTCCATCCCTCTGGTGTATCCATATCTACCTAATATTTTTCTTTTCTCTCCCTTCATGAAGGGCAGAAGAGTTCATACAGGAGTCATGACTTTGTTCCTCTTTTTGCCAGATTTTAGATGTCTTAGAAGGCTGTCAGTTCTTCATCTAGTTGAGTTTTGCAGAACTAGTTATTTAAGTGATTAAAGATATTAATACTTAAATTTTCAAAGCAGTATTTTTTGTTTAGTTTTAGCAATCATTCATGTTTATAGCTGTCTCCTAGCTCTTACTTAAAAAAAAAAAAAAACCACACACCTAAACACACCAAACCACCACAGCTGACTCACTCTTTATTACAAAAATGGAGGTGGGTTTGACTTCTGTGCAAATTCCTTCCCTTAAAATGGGGGGCTGGAAAGAGAATACTGGATATCATCCAAAGTTTAAAATGTGTGTAAGTGGGAACTGTTTCTTTCCCTATTGAGTGTACTGGTTCAGGAAAATCTCTTTATATCTGTGAAGCTGTGTTAACTTAAGACTTGTGCACTGAAGAACTATTGCTAATGATTCCATGATCCTGTCCTGGAGGAGTCCTGCTGCTGCAGAACAAAAGGATAAGAACCTGAGCTAAAATGTGCTCAATTGGTAGAAGCCTTTGGAATCTACAGGCCTTGTACATCTTTTCAAATGCTCCCTGCAGATCCTCACCCTGAGGCTGCTGTCCATCTACACCTCAGCTTTTGGATCTGAGCACTCTCCAGTTCAGTGCTGCACTTTTATCTCCAGGGAATGGCTTTTATGACATTCCATGCTGTCAGATGTGCGGGTACCTGAGCCAGTGTCCTGCTGAGGTCAGTGGGAATCGACACCTGTGTGACTCTTTTGAGCTGGGTCTCTTTCCCCAACAAGGTGTGTCTCAATCACATGACAGCTTTCAGTTGCAGCAGGGCAAAACCAAAACATTCATTTCTGAAGACAGTGAATAACACCCTGTTTCTTTTTGCTCACTTTTTGATGTGACTTTAGAACACCCTCCTTCTCCCCTAACCAGAACACTCAAGCGTTCTGCTGTCCTGGTCTGGGAGGGCTTGTTTGGCATTGCTGTTTGCACTGGAGAAAACCAGCCCTGGCTGCGTGCTAAGCAATGACTTATAAAATCAGTTGTTTTAGCAGACATTCAGTGGATAACAATCCTTGCCATTCCAAGGGGAATGTCTGTTTGAGTGCTCTTTGGACCCTAATGTCTGTGGAGGATGACAGGGTATGACTTCATGTGTAAACAAAGATGTTTCAATCTACCAAGGGATAGTACTTCCTTTATGGATGTGCTGGCCATTTGCACCAATATCCCCTTTAATGACCTGAGTGGAGAACAAAGCATTCCCTGAGCTAATGTCCAGAACAGTGTGAAGGACACAGGCTCAGCCTGGACTTTGTTTAGAGCTGATCAGCACCAGTGCAGCTTCAATGGAGCAACTTCTGCCTTGCCCTGGGCTCAGCACAGATCTGAGCCCAAAGATTACTTTACCAGAACTCTATAAAAAGTATGTTTATCATTGGACGAAAGAGGATTTTCAGAGGTTGGCTTTAGGGTTATGAAGTAGAAAAAATAGTTGGGTTTTTTTTTTCTAATAGAAGGAAAGTAGCTCTGACTGATTTGTGACACCATCTGGACTCCAGAACATCTGTGTTGGAAGGTCAGTTAGGGTGAAGTCATGACACTCGCATTGTTTCTGACCAGTGCCCCAGACCCCTGTCCTCTATCCCACCCACACTCACCTTCTGGAGGTTTTTGGAAGGTGCTCTTTCATCACAGCCCCTGAACAAAGCAATTCCTGTACACATCAGAGTTACTGTGTCTGCTTTCCTTTCTGCATTATTTGTATTAATAAGCTCGTTCTCTAAATATAAGAGGAGGCAGAGCAGTCGATGTCTTCAGAACAAGGCAAAATAAAACTGAGAAGAGGGTTCTCTAAAAGCTCTTTTTAAGAAAAAATCCCCAAAGCATTGACTTGTCTGACAGTGCATGCAACTTGGGTTTTTTCAGACTCTGGAAACAATGGACACAGGAAAACCTTTTCTGCAGGCTTATTTCATTGACCTGGAAGGCTGTATAAAAACACTCCGGTATTATGCTGGATGGGCTGATAAAATTCAGGGCAGAACTATTCCAGTGGGTGAGTACCTTCAGACCCAATTTCAGAGCTGGGATGGGATTAGGCTTGAGGGGGGAGGGAGATCCATGGAAAGGCTAGCATCTGAAAACCTGCAAAAATAGCCTGTATTTCCTTTCTATCTCAGGATGCATTTTAAGCAGATGTGTTTCAATATTGAAACTATTGGGATGACTTTGTTAGTGCCTGGATAGATCTCTGGAAAAGAATGTGTGGGTTCTTCTCTTGTTTTTTTAGCAGAGAAACCTTTGTTCAAAGCAATCATACAGAGAGAACCGTTTGGTCCAGGTATAGAAGTTCAACTATGGTTTTGAAGAGAACAAGTTAACAAAATCGATGTCCTTGTGACATGATGTGCAATATGGAGTATTTTCAAATTCAGCCTCTTTTGTCTCTGCAGGTGGGTGATCACTGAGGCTGTGAAGGACAGGCACTGCAGACAGAAATTCTTCACCAGAGGAAGGGCTCTAATGGGCTGAACTAGTTCAGGCTGTGCAGACAGCAAAAGGAGCCATGTCAGTAATATAAACTGAGATTTGTCACCCTCATTCAGAGTGGTGTAAAGCTTTGTTTGTCCTGATTTGAGACAACTTCCAAAACTCATCATTAGACATGTTCTTGTTCTCTGTCAGATCTTCCCAATGAAACTTAGGTGTTCAGCAAGAATGAATTTGAAAGGCAAATGTCTTTTGGGTTTTCTCTTTGAAAGAGTAACAGCAGTATTTTAAGATGGATGGTATTACTTTAGTTTCAGAGTTTCATCTTTTTGTGATTTAGCAGGAGTGCAATTCCTGTTACACTGAACAGGATTCTTGTACAAAATGTGTTTTAAAACTCTCTCCTTCAGGGAGACAAATGCTTTGGTTTTTTCAGTAGGATACAATCTGAATGAAATTTGTTTGCTCTTCAGTGTGATAGTTATCTTCCCCTCACCCTCAACACAGGGAGTTTGCAGAAGGAACTGAACCCTGGTTTTAAAAGGTTCCTGTGTGACCATGAGTGGCGTATGGCTTTCAAGATGGCACAAGACTCAGATCTTCATCTGCCTGGGGTGTCCCAAAGACTTGAGTCAGGATGAACAGGCACAGTGTTCTGTCTGACATGGGCTTAGCTCTGTCCCCAGCCTGTTAGTGTGCAGTTGTCGTACACACTTTCTGTAAAAGTGAGGATTTTCACTGTTTTGTCCCCTTTTACTCTCTTGTCTTGCAGATGAAAATTTTGTCTGTTTCACTCAGCACGAGCCCATGGGTGTCTGTGGAGCCATAACCCCGGTAAGTGACAGTGCTGGTGCCCTGCATCTCCCACAGAACTGGAAATTCCATGTGCATTCCCTCCTACCCTGCAGCCATTTGCTGCCTGGTTAAGCACAGCTGTTCTGCAGGGAACTCCCATCTCAGTGGCCTGATATAGTTTTGTGTTTTACCCCCATGCCAATTGCTCTTGGCAACAGAAATGCTGTGCAGTAGAAGGGTGGGTCTCCTAATCAGATGCTCTGCTGCTCTCTGAGGCTGACACCAGTCACCAGAGACCAGTCAGAGCTCTGACTCTCACACTGCTGGGACAACCATCTCGTCATTAGGAGTGCTGGCTTTTTGCTGCCTCGTGCTGATGCATAGTTTTGAGTTTTAAGTCATATCCATTATCAATTAATTACATCTGGCTGCTCTCTGAGCTTTCTGGGATTAAATCTCACTGAATAGAGTTTTCTTCTCCTTGAGGAGGTTGCATTCTCTGCTGAGGGGACAGTGTGGCTAGCTGTTGAAATGCCTCCAGTGTTGGCATCTGTTGCTTGCTCTGTTTCAGCAGACAGCCAGGAAGACTTTACAGCTCATGGGAGAGACAGAGTTTGTTCCTGTCTGGTTGTAAAATGCTTTGAATGTGGTATCCTACAGTTTGTGAGGCAAATGGTGCTGTCAGGATTGTCTGTTTGGATACAGCACCAAGCCTGCCAGAGCTCAAGAAGTGTTGGGACAATGCTCTCAGACATGTGGTGGGAGACTTGGTGCTGTCCTGTGCAGGTCCAGGAGTTGGAACTTGATGATCGCAGTGGATCCCTTCCAACTCAGGATGTTCTGTGATTATATGGTAGTTGGATCAATAGGAGTTCATGGAGGACTTTTACTCTTGAGATAAGGTTAAAGACTGAAAGACAAGTATGTGGGACATTGGATTTGCTGCAGCCTGGGAATACCAGGTCTGGACCAGATCCCAAAGGTATCTGGGGAAATTCTGCTTTTTCCTTCATCAGGACTGAATTTATACCCTCAATGATGAGAGGACATGGTCTCTTTGGCAGTGTCAGGGTGAGGCAAAGTAGGAGGTTATCAAACATTTGTCTTGGTGACTTTGCAGCTTTTCTAGCTGAGCAAGCAATGTGACTGCTGGTGAGCAGAATTTGACTTAAGATCAAAATCTCAGGTTCCTCACACCCGATAACCAGTTGAAAGGTATTTCCCTGTCACACTCAGCCACCTTTGGCACTCAGCAGTGCTTTGGAAACTATGCCTTTAAAACTCTTCACGTAGGATGCTTTGGAAGGCCATGTAGGGGACACGGTGGGATTTGTAAGATCTCAGGTTGACCCTAGACCAGCAATAAATACAACAGAAAGTACAGAACCAAATTTGACTTAAGTTCAACACTGTGTTTATATAAAGAATGATTGGGGTCAACAAAACCACATCTGTCTTCAGTTTACTCAGAACAAATCTTGTCCAATTTTTTTCCCAGTTCGATCTCGATAACACCAACAGCCTGTGGGTTTGTAGATTCTTACTTGATTGAAAAAGATTGTTGCTGTTCTGAATATATTTCCCTAGAGCACTTAACAGTCCTCCCTTTTTCCTATTGCTTGACTGTATTTAAAGCAATGTTCTTAGCAAGAGAAGTTCTTAGGAAGTGCAGCATATGGCTGATTTTTATCCCAAGGTGATATCATGAGGCAGCCCTGGAGTCCTTTACTGTTACTTGCACCAGCCACTCTGCAGCAGAAAGCTCCTAATGGAGCTCTTTCATACTCTGAAAATGTAGGAAAGGAAAATGTAAAAAAGTAGCATAGGTGTAAATGGATCAAGCTGCACAGTCAGGCCTCCAAGAAAAATTAGGAGAAAAAGACAAATGGGCAAATTATGGGATGTGGCCATTGGAGAAGATCACTGAAATGGAGCAGGTCTGGGAAAAAGGGTGAAGCAAGTTGAAGAATAACACTTGAGATTAAATTCTGCTTTGTCTCAGGGTTAGAATAGAACTCATGGCTCAAAAGCTACACTGCTAATTTATTTGTAAGTGTGAATTTGTGGATTCCTGACATACTTGGCTTCTTTGTTGATAGCTGAAGGCCCTTGGCTTGAGTCTTGACAAGAAGTCCCCTTGCTCTTGGCCTGCTTCCATCATCCCTGAAGCAGCATTAATTATTTTTAATGAAGAAATCCTTTCTGCTGCCAAATGACCTTTCTGAGATTCAGTGTGAGCTGGATTTTCCACTTCTTGCTTAGACTCCAAGATCCACAAATACACATGACCATGAAAGAGATTAGCACAGAGAAAACTGATGTGGACTGGTTCCTAATTCTAAATTAGAAAACTAATTGGAAAGGAACAATTTACAATATGAAAGGAGTATAAGACCTCCCCTAGATTTCCATGACTGAACAACCCACTGCAGTTTCCTAGTTATAAAACAGGATCTGAATGATATTATATAACTCCTAACTACTCAGCAAGTGCTTAACAGAGAAAAATTGATTTTTTTTCAATGAGAATTTGCACTCTGTAATCCCCACATACAGATGCTGATGCTGTACAGAAGTGATGCATCAGGAAACTGCCTCCAACACAGTTTCTGTGAACAGCCAAAATCCTACACGAAATGTGATCAAACTCCTTTAAAGAATGAGGTCACACTGTGCAGAAGGTTGTCCAACTTACAGGATTAGCATGAGGACTGCCAGCAATATCAAGGATCTCAGGGGGAAATCAAGGAAGTGCTATTCCTTAGTCCAAGCAAACACAGTATTTTAAACAGACTCTTCTCTTTGTGGCTTTCCTCCCAGTTCCTTTCCTCCCTGAGCTGGGAAAAGGCTGCATGGAAGTGAGTAGGTGACTGTGCCAGGATGATCTGACCAGTGACTTGTGTTGTTGCAGTGGAACTTCCCCCTGCTGATGCTGGTTTGGAAGATGGCACCAGCGCTGTGCTGTGGGAACACTCTGGTCATTAAGCCAGCTGAACAAACTCCACTCACGTCGCTCTACATTGGCTCTCTCATCAAGGAGGTGAGGAAATCTGAACAGCCCATCGAGGTTCTGTTCTCTTAAGGTCGTAAGCAAGGTTGCATTTTGAGTTTGCTGTCCAGGTTTTTAGGTTTTAAAGATACTAAAGCCTCACAAAGGAGAGTGAGAACGACCTCTGTGTTCAGTCTTTTTTTACAAAGGCCTTTGTGACTGGCTGGGAGGTGGCAAACTTCACAAAACCTGTGCATTTTTCTCCTTTCTCAGGAAGCTGCAGAGAGAAAAAAAGATGCTCTGCCTTGTCTTCCCCTCTCCCAAAGTGAGGGAAAGACAACAGTTCACTTTTATTAGACAATGGGACAAAAAAGTGTGATTAGATAGTAATGTTGTATTTGTTGTTTTTAAGTGGGATAATTCAACCAAGACAGAATGCCCTGGGAAACAATTCCTCATCATTTCTGTGGTTCATAGAACAATTTAGCTATGTCTGACCTGTAAAGTCAACTGAAATAAAGGCAAGATGATAGGTTGGGATTTTAAAATGCTTATTTAGGGCTTGTCAGGTAGGACCTTGTGTGCCAACAGAACTGTTAATTGTACAGAGGGGGTGGGAGGTGCACAGACCCTTCCAGCGCTGGTTTTTTTTTTTCAGGAAAACTGAAAGAGTTGTAGATGGGCTTTTGCCTCTCAGCTGGAAGTCTGTTTGTTAGGCTCAGTCAAATGATGATTCTGTCCTTTCTTGGTTTAGCTTGGGAGAAAATAGAAGGATATGTTGATAATTGACACTTAGGGCTCTTCCATCAGGAAAGGAAGTGGAAAAATAATACCAGTTAAGTATCTCCTACAGTTACTTGGCTTAATGAGATTACACAAGATGAGTGAGTGAGCACAGAGTGCAGTTGTCATGAGCCCTGCCACACCACTGCTTTTTTTGACTCTGACATGGAGCTCCCCAAACACAGGCATAGCATTCCCCCCAAAAAACACCATTCAGTTCTGGTAAAATGAATTTTTTTTAGCTGAAATTCTAAGCTTGCTGTTTCTCACAGTTGTCCTTCAAGACAGAAGTGTAACTGGAGCAGAATAATTTTATTTGAAGATGCTCCTTTCTCCACTCACAATTAGCTAAATTCTTTGCAGTTTTTCAGAAAAATAAGTTAAAGTTTTTTTGTTTTCATCTTTAAAAGGATGCAGAAGATGTTACCCCACACACAAAGCTATGTGTTACGTTCAATGAAATAATTTTTGGCCAACCAAAATATTTTTGCTGAAAAACAGAAGGAACTTTTTGGCTCAGGGTGTTCTGAACCAATTTTTTGCTTCTTTGTGGCTTTGCTGCTGACTCCAAACACCATTACTTGCACAGTTTGACATGCACTATTTGCTTGAAAACTCATTAGCCAAGATGCAAACTCCATTAAATGCACTTTGGTTATTGTCATATCCATAGAAGAAATGAGACTGCCCTTCCAATTTATGAAAAGGAAAAATGAGGGGGGAAAAAAGGTCTTATGAGGATAATTTTTTTGCAAGACAATACATGAGCAATTGCTTCTTTTAATTCTCTATTAAAAAGAAATTGCATTTCTTGAGATTTTTATATTAATAAGTCATAGGAAATGAAGCAAATGTGTTACATCCTGCAATTCCATCATTAGACATTTCAGGGAAAACAACCTTGTGCTATCAGTAGTAGGGGAAGGCTAACCTAGAAGAGCAATAATCCTTGAAACTCTTGTTTCAGGAAGTAAAACCAAACCAGTCAGTCCCTCAGTTCTCCTTGCACTAGAGTTTCACCTGAAGGTTTGCCATTTGTCTGTTTTGGCAAAATTACTAGTTGGCTAATCTAGGTTGTAAATGTGGTGGAAACTTGCATAAGTCTTGTTACCATCTGCTTTTGTACTCCTGTTTTATTAGCCCCATCATCTAGTGAGGTTTTACTGACTTCTTAATCCCTCTGGTCCCTGAAGAACCACAAATGTCAACCTTTGTTCAAAACAAACTTTCATTCATTTTCCCCTTGGCTGCAGCTGCACTGCAGTAGCTGGGGGCCAAGTTTGGCCAAAAGACTCACTGTCTTTTGACTTGAAACTGGGACTTCTCCAAGAATTCTTACTGTAACTTGGCATTTCCTAAGCATGGCTGTTAGTTTCACCCATGTCTACTCCAGCTGGTAGCATGCAGCCATGGGATCCCTTAGTCTGTAAAACAGGGATGTATCTGAGCTCAAAGGAGTATGGTACAACTAATCCAGGCTTCCTGAGAAATGAGCTGTGCTCTCAATTGTCTACAGAGCTGTTTTTAATCTGTTTCAGGTGGGTTTCCCTCCAGGTGTGGTGAACATTGTGCCAGGCTATGGCCCCACAGCTGGAGCTGCAATTTCTACCCATGACAGCATTGATAAAATTGCTTTTACTGGATCGACCAAGGTAGGTGATGGATTTCTCACAGACACCTGCTGTTCCTCTTTGCATTCTCTTGTAAACTGTCATCCACACAAGACTGGATGTATGAAATGTCAGTGATTTCTCTATAACCAACACTTTTCCCATCACATTCCATGTGACAGGATTTCTCAGAAGTATTTGGTATTTGTCTGATTCAGATTCTTGTGCTTGTAATCATCCCACATCTCTGAAAGCTGGGTTTTGCCAAACCAGCGCATTGCTGTAAGAACTGTAAGTAAAAGGTGCTCTGACATAAGGTAAGGCAGTCTACAGGGCAGGCTGGCAGTGACTTAACATCATGTCATTGACCCAGTGGAGCTTCTGGGCATGTTTGCCTGCCAGGCCTGCCCTGCATCTGCAAAACATGTCAGTCAGGGCCCTGAACAATTCTTCCTTGGCTTTGGTTACCTCTGAGGAACCAGGACTTCAATAAAAACATGGCCTCGTGCCCAAGGCCTTCTCTGCTGACGTGGAGGGGATTAACATTTGAGCTTCATTCTGAGAATGAAGCACAGTAAAGCACCTTCTATTTAGCTTTTTTCCTGTAAATAGATGTGTCTGGCTTGTTTAGGAGAGGGGTGGCCACAAGACCTCTGCACTATCAATCACCTCCCAGCATCCTCTTCCATACCTACATAGGAAAAGTGCATATGGCTTGGCCAAAACTCTGGAATTGAGCACAGCTGAGACAGGCAAACAAATCTGACTGCAGTTATGACTGCTGAAAATTCTCAAACAAAAGCTTGCTTAGAAAAGTGAGCATTTTCCCACTGATTGCTTTAGATGTTTCTTGCAGTAGATCTGCACTTCCAGAATAGAGACAGTGTCCAAAGAATGGAAATACTCACACCAGTAGGGGCAGCTGAGGCAAATTCAGTCTCTTATTTCTTTGAGGAACACTGTTCTTGTTGAGCACTTGCTGAATTAATCCATTCTTATGTCTGCCCTCGTAATTGCGGAGTGTGATGTGAATGTATAATAATGACAAATTACCTTGAAAGGTGTTCTTGGTTGGTAAAGGTAACTCCAAGCACTGAAAAGCTGCAGCATTTACCAACACTACCATCTAGTGGCTTTGTGTACATCCTGTGCTTATCCCATAGGAAAAGGTGTTAAGCCTCTGTTTCTGTACAGGGATCATGGGAACAAACAGAACACAATAAAGTAAAAGTTCACAGTGAGCTTTTACTCACTTCATAGTTGGTCTGATCTTGGAGTTTACTCAGTTACATGCTTCTCTCCAAATCCTAGATCAGAAACTTTTATCCCAGATGAGACATTAGCTGTGTGAAAACAATAGAGCTTATAGACTCATCCAGCCCACATGGGTCTGTTTGGGTTTTTAAATGGAAAAGGAGTATCCAGTGGATTAGTGGCAGAAGGAAAATCTCAACTGCTGGAGCCTGTAGGCGAAAAACTCTTGTAGACACTGTGCTTGTCTCCTAATCCAAGGGTGTGCAGGAAACACCAAGGGAGACAAATCCTTTGCTAATGCATGTGTAATTTAGAACTGTTTTCTTCCCCCTCCACCCATCTGTGAGTTCAGCTGCATCTCTGCAGCATTTGCAGCACAATGCTACTGTTTCTGAGCCAGGAAGTGAAGCTAATTCAAAATATATTTTGACTTAGTTATTAAGCCCCAGCTTGGGCTCAGTGCCAGCTTGGAAATACTAATCTTAAGCTCCACGAGAATGTTCCCATATAGATCTCTTCTCTTATATTATTAGCTTGCTCTTCTTTGGCCAGCCAGCCTGTAGTAGTGCATCTTACACTACAAAGCTAGGATGCATCACTTATTTCAGCTGTCTCTAGGCCTAAGCTCTGAGTGACTAGAGATGCTCTCTCCTAAGTTCAGGAGTCACGCTCAAGTGACAAGGGCAAACCATGAGAAATGCAGACCTGTAATTACCAGCCAGCTGCCCCATGCTTTCCTTCCTCACAGTTCCACACCAGGGCAAGAGTGTTTTTAAGCAGAAATAAAGGTAAGGTTTCCATGTGCAAAGGTAAAATACACAAAAACAGTTAAATTATGAGCAAATTCAAATATTATATCACTCTTAAGAAATTAACCTGCCCTAACAACTAAAGGTCCCAAATAGTTTTAATTCATACTGTTTCTATCAAAATTAGATTACTAAATTCTGAAAGCAGAGTAAATCTTTCCCTTCAGGATACAGATGTAGCTCTCCCACACAGCCTGTCCTTTCAGAATTGTCTAAACCAATCCTTAATTCTGGGGCTGGTTTTGACCCAACACATCACAGCAGTAGGAAACTCAAACCATTTCAGAGTGCTCTCCCTGACCTCTACCTGATTCAGCTGCCATCCAGGCTCTTCCACTCTTGGAATCACACTCGAGATTTTTAGGGGAAACAACTCACGTGCTCTGTGTCTCACTGATACAGGTTGGAAAACTGATCAAAGAAGCTGCTTCTAAGAGCAACCTCAAAAGGGTGACGTTAGAGCTGGGAGGGAAAAACCCCTGCATTGTGTGTGCAGATGCAGACTGTGAGTATGGGCTGCTGGGTGTGTTTGCTGTAAGAGGCTTGAGGGTGGTGGGGTTTGTGTCTCTGCTGTTTTCTGGTGGCTTACAGGGCTGCTGTTTCCACCCCAAAGGCTGGAGGAAACCTCTGTCCAAGGGCAGGATATAGTTCTGCATTCCTGGAGCTCTTCCCCAGCATGGGGATCATTCTCATGGCCCATGTTGCCTTCCTTGGGGATGGCTGCAGTTGCAGATAAATCTTGCACTTGTGTGTTTGCTGTTTGTGGGCTTTCTCTTTGGTTGGCAGTGCTTCAGAGCCTGAGCCAAACACTGGGGAAAGCAGTTTTCTGCAAATCAGCCCCTCTGCAGGCATTCCTGTGACTGGGGAGTTTTGTAGGACCTGATCTAATCCAGCCTTCACCTCCATCCTGGTGGTCTGCAGGGCTCGTTTTGTGTGTTTTGTTGTGATTTTGTTACGTGACTCAGTAGTACTAGGAGATATGTGTAACCTCTGACCACCAATATGGTTGGAAAATCCTATTTGGCTTCAGGAAAATCCTCTCCACTCCTGCACAGCACAGGCTGAAAGTCAGAGGCATTTATGCCTGCTGCTAATAGTGAGCATTGCAAGGAGCTGGCCAAAGCTGGCATGCTGCTTTCTGAACAATCATGACTGAAACTTGTCTTTAAGAACCAATGCATGGGATCAAGGAATCCTCATCTGAATTCCCACAGCAAGAAAAACTGGTCACTGCATTCAGTGAGTCCTTGTGGAGGAATATATGAGAAACTGGCAAGCTAGACCTCAAGACAAAAGGCAGGAAGAGGGGTGGGTACAATAAAAGATGTGGTTTGGGGGCACTGAGGCCCTGTGAGTGCCTTCACTGGGTGTGGACCATTGTCAGCATTTTTTAAGGAGGCTCTCCAAAGAGAAAGGAAAACAACAAGTCTGGAAACACTGGAATGCTGGCGCTGTGCATGTGGTAACACTTTTCCCTCCTGGGTCATCTCGCAGTGGACTTGGCAGTGGAGTGTGCCCACCAAGGCGTGTTCTTCAACCAGGGGCAGTGCTGCACAGCTGCCTCTCGTGTCTTCGTGGAGGAGCAGATCTACCCCGAGTTCGTCAAGCGCAGCGTGGAGTTTGCCAAGAAGAGACTGGTTGGAGACCCCTTTGATGCCAGAACTGAACAAGGGCCCCAGGTAACTGTGTGTCTGAGAGCAGTTGTTGTTTTGGTTGTGGTTTTGTTTAATTTTCCTTGTGTAAATATTATCCTTACGGATGCAGTCCCAGCAGAAGTGCCGAGGGGTGAGTAATGTATCGTGGCTTTATTTTTCCTCTCTATTTTAAATATCAATTAATCACAACTGTTGAAATGTTATGTTGTAATTTTTTTAAAAACACAAATGTATTTAATTCAATTCTTATCCAGCTTTATGGAAGGGGCTGTCTCCCTGGTACAGTAACACAAAGTATGGTGCAGTGAGCCATAGCTCTGTGCAGAAGAGTGCAGCTAAATGGCTATTCAGCTCCTTGGTGATGACAAGTAGTTAGAGCTCAGAGACTCCGGAGTCCTCACTTTCCCTCTCCTCCTCTGCTCCCTTTCTGATCCTTTGGAGAAGTTTCAGCTGAATTAGAAGGAAGAAACATGCCAAACTGCTGTCAGGACCAGCCTCCTCAATACTTCCAGAGCCTTAGTTTTTCCTTCTGAGGCAATCTGAGTTGTGCTGGAGAGCTCTGGGGGAAGATGATCCTTAGGTCAGATCTTCTAACAGGCCCACTGCTTGGTACCAAAAATAAAGCAAGGTTCCCAGAAACCTATAGCCAAGGCCTATTTTTCTCAGTACTGCACTGGGCTTTTCGTTCTTGATGCTGTGTAGGATCCCTCAGAGAAGGGGTGGCTCTGAGGACATCTGCCTCTCCTTATCTGGATCTGAATCTGCACATGATTCATGCATGGTAAAGCCTCATTGCTTGCCCTCATGCAGGGGGAATAGGATGATGTACATCCCCTGCTATGCTGAGGCTTCATCTAGCACTGTAACTTGCCTAGAAAAAGATTTCAAACTGCTCAGCACTCTTAGGAAAAGAATCCCATGCTAAGACTTGCTCCAGCAGAGATGAGCTGACTCTCAGACACTGGTTTCATGAGGACAGCTCTTGAATCCATTCAGTTGTGAGTTTTAAAGGGTGACACACTCTGCAGTGATTGGAACATGTAGAACTGGGCTGTTTGTTTCAGTTCATCCCTGTTCCCAGCTCTTGCCAGGCTGTCAGAGCACTACCAGGGTGCACTATGGCACAGCCCCATCCTCTGGGATCACTGCTGTGGCTTAAGAGACAGCCTTTGCATACAGATCTGTAATTAAGGGTAAGTTGTAATAGTAGTGTCTGGTCAGATTTTAAATATGGCCCATTTGTCTCAGCTGTGACTTACCTGTTACACTTGTAGGAGAGAGAGGACACCCACACACACCTGAACTTCTGTGTATGCAGCTGTCAAGGCCAGGATGGGAAGGTGTTGAGGGAGTGGGAGGAAACTGTAAATCCCAAAGCTTTTATGTGGTTGCCAGTTCAAAGGAGCAACCACTTCCTCTGCAGCCATGGTTCCTCACTCTCTGGAGCCTATGTTGTGGGCACATACAGAAACTTAAGCAGAGGAAAGAAATGATGCAGTGTCACAAGGACTTAAAAATACCTCTGAAAGTAGCAAAGATTCACACCTGCCTACAAGTTACTCTTCAAATGTGAAGCTTCCAGATAATATTTTTTCCTCCCTGTTCCTGAAGTAACCTGCTTGGCTGTGAGGTTTTTTTTAATCTTGAACTGATGGATAAGGGAACAATCACTGGGAAAAATGTCTTCATATCTCCCCATCAGATGCTTCAGATCCAGCCTGTTGCTTTCACTCTCCTTTTGTGTAAGTCAGGGTGAACATATACAACAGCATTACAACAATGCTGCATAGATCCCATTGTGGTATGGTCACTGGCTTAGCAGCCAATGGGGGAAGGGGTTGGAGCCAGCCTTGAGGCTGACAGTGGTTATAGCTCAAGATCTCTTTGGTCCTGCAGCAGCTGTAGGTGATGACAATCCTGTTCCACAAGAACTTGGAAGTTGATATAAGCTAGTCATGGAAAAGTGGTCCCATGTGCAGTTGTTTGTTCCTGCACTGCACTAGGTTGGGGAACTGGCTGATTCAGGTCTAATCCAGCCTTTCTGGAAGTGAGGAAGAAAGGTTTTACTCAGGTCAGTCCCCTGAAGTGGATTACTATTCATTGGCATGGATGCTCATGGCATGGCAGTGGGGAAAAGATGGTGTCAGCTGCAGTATTGGTTTATGCTGATATAAACTGTACTGCTCTAATTAAAATTAGGTCAGCTTTAAACAGTATTAAATTTAGGGAGAAATGAGGCATGCTTCTGATGAGACTTCTCCAAAATTCACATGTCTGGCAGTGCTGACTGGCTGGAATTCAAAGGACACCACAAGAAACCTGAGGGATGATCAGGCCTGTTTGAGCAGAGTGCCAACCTCAAATGCAGACCAAGGGCAGTTTTTAACTTTGGATTCCTGGGAGCTGCATCACAGGAAGCAATAAAGTAAATCTGCACAGATGGCAAACTGGTTAACCAGTGCATTATACAACTGTGAACAGCAAACTGCATTAGATGAGACTGACATCCTGGGGCACAAGAACAGGGGTTAGATTAGAATGAGACTAGACTAGTTTTGTTATTTTAGAACCCCAAAAACTGAGATTTGTGGGCTGGAAGACCTAATCTACAGAAATAAAATAAGCACTAATCATGACACTTGTTAGCCAGTAGTTATTCAGCCCAAAACATATAATTTGACTTATAAACCAGTGAATATTTCCCTTATACTGTAGACATGCACTTTAGGATTAAAATGTGAAACTAAAACATTCAAGTAGAAAGGGTTGTGTCCAACAGCCTGTTGGACCCCGTTATCGGTTATTTGTAGGATTACAAACTCTAGATTTGGACATGGAAAAAATTCTCCCTGTGGTTGTGACTGAAATGAAGCAAGAGATGAAGATTTGGAGGTTCCCAGATTTCCAGTATTGCAGTGATCCTTAGAAGCTGCCTTCACTATTGAATTAGATGAACAAATAGTAGAATTTGCTTTACCAGATCATGTGTTTTTAATAGAATTCAATGTTTGAACCATAAATAATAGTGGAATAGGGGACAGAATTTAAACAAGCCTTGCAAGCTCTAGTTACAATGACAAACAGTTCCACCCTTGCATGTCATTTTTACAAATGTTTTCTTTCCCTGGTGTCTTTTCATCTAACTGTAGTTTGCCTTGCAACAAGTTACAGCTGTATAAATATCGTTGTTTTGTTTTCTGTGATGTGAAGTGGATGGACTGGATTGGTCTGGATCACAGACATGCCAGGATGGAAAGCACTTGCAGATATTTTCAAATTATTTATACTTGGCAACTAAGCAACCAGACAAATAGACAATGTGCATGGCACCTGCCAAACTCAGTGTGACACTGTATCCTACAGGAGGGCACCCATTTCCTCAGGCAGTAGCATGAATTGTGTCCTTGGGTAGCACCTTAACACATGAGAGAACACAGGCACTTAGAACAGGCTGCCCACAGTGCATGTGATACACACACATCTGTTTGCCTGGAGATGTGCTGGGCTCTGTTTCCACTGTGTACCAGAAGTACCCCAAGGACACCCTCCTGCAGCTTTGATATTTGTCTCAAAGCATGAAAACTTGGATTGTGTGTGGCCAGGATTAACTAGGGACAGGATATAGTCTATAATCTGGAGGAGTCAAGTGTGGAACACTTAGAAAACAGTCCCAACTGGCAACTGGCCCTGCTGAAATAAAACCAGATGCCTAGGGAGGGGGATTGAGCCAGAACAAGCATCTGGAGATACCTGGCAATCAGAATAACCCTCCAGGCTTCCAGGACACCTTGTACCAGTGGGTGGAGTCTTTTATTCAATCACCTCAATAAATTTGTTGAGCTTTTTGTTAAGTTTTTCTTTTTAAGAACATCACTATAAGTCTTTTACCGTCTCCAGTATGCTGTGATGAAGTTTCATCACTTAATTAGACATCATGTCAAGAGCCTGGTCTGTTTGTTTGAAACCCTTAGTGCTGCTGCAGCATGTGGAGCACAGAAGAAGGATCAGCAGTGGGCTGTGGGCTCCTGCCCCTCTTCCCAGCACAGGACACACTGTGCTCCTGGAGTACGTGATGTCTCCTCCAAGTCCTGGTGCAGCTGTGCAGCCTCAGGGTCCTGTCACTGGAATGGCCTTTCCCCACCCCTACAGAAATCCCTGGTTAGAGGCTACTGACAGCAGCACTCACTATTTGAGATTACTCCATATTTGGGTGGGTGTGAGGAGTTAGGAAAGGTAGTTAAAAATGCAGGATTTTACCAGTCTCTAAGAGCTGTGAAAAGTGATTCTGATTTTCAAAGCAAGGCTTTGGTGCAGCATTTGTTCTGAAGCCACCCCACCAACAGGGCTTCTCTTTAAGGCTGTTCAGGTAGTGTGCAGTGTGGAAGGAGATGGAGGCAGAGCTCACTGGGTTCCTCCAGCTGGGTACAGAGAGCTGTGGGTGAAGTTGCACACTGCAGCAAAGTTGAGTTAATAGTTCTTATATCCTGGTCCTCTCTTTCCTGTACTGATTCTGTTGTTGGTCAGATCCCTTGCTGAGCTTGCTAGTCCATCTCAGGCTGTTCTCATACTGCTACTGAGATAAATCAGGGCTTGGAGGAGGTCAGCAAATCCCAGAACTCAGGTGAGGTGAGCTGTGGGAGCACATATCCAGGACATGGAAGAAGGGAAAGTGGGGGGGCCCCCTCCATGTGGCAGCAAACTATTAGATCAGATTAAACTGTCCCGTGTCACTTCACCTTCTGTTTTCTGTGGCTCAGGGCTATGCCCCTGTCCTGTCTCTCTCCCTGCTCACTGCCTGACTGCCACGTCCTAAACTGAGCTGTAAACTGACCCAGTTTGACATTGCCTTGCAAACGTGCCCCTGGGCCACATTCCATGACTCCTCTCTGGAACCATGATAATAAAGGTGCTGCTGTTTGTTTCTTTTCCTTTTGTGTCTGACAGATTGACCAAAAACAGTTTGATAAAATCTTGGAGCTGATAGAAAGTGGGAAGAAAGAAGGGGCTAAGCTGGAGTGTGGAGGTCTCGCCATTGAAGACAGAGGACTGTTTATAAAACCCACGGTGTTTTCAGAGGTCACTGACAACATGAGAATTGCCAAAGAAGAGGTACAGTACAAATCAGCTAGATAAATACTGTTTCAGAATGAGTGGTGATGGAGGGGATTCTGTCTGAATCCTTAATTTTAAATACAAATAACTGACTAAAAACAACTGACACTGTGGCAAGCTGGAGCAATTATTTACCCTGTACATGCCAGTGACAGTGGACAGTGCAATGTATGTTCTTGCTCCGCTACATTGTAAAGAAGGGGTTGTTTTATTGCAGAAAGGTGGGAGAAGAACTCTGGGGCCTGATGCTGGTAAGGAGCAAAGGAACAGCCACTGAAGTTCCCTGAAGCAGCCTTAGCATCTGAAACAATCCCAGATTCCATTCTCATGGCAAAATCCCCTGAGACTCACTATTTCTTTCCTATATGAAAACATGGTCAAAGCCAGCAAAGTGCAGATCTAATACTCTGGCTTTCATTATTCATATGCAGAAATGTTGAACAAGCTGCATGTGATTAGATCCTGTGATATTCCTTTGAAATAGAAGTTAATCTACTTTTCATCATGTTCCCTAATGGAAAATAAGTAGTTGCCAAAGTCCAACTGGCATTTGTAGTTTATAGTTTAGCCGAGTGCTTTTTATGGGGCTGCTTGCTGTTCACTCCTGGCAAGATGTTTAAATGCCACAGAATCTCTGAGGAACCTGGGAAAGATCAGTCAGTCAGGGTATGAGTTACATGCTAAAAATAGAGAGAAAAAGAGCTGAAAATCCCGTGACAGACCTTTTCTTAATGAACTGACTCCAAATCCCAAGCCATGATTCACAAAGCTTATCCAGTTCCATTCATTGGCAGTTTTGCTGCAAATGCACATTCATGCTTTGCCTAGGATTGTGGCTCCACTTAAGAGCCTGGGTATCCCAAACCAAAGACATTTGGAAATCCTTGTATGAGCCTAAAAGTGGCCCAAATGAGTCTATATCTCACCTTCAATGGGCTTTGTTGTGCTGTGAGACCCTGCAGACCGAGAAAGGGCTCCACCTTTGGTACTGTACCCAATGAGAGACTCCATCCCAAAATTTGGGAAGCCCTCTGTATGGCTGTATGCCTCTACTGGCAACCTGGGAAGCCAAGTTTGTGGTTGAACACAGATGTGGTAAATGCACTGCATGCAAATAAAATGCATACAGTGACAAAATCAGGGTTAAAACCAAGGAAGAAAACTTGCAGTCCTTGAAATAAATTAATTTTTACTTGAGTACACTCAGCTTCAGAGTTCAAAAGGAGTGTTGTAAATGGAGTAAGGATGAATCATTTGTAACTTGTCCAGATCTAACTCTGCTTATTTTGATTGTTACAGATGATGCATTAGTTGTTGGATCTTTACATTTATTAACTACTACAGCACATCACAATGCTTCCTTTGAAGTTTAATTAGTAGTTTTTAAGACAGTCTATCAGTGATCCCTAGAAGGCTAAGATACAGCATTTTAAATATATTATTCAAACAGGGCATCTGATTCCGATTACTTCAAAATTACCATGATTAGCAGATGCTTTCTTGTACTAAGATTTAATTGATATGTACAGATTTTTGGGCCAGTTCAGCCAATTATGAAGTTCAAGAGCATAGAGGAGGTGATAAGAAGAGCAAACAGCACCGAGTACGGACTCACGGCTGCGGTGTTCACCAAGAACCTGGACAGAGCCTTAACCCTGGCTTCAGCTCTGCAGTCAGGAACGGTCTGGTGAGTAGGCCGGGAACAGAGGGTGGGCTGGGGCTTTGTTTCCTGGGAGGGGAGAGGGATTTAGGACTCAGTCGTGTTGGTAAGAGCGTGGTGCTAATAAGATTGTGGGCTCCATCCCTGTATGCACCATTCATTTAAGAGTTGGACTTTGTGATCATAGTTGGGTCCCTCCCAACTCAGAATATCTGTGGTTCTCTAAATGCTGGATGGCAGATGTATTAGTAGCCTGCCTAATTCTTGATATTCTGCTCAGAAGCAACATCCATTCCTCAAAATAAGGTGGTGAGGCCCAGACAGTGTGTCAAGAAATGGGCTGTTTTGTCCTTCAGTCAAAGTATTTTTTTTGTCGGGGTTGTAGTAAGTTCGTGATGCCTTCCAAAACCCTGTATGTAGCAAAAAGCAATTCTCATGATCTTTAGCCAGCACCAGATGGGATTTTGCTGCACAAACCAGTACAGACAGTAGATGGCAACACACCACTGTCACAAAGAAAAGCAGCTATTTTTGCTTACAAAATTCTTTTTATGTTAGAATAATTTTAAAGATGGAATCCTGATTTTTGTCCCACTCAAGACAGGAAGTTGATCTGGTGTCTGATTCTGATGCAGAGGATTAATTTCCAGAGTTGGCACCAGAAGAATCTGCTTCAAATATTTACATAAAAATGGGATGTTAGGCTTTGAAGGATACGTGTGCTGAACACACATGGAGGTGCAGACCTACAGCACAAGCCATCCCTGTGCTGTGTGACCTTCAGCCATTGGATCTTACTGAGATGCTGAGGAAGTGTCTGCATCAGCTTTTTCTACCATGTATCTACAGAAATGGGGCTAGTGCTTTTATTTTACTGTGACACAATTGTCTGATACAGTCCAAATGTTTTCTATACCTGGAAGGAATGCTGGGGCCTGGTTGTGAGTGTTTAGACAGCTGAGTAAACGTGTTTATTTCAGAATGTGCTTAATTAATTAGGGAATACCTTGGACTGTATTTTAATTGTGACTCTGAACATGGCATAAATTCCAGCCCAAGCATGAATGTCTTTTCCATTAGGGGACATGAAGTGAGATGTAGGTCAGACTGAGAACTACTCAGATGTTTTCTGTTTCTGCAGCAAAAGAAGATTTTATTGCAAAAATCTGATTTCTCAAGTGACTGAATTGTATGAAAGAGAAAACAGAGAGATTTCAGCCTTCTATTGTATTGTTGCAGTTGTCATCATCTTGCTTTTCCTTGGTATTGAATTGTCTTTTTAAAATTGATGTTTTTATTGTAGGATCAACTGTTACAATGCGCTCTATGCACAGGCTCCTTTTGGTGGCTTTAAAATGTCAGGCAATGGCAGAGAACTGTAAGTTTTGCTCAATATTTTGTTTCTATGTGGGTGGTGAACGCAATAACATTTGTGACTGTGAAAACACTGTTGAATTTGCTTTTAAAGTTTAATCAGGCTTGCAGCATGCTCCACAGGGAGGTGCTAAGGCAGTAGAGCGTAGATGTAAAGCACTCCTTTAGGAGCACCTGCATCTGCTTTATAAGTCTTTAATAGCTCCAGTTCAGTCAAGTCCATTTGGAAGCGTTTTTCCATACTAGTTAGATTTTTAGATGAAGGGAAAGTGTGGCACCATGGCTGGTGACACAGGTATCCACCCCAAACCTGCTCCATCTTTCCATGGTGGTGTCTTTGCCTCTGGCTGCTGTATCATTGCACCTTGTTCTGATGGGAAGGAATGATCTCCCAAATCACTCTACATCCCACCTTCAAAGCTTGCTGCTAAATTACAGAAGAACCCTCTGTCCCTCTTCCCCAGCCTGGCCTGTTGCAGTGGGGCTACCAGACATTTCAGCTCTAAATAGTTATTAAAGCTGAAATTTTCAAACCAAGGTCACTCCATGAGTTAGACGCAGAGCTGAGACATTGTCTTAAATCTTAATTTAATATAGGAGGCAGGTTTTCTTAGACCATTCAGCAGACTCCTCAGAGGAATCTAACACACCTTTTCTTTCACAAGCCAGATTTAATTCCAGAAACCATTTCCAGTAACTGTTCTGGTGCATCTGCTGCTCTGAGACATTCAGGTGCCTTATTTCCTAAACACAGCAAATAAATGAATCCTCAGATGGGACACAGATATATATTGAGACCTTATGGTTTGCTTTGCCTGACTGCCTGGCTTAATTAAAGGATGTCAGAGGTTTCCCATGGGCAAGGCATGGGAACAGAGCCAGTTACCACCAACCAAAACATAATGCAGTGTGGGCTCTCTCATCAGTATGCATTTCTGGAGCAACTGTGCCCTCCTGATGACATGGTATCTTGTAGATAGAAACTTTCTTTCCGCGAAAAAATAATTTTAATTGCTGGCTAAGCACCAATGTGTGTACGTGGCTGTCTCTTGTATAGCTTCTCACAGCACTTCAGTTTGCTCTAGGCAGAGTCACAAGTGTCATCTTGTGGGTTACAGTGACCAAAGCTTTCCATGTTTCTTTCACAGCTGGCTGTACTTGTATGTACTTATGTGCATGTACTTGGTGGTTATTAGAAGTGGTGGGACAAGTGGATATCTGGTGTAAGTTGTTCAGATGTGGTTTTAGTGACCTGATGTCAAATATGCATATGTGTACAACTCTTTTCTCTCAGGGAAATGCACATTCTACAACTGTTTGTCCCTTTCCTCCTTCTTTTGCAGTGGGGAATATGCTTTGGCAGAATATACAGAAGTGAAAACAGTCACCATTAAACTCTCCCAGAAGAGTCCATGAAAACAGGAGGCCCAAAATGCTGACACTCTGAATGTGACACCTGGAGGACGTGTTCAGAGCAAGGGGGAGGGGAGGGGTGGGAAGGAAAATGGAAACACCTGTCTTTATTCCTCTAGAGAATCTACTGGACTCCATTTTGCCACCTGGCTCTTCAAAAACTGATTTACTGACCCTACTGGCAGTACACACTTGTACTGTACAAGTCCTTGGCTGTACATCTGCCTGCTCCCTGTGGCTCAAACACTGGTCAGTCACAGTGTTTGCAGGACATCTGCTTCCAAACTGTACCCCTGAAGGACATGGATATTGCTGGCATGTTAGAGAGACTGCTGGGACCATCACTGGTACTGGCAAATACCTTCAGAGGCACTTGGGTTTCCCTTGGCAGAGATGGACTCAGTGGTAAGGGTTAGAACAACTTGACTGGAGTTGGTGGAGTTTGTGTGAAGATTGCAGCTGGAGTTTGGAATGGGAGTGCAAGCTTTCATGGAAGGATCTGTAAGGAAATTCTCTTTCAATGAGCTGTCTTGGTCTTTCTAAAGATATGTGCATTCTCCATCCTGGTGATATTCTAGCCCTGAATGAGATTTGTGTGAATTTCTTAGAGGACTCCTTCCGGGCCAGGATTTCACCCAACAGAGCCAGACTTTGAAGTGTCCTTGGAACCTGATGTTTGGGTGTGCACACACTACACATGCTGCAAATGCAAGTTCCTGACTTGCTGACCCTTCTGACTCCCAGTGAGTCACAGTTGTATCTCAGACCTTCACTACAGCACTTTTCTCAAGAGGATTTTGCACTGCACTTACCGTGGTGACACCAAGTTGGATGCTGAGCATGTAGCATGGTAGATGCCCCACAGAAAACACCCCACACCAGTCCTGATCCAGGGGAGGGAGTAGAAGAGCTGCAGGAAACTGCCCTGCTCTTTCTCTGCAACTTTCAGGCTTTGTGAACATCTCTTTGTTTTTTGAGCCAAGACTGTTATTATGAGAGTAAAATTTATAAGGTCTTCACACTGCTTCTTTATCCTGTATGAATGTAGCTTAAAATACATTCCTGGAAGTGCAGTATGAAGAGGCAGGTGCTCCCAAGCACACCCTGAGTGCTAAAGAAGAGGGTGTACAAGCCAGTTTCCGTGGAATAAGCTGTGGCTGGATTTCAATGTGTCAGCAGCTTCACAGCCATTGTCCCTGTGAGTGCTGTCATCTCATGGCCAGCACAGAGTGGCTGATCCTTCCCTGAGAAGACAACTGCCTTGGATTGTCCCTTTCTCACAGCTGTCCATGGAGTGGCTGTCACACCAAGTTCATGCCTTAGCATCTCCTGCAGTAACTTCTTCGCATGCCCAGACATTATTATGAGATTAATTATTATGAGATTAATGACAAGCCACAGGCTGTCTTCAGTTCCTGGGTTCACTGCTTTCCCTCCTCTCCTCCTGACTCTGCTGGAGAACCCTGGCAGAGGCACAGCCAGTCCCACGTCTGCAGGAGCTGTGAGTGTGCAGGAGTTAGTGGTGACAGCTTGTTAGGAAGTCCAGCTGATCCCTCTGGGATTGTCCTCTGAGAACAAACCCACCGAGGTTCCTTATGGCTTATCAGCAGATCTCCAGGGAGCACTGGTAAGGATTGCTGCTCCAGATGTCAGAGCTTGAAGCAGAAATGCAGGTCTAACCTCTCTTCTCTGCTGCAAGCCAGGATTTACCCAGTACCTTCCTTTGCTCACAGATAGGCTCAGACAGCAACAAATTCTGTTGCATGAGTGGAGCTTTTTTTGGAGGAGGAAGTAAGGTGGGTGGCGATACGTAAGGAAAAAAGTTTGCATGAGCTTAAACTTCCTTATTAGTTGGTGAATGTTGAAATTGCACTTCAACACCACTTCACTTCTGACATGACATACCTCCAACAGTGGAGCCTGTCCTCCCATGGGGTGTGAGACAGGTGAATCTCCCCATCCAGTGATGAAAATGTCCTCCCTTTCCCATGAAAGGCCAAATGGGATCATTGTAAATAAGTTTCTATTTTTGTAAGGCACTTAAGAGTGCAAACATCTTCTCAGACAAATATTTTACTCTTGCCCACCTGAGGGTTTTCTCGGGCTGCAGCCAGACAGTAGGGAGGTGAGGCAAACAGTAAAAGGCTGGTTATCTCGATGTATCTCTGTATTTTTGATAAACAGTGGTGGAAACTGAAATAATCGGAAATTCTTAAAATCCTACTCTTCTGGCTTTATATGTATGATATATATTTCACTTTTTTCCCCTTATCAAGTTTTTTAAAAGTCATTGTATCTCTTACTGTATAAATCAGGGTTTGACTCTACACACTGAATTTTCTAAGTTATATAACACTAGACACTAACTTTAAAATAACCCCTTAGAGGGTATATATATTCCTCCATTGCACAGTAAGGCTTTCATATGAATACTAGTTGGTTTTTTTTAAAAGAAAAGAACTATATTTATAAATTAGGATACAGTTAATCTAATGTATTTTTATAGCTAAAGGTACGTGAAAATGTTATGTTTAAACCTCATGTATATATTTAGACTATGGATATCTTTTTTGTAATAGTTCTTGTTCCTAATAAATGTTTAACTTTGTGAAACGGGTGTGTCTGAGGATTCAGTATCTCACTGGGGGACTGGGAGGGAATCTGCACATGGATTAATTTCTACAATTTGGGAAGAATTAGCCAATTTTAAAAGAGTAAAGTGCTAAGCACGGTCAGTGCTCTGCATGTAAAAGCTTGAGTTGTGCCATTTACCGTAAGCAGAGGGAGGAGAGCAGAGCTGCAGCTGACAGGGGCAAGCACAAAATTGGATGGATCCTCTTTTCCTTCTGAGGGGAGCCTCAAAATGAAGTGTTTCAAGACACCGTGGCTCCTGCAGCCAGCTGCGGCTTCCTGCCTTGCTCTGGCTGCTTCCTAAACCCCTTGAGACACATCCACCACCAGTGCGGCTCTGCTAAATGTGTTCCCAGCCCTGTTTTATTTCTCTCATCTGCAATGTAGATACAGAGCAAGAACATTCCATTGTCTTTTAATTCTCTTCCCATCTGATGTGTGAGAAATTCCTATCGGGTCCCTACACAGGCCAAGCCAAAACTCCTTGAATTTTCCACTCGCTGACAGCATCACTCAGAAGCTTTCAGACTCCAGAAAAGGGAAGGCTGGAGATACAAAGGTATTACTGTGAGTGACATAATCAATGGAGACATAAGGAAGAGTGGGATGAGATTTGGGGAGGGAAAAAAGGGAAAAATTAGCTTGAATATGTAGGTAAATTATTGCAAGAGGAAATTAGAGGCTCTATCATAATAAAAGAAAAAGAGTTACTTTAGGGCGTTTTCAAACATTGTGCTAAAATTGTGTAAGAAAGGTCTGGGTACGAGCTGGGCTGTGAGGCATAAAAGGGAGCAGCCTGGGTAAGAGGTGGAAAGATGCTAAAAACATGTAACAGTATTTTTTAGCTGTGTTAAAAGTCAAAAAACTATGGTATTGGTACATTCTTGCTCTCTACTTATGCTTGCAGCTGGACACAGATTGATGGGGACTTGAACACGGGGAAAAGCACCAGTGAACACCTATCCGTGTCTCCAAAATCATCCAAAGAAGCCCTCGGGCAAATCTGAGGCTGCCGCAGCCTTTCTGTGAATACACATTCACCCTCAAGTGACCATCAGTGACCCATTGCTAGGTACCGACCAGGATAAAAACATCTTCTGTGTTTAATTTACAGAATCACTACGAACAGCAAAGCAAAAGGTACGCAGGAATGGCCTTTTCTTAGTTGGTCCGACGGGCGTGGGAAATGGAGCATTCCCTGGCTTGTCAGAGGCTCCTGGGGAGGAATGGGTCAGTCTGGGGAAGGGCTGCGCACATCAACTTCTGACTCCTTCCGAAGAGAGGGGGCAACCTCGCTCTGCTCTTCCAGCGAGGACCAAACTCGCCGCGATCCGGGGAAGGAGCAACTTTCAAAGTCCGAGCAGTGCCGGGCGGTGCCGCGGTAAGGCCGGGCCCTGCCGGGACGATGGGAAGCGCTGCGGGAGGGGTCCTGCTCCAGCCACCGCTTCTCCCAGACTGGGTTTTTCCTAAAAAACGCAAATCCTCGCAGCCTAAAGGGCTGCCCGGGGGCGGGCGGGCGTGTGGGTCGGGTCTGGGGAAAGAGCTCCATCCTCCTCCTCCGGGTCAGCCCTGCCCTCGGGGGCACGCCAGGGGCCGTGCCGGGGGACTCGCCCTTGGCCGCCAGGCCCGGGGCCGGAGGAGGAGCCGCTGTCTCGCTCCCTTTGCTGCCGGGCTCCCTCCGCCCCCCGGGCCGAGGAGCGAGGCGTGCGGGCGGCGCCGGACGAGGAGGAGGAGGAGGAGGAGGTGGCAGCGCCAGGAGCGCCGGCCCGGGACACAGGAGGTACCGTGGTTTTGCTGCCGATTTTCGGGCACCTGGCCCGCCGTCAGGGCATTCGGTGTGGGGGGCTGCCGGGGTGTTTCAGGTGGAAACGAGGGGGGAAACGCGTTTGTTTTTAAAGAAAATGAAAGTTCAGAGGGAACTTTGCGGCGGGAGCGCGGCCGCCCCGCCCGGCGGGGACGGGGAGCACCGGGACTCGCTCTGAGGGGAAGGGTCCGGAAAGGCCTGTGAGACCCCCCAAAACGGGGTGTCGCGCCTGCTGTCCCCCCAGCCGGCGGCCGAGGTGTGGGAGAAGGGGCTGGCTCGGTGCTCGCTGCTCGCCCGGGGAGGAAGGATGCGGGTCCCGGCGGGCAGGGGGTCCCCAGGCGGGCAGGGGGTCCCTGGGCTGGCACTTCGGCCCCAGGTTCTCCATCACCCCGCTGCGACACCGGGCAGGGGAGCCCCAGAGCCTTCGCACCTGTCCTGGGCCTCTCAGATCCGCGGTGATACCCAGCCCCAGGTGGGATTGTCAGAAACAACAGCTGGTTTGGGCAAAGAATGGAAGTTTTGGTAGGGTTTCTTTGTGAATTAGAAAGCGATTTCGGGCAAACCATGATGTTTCTGGGGGCCTCGATGCTTTTAGGTACAATGCACAGGTAAGGCTGGGTGGGCTGGTGAAGCAGAGAGGAGGTGATGGTTCAGGTATGGTTGGATGTGCTGGGGCAGTAGCAGGTGTCAGGACTGTGCAAAATGGGATGTAAATCCCATTTACACGTGTTCAGGTGTATTCTGCATGGTCCATATCCTTCTGAATGAGATTCCGCAGAGCACGTAGACTCCCTAAATCAAATCCACACGTGGTATTTGCATGTGTTATAGTTGTGTGCACCTTGTTTAAGGCAAAGCTCTGTATGGGTTTTTTTTAATTATTTACACAAAGGTCCTGAAATATGGAAATCCTGCTTACATGGCTCTGTGTGGCAGTAATACACATGGCTACAGCATTCACTTATTTGCAGTTAAAGAGAACTGAGTTCCAAAACCACACCACTATTTTTCCTAAAAGTTATTTTTCCTTTCACTTTATACAAAGAAAGTTTCAGCCTGAGGAATAGGCTGAGTAGAGAGCTAAAAATCAGTAGTGGGATGGTTTTCAAGTCTCAGAGTCCATGCACATGGTTTGTCCCTGTCTCAGAGCAAGGAAGTGCCTCAGATACCATCATCTGCTGCAGAGCTGGTGGGTCACAGTGTGCATGGGGAAGTGTTTACTCTCACTGGAGCTGCTCAGTGCATCAAGGGCACAGAGCAGGCAGCTGCTGGAAGTGTCACATCCCCTCCATTGTCAGAGTGTACAGCCTGAACAGCTTTGGGGAGGTGTGAGAGCCTCCCTGACACCTCTGCCTGGGGTGTCTCACCCATGGCGTGGAGGGATGGGTGGTCCCAGCACAGCAGGGAAGCTGAGACCAGGAGAGAAGCTGACTCTGGTGGGAACGTGGCACATTCCAGGGCAGAATTCAGTGCTCCACCAACACAGCCCAATTCACCAGTCTGTGGGCTTGGATCTGGGATCCGTCTCAGCCTTCTGCAACACCCAATGTCCAGACTGGGGCACAGGGTGTGAGTTTTGGCTCCTGCTGCCAGGTACTGCAAAGTCAGGGTCAGCAGAAGCTGAGTGCACCTCAAATTCTAATATTTGCCTAGAAACAACTGAAATAGGATGCAGTGATTTTTGGTGTTGTTGGCTGGTGGTTGAAACCCACCAGTGTAAGAAGGGAGGAGCAGAAAGCTTCCTGGAGAGTGGTGATGGATCAGCATATTTTTATATTCCCCTTGGCCTTTGATCCCAGCTCAGGAAGCCAGCTCTGCTCAGGGAGAGTCAGGGAAGATCTCAGGCCTTGCTGGCTGGAGTGGGAGGTTATGAACTTTGCTGAGCTAGAGCCTCAAATCAAAACTTCATCATCACACACCAGATGTGAGAAGAACCAGTAAGAGTCAGTTGAGGGGCATCATGTTACATCTGGGAGGCGTTTACTCAGTGAAACTGAAAGCAGAAAATGAAGGAACTGTGATGCTGGTTGGACACACACTGCAAATCCTCCAGGAGTTTGAACCTCTGCATGGAGAATTTAAAGAGTGGCTGTGCAGCTGTGAAAAGGGAAGGAGTTGGAAATGCCTCAGGAGACTGAGCTGTGCAGTTTTCTGCTGCCTGTTATACCAGGCAGTTCACAAGAAGCCAACCTTTAATAGCTCCTAAGGGCCTGATTTGCCTCCCTGAACTGTTTGAAGAAGCCTGATGCTTCCAGGGTGGGAGAGTTCTCTAAAAGGACTGGGCAGAGGGGACAGGAGCTGGTGTGTTTCTCTTTGCCCTCTTCTCTTTCCTACAGAGGATTCTCAGTAACCACATCAGTGTTTTTCAGTTTCTCACAGTCTTACAAGAGCTGTGGTTGTCTTTGTGGATGGGAATGGTTTTGAGGTTGCATTTAGGATTTTTCCAGCTGCACTGCTGGGTTTCAATGCTCTGCCTTTACACCAGCTTGTGGAGAATCTGGAACTGCAGCTGTGACCCCTGCCAACCCCCTTGTCCTCTGCCCAAAGACTGAGCAGCTTTGCTGGTGAAAAATTAGGAACATTATCTTTCTGTAGTGCAGAAATTGTTAGTCCCTTCTGTTAATTCATCTTACGCTCTTACCAAAGCTGTTGTGAAAATAATTGTATTTCTAGGATAAGTGTATTTCTGCAGTGTAACATTAAGACAACCATGTTAAGAGTGGAGAGGAATGATCATCTCACCATTTCTATAGCAGAACAATTAATTTGTTTTGTTGTTTATTTTTAAACAGAGTAAATGATGTTTCTTCAGGATGGTGCTCACTAGCAACCTCTGCTCCTATATTGACGTGATGGGGATTGTCCAGCTTTGACAACACTGTTCAGTCTGAAGTGCTGTGGAAAGTTTGTCTGAGGGACCTTCACAACTGAGACCCAGAATGTACTGGTGTGTGGGAACAGAGGAATCCGCTGTTTGCAGGGAGAGCAACATGGATCCACAAAACGGTAAAAATTTATTTATTTCCTGTTCAGATTGGGAGCGAAAGCTTCTGAAAGAACTCAGAAGTCAGCTGCCACTGGGCTTTGATGAAGTTTAAAAATGTAGAAGTTTTTTGAGGCCTAATCTTTGAAAATTTACGGTCTAGAACAAGGAATTTTACTTCCAGGGAGAGCGATGTTGAACTATGGAGGTGGTAAGAATAACATTCCCCCTGAGGATGGATGTTCTCCAAAGGCCTAGAGAATTAGTCAATATATGTATCATGTCTCACCAGTTCCTAAATATGTTTTACAAGATCTGTGCTTTTTCAGTGTGTGAATGCAAATATGTTCCCAGTCACTGATGCAATGGGTATTCAGGGTATGAAAGCTGCTAAAATCAGAGCATCTTTTCTCAGCCTGAACAGATATTAACCTGCTCCAGTTTTACCCTCAGCTCCAATTCAGTGGCTTGCAGTGATTTCATGCTGGGCTAGATTAGAAGCTTTGTGTTTATGTAATAAAGAAATTCCCCTTTCAGAAGGGACATATGCTTCAGGTTGCTTCCTGTGAATTTTTTTTTTTCCCTGAGCAGGCAAATTATTTTTGGATGGTTTCTCTCGCTGCAACCCTCAGCTCCCAGGCACTGCTGCGTCTCTCTGAGTCAAACCCCAGTTATGTTTCTGCAGCAAGAAATAGCCTCCTGTTCTTGTGTAACGGTGTTCCCCCCTTGCAGCAAGTGCTTCATTAGGAGGCAGCATCTGCGTTTGAAGTGTGGGAAGAAGGTGTGTTTGACGCTTTGTAGTGAGTAAGCAGGCTCCGGCAGAAGCTAATGTTTTTGCAGCCTTATTTTGGATTTTATCAGCAACTATGAAGCAAAACCTGATAGTTTATTCAGAGGCCTCCTTGTCTTGTTTGAAGACGTTTCTCAGCAGCGTCACAGGGAGCTCTGGGAACTCTTTCCTTTCTCCGTAGGTATTCTGCTTGTTCTGTGATACTGATTTTTCTGTTTGCTTTTGGTAATTAGCATTGTACCTTTCTGTAACGCTTGGTTATTGGATATTCTTAAAATTCTTAAATTCTGTCTTCTGAGTTTCTCTCTGGAAGAAATTATCTCCACTTGAATACTAAGCTATAAACCATGAGAAGAATTTTAATCTGCGCTAACGATTCGCAACTGTTCCAAATTGCTAAATTTTTGTTCTGCAGTAGTGATCTGACAAGTTTTCTCACTGTTTAAAGATACAGTAAATAAATTATTGTAGGAGTATATAATGCAGTGAAAAGTGGAAGAGTTATGTTTTCTACATTTTGAGTTCAAGGTTTTTTTTCTGAGAACTTTATTGCACATTGCTGTTACGTAATTATATTCAGTTAAGCTGGTTAGCTGGAAGCATGCAAATCTCAGTGGTAGACTCTTCTGTATGGATATATCTGGGTTATATTAAAACAGTCTACAGTGTTGGAAAACTGGGAATGGGATCCTCGTAAAGCTTAAGATCCCTGTACAAGGCACCACTGCTGCCTTGGTGGATTTTTTGTAAGGGTATTGTACATGCTTAAACTCATTGTTATTTCAGGATTGTTTGGGTCCTGCCAAGAGCAGTTGTCATTAGCTAACTGGTCCACTCCCTGAGTTAGCTGGTGCTTGTTCTGCTCGGATCCCGTTTCAGGGGCTGGAGCAGGAGCGAGGTGACTCACTCAGCCCCCACATGCAGCCCATTGTTTACGCTCCTTTAGGAACAATGTGGATGCAGCCTCCTGCTCCCGTTCAGAGCTGCTGGCAAGGGGAGTGAGATCCTGGATCATTTCTTTAATGCCAACCACCTCATTAGTGCTCAGAGCTCGGAGTCTTTATGTTTTTTTTCAGGCAGGAGGGACCGGGATGTGGCTGTGGGGGTTTAACCAGAGCACGATGGTGCCGGGGCTCCGGGGTGGGTCAGTTGGATCAGCGGGGCTGGAGGCACCTTCCAGCAGGTCCCTGTGCACCTTCATTATCTGAAACCTTAGGATTTTTTAGGAGTTTTTTTCCTGGTAGCTATAAAGCCCTGACCAATTGTATGTGGAGAAAAAGTTCAGCATCCTTGTTAGTTAGAAAATGTAACATAAAGTGCAGGGCTCACCTTGCTCAGGTGTCTCCTCCTGGTTGCCAGTGATATTCCTGTATCCCAGCAGGATGCCAGGTTTCCCCGGGTGAGGTCTGTGTCAGAACTGGACCCTCTCTGCCCTGTGGGGATGGAGCTGGGCTTGATTGGGTGGTGCTGACCGAGCCCTCGGGAGGGGATTTGTCACCAGAGTGCAGGGTGAGGCTCCCTTGTGGTGGGTGCACTCAGCATCTCCTTTGCCTCTTCAAACCCTGCTTCCTCTCTCCTGGATTTGTTCATCTTGTCCTGATTAAAAGAAACTGAGCAGAGATATGGGGGTGGCTGCAGTCTCTCATGAAACACAGGGTTTGGTTTTTTTTTTTTAACTTGGTTAGAGAGCTCTGCATAATATAGAGGAGGTGACATGATGTGAGTTTTGTACGAAGTACAATGGAAGCCCAAAGGCATCACTTTATGAATGTGTAGGAAAGCATAAATTCATCTCCTTTCTATGGGCTGATTGATTTCTTTGAATCTTATGAAATTTCACAGCTAGGATTTAATTCTTACATGGTTTGCTAGGAGACAGTTTCTCAGAAGTGTAGGAGAACAATCATTGTATTCTGAAACAAAGGGGTACTTCTGTTAAAGAGCTTATCTCCTTCCTAGTGTGAATTTTATTCAAAGTCACGGAGTATTCATATGCCACTGGTGTGTGTCTCAGAGGTGGAACTGGATTATCCTCCAAAAGTGCCAGAGGGTGTCTCTTCTCTCCTGCTAAATCTAGAAATGAAAAGGGGTGTTATGGTGGAATGTGTCTAACATTACATAATTAGGGACAACAATGCCAAGGAGAGCTGCCTGAAACTTTATTGTAGCTTTGCAGATATTAACTAACTGCAACTTCACAACTTCTTTTGAGGCAAATCAGTTCTAACTTGGTGACTTTCCACTGTCCAGGGAAGTACAGATGGACGTGGACAGTGTGCCTGGAAAAGGGACCTCAATATTCCATGAGGGAGCAAACAAGTAACCAGAATATGTGACTCGAGTTGTCATTTGGAGTGGACCAGGGACCCCTAAAGCTGTGCTTTGCAAGTGCTGTGGCGACCCTGCAGCTCACAGGGCTTTATATTTTATCAGAAAGAAGCTGCCCACAATGGCAGGGACCTTCGCAACCCCAGCTGGGCCATGGCTCAGCTCAGATCTGACTCACAGGTTAAGCTGCTGCCTGCCCTGCTGCTTCCTGAATCCTAGAAAAGGCTCTGCTGTGAGTAAGGGTTGAACTGGAAAAGTCAAGGGGTGATTTAACAAGAGGGACTGCTCAGGGGCAAGTGCTGTTTTATAGGGAAAGTTTCACAACAGTTTGAGTGGTGACAGCTCAAGGTTGGCCAAGAGCAGATGGAGCAGTTTATCCTCTTGGGACACACTTTGTGCCTCCAGATTTGCTCCTGGCTGGCATCAGGGCAGGAGATGTACAGAGGTGGACTTGATGATTCTGCCCCTTCCAACTCAGCCTGTTCTCTGATTCCACGATTTCCTCACAGTTCTGCACCATTGTTGCCTTAAATGTGAAGGGCAGGAACTTGCAGTGTGAATAACTGTTTAAAAATCTTTCCTGCTGGATAGAGGAGGAAGAGAAAAGCAGTACCACTGGTATCAGTTCGTTCCTCATGAAATCACCGTGTAAACCTTAAAATCTTCCCATCTGCTGTGTGTGGGGACAGGACCAGCACAGGGCCTTGGGGAACATTGTTCTTTATAACTGGGAAAAAGTACTCACAGCCTCTGTCCTGCTTTTTCCATCCACACATCACCCTGTAGTAACATTACCCTGAGTTTTTTATGGCAGTGTGGGGTGAGAAGGACAGGGAGAGGATCTGCGAGGTGAACTGAGCACACAGAGCACTGGAGAGCTGCAAAGTGTGTCAGTCGTGTGAAGTTCTCCATAATCAGACTAAATCAGCCTTGAAAGTTCTCTGGTTTTCTTCCTGCTTGTTAAGCTGTGAGTAAATTTGAGCCCAAACAGCAAACTGAAAGGGTTCCTATGAACTAAAAAAGCAGAAAATAGAACAAGTTTTGTATGTGAGTGAGTCTTACTGCAGAGTGCTCTGCAGAAGGAGAAGTAGGAAATGCTCAGCAGGAATAGGAAGTATACCAGTAAGGCAGTAATAGGCTTATATTTTTAAATATTTAAATAAACTCTTCATACAGAAGTGGTGCAATCTCACAAGGGGCCAAGAGCTGCTGCGGAAGGCTGGTCTGCAGCTGAACATGCCTGTGGTTAAATCTGCCCTCCTGTGCAGAGCTGGCTGTTTCAACATCTCTCCAAACCCAACCTGCATTTCAAAAAGGGCAAGGAATGCTGAGGCATTTACAGTTTTCTTGACAAAAACCATCAAAGCCAGCCTGCTCTTGAACTTGAGGGCTGTATCAAGGAGGGCAGAGCTGCTGAGAGAGCCAGTGGTGCAGTAAAGACCTTGGGAAGTTAAATCGAGCAGAGAGTCTGACCTGAGAGCCGGTTTGATTTACAGGCAGTAGTAAAACATTGATCTTTATCTGAGCTGTATCTGGAATTATCTGCTGCTTTACAGCTTTATTTTTCTACCTTCGTGTTAAAATGTATTTGTGGTGTATTACATTGAAATGTAACTTAGGGCAACTCTATCAAGAAGCCTGGAAAAAACCAAAGATAAGGTGATAAGGTAGTAACGAAAACCTTTGCCCTTAGAACTTGTACACAGGGAGTTCTTTGCAATGTTCCTGAGGTGTGATTTATGAGGTAGCTTTCAGGTGAGGGTTGATTCTGGGGTCATGGAACTGCTGTCCTCTGTTTCAGTGGGAAAAAAGCAGTTGATAGCATTCACACTAACTCAGCCTTTACCAGGCCTATAATTGATTTATTGTTTTGACAGAGATGTTGCAGATGATTTTATCCTTGCATTAAGAAAATGCTATGAATTGTGGGGTTTTATCCTCCCCAGAGCCTATGGGGGCCTTATCCAAAACCCATTAAAGTCTTTCCACTGACATAATGGGATCTTGAGGGATCCTTACAGCATTAAGTGTGTGGTTTGTTTGTTTTTCACTGCTCTGATCAATGATGAGGCTGCCAGGGCTGTGCTTGCAGAGGGCACTGAGCTGGGAGGAGCTGTTTGCATTGCAGGTGAGGATAGGGAGGGATGGATTTTATACCGTTCAACTCCCAATCTGCTATATAAAATCATATAATCATGGAATTTTTAAGACTGGAAAAGACCTTTAAGGTCACTGAATCCAACTGTTCCCCCAGCACTGCCAAGCCCACCATTAAACCCTGTCCCCAAGTGCCGCATCCACACAGCTTTTAAACCCCCCCAGGGATGGTGACTCAACCATGAAGTCTGTCTCTTAATAGGTTCTATTTCAGATTTTACATCAAGTCAGGCTGATATTTAATTCCTTCCCTTAGTCCAAGTCTGTGTGCTCATTAGTGGGTCAGCAATTGCTTATTTGCATGATGATGCCATAAAAGGCAGCAGCTCTTTTATGTAAGCTGCTGATATTTTCACAACAGAAGTGTCTCCATGCTTTTAATTTGTGCCTTACCCTCACTTTAGAGGACCTATTTAAAAAGTCTTGAAGTTTTAGGAAAGGCTCTCACCCCTCCAAAAGCCTTTCTGCAGTCAGAGCTACTCTGAGAGTCAGCAGATTGTGTTGCTGGCAGGACTTGGAGTCTGCCATGGAGATGCACAGCGGGAAACCTGGGGCAGATCCTCTCTGTTTTAGCTGTCCCTCTCCACTTGGAGAGGGCAGCAGATCCCTGGTGAACTTCAGGAACTTCTCATCTGCAAAGACAAACCCCGTTAGTGTCACCCAGGGGTGAGGGAAAGGGTCAGTCTGCCACAGGAAGAGTGGGAGGAAGGAGGTGAGTGGGAAGGAGCAGGGACCTGGGCTGGGAGCTGGAGGAGCAGCTTCACTTCCTCTCTAACAGTCAGTATGTGGCTCTCAGGCATAAAGGTTGGCATTTCAGATACTGCTGGGGAAAACTCAGTCCCAGGCTGTCCCCAGCTCCTCTCTGTGCATAGCTGAAAATCATGGAAAAATAATGAACCAAAGCCGTGACTCAAACAAGAAGTCTGGATAAATTTAGCTCAAATATTCTTGGTATGTTTGTGGTCACTGTGGAAATTGCATCACTTCTTGTTTTAATGATCAAAATATTGCATGGAAAACTGGCATGGCTACCCGAGAAGAGCTCAAAATGAAATCCCTTAAAAGCAAGTTTGTCTTTGGAATTGCTTCACCTGCAGTTAATTGGTTTTGGGGGTTGTTTGTTTTATTCCCATCTTGGTTAAGGAGTTCTTGAACTGGAGGTTATTGCTGCTTAATTGAAAAGCCACAAGGTTTAGAGCTGATACACTCTGCAGTGTGATTATCTACTTCATATAAAAGTTCTGTCTGGGGAGTAGGATTCAAAAAGAGTGCAGGTAATTGCTGAAGACAAGACCTCCCCCAGAATCTGCCTGCACATCTTTCTGTCTTTCACATCAAAGAGCCTTTGAAAATGCTTTTTTTTTTTTTTGCATCAAACAGGAACTTTTTTTTTTTTACAACACTAATGGACAGGATCCCTTTCCAGATCTCATACACAGCCTGAAAAACAAAAAGCCTGGCTCCTTCAGTAAGCTTGTAATCCTGGTCATAATTCTCCCATGTTTTGCACCTTGGACCTTTCATGCCGTGGCAGGGTGGAAATAAAGGCTGCCAAATCAAAGCCATTGGCATGGATAGGATCAGGTTCTTGGATTCAATGGATCAGAGTTCATCAAAGGTTGGTGGGAAGGGGATGAGCTGTGCCCTGCCTCTTTTTACTGTCTCTGCCTTGGAGCAGACATCCAAAAATGATGTGAGCTGCAGCAGGGTCACAACATGGGCTTGGGAGCCTCCCAGGCAGAGTCCTTGTCCTCTTTCTGCTGAAATGAGTGCTGATGATATTCCCAGGCACCAGGAAGACAAAATACCTCCCTGCAAATGCAGATGTTTCTGCCACTTGTAGGTTTTGTCACAAGCAGGGGAAGGTTTTATGGGTTTGGTTTTTTTTGTAGCCCCATTGAAGCTCTGGTGGCTGTCTGGGCCAACAGCAGAGGACTTTCCATCAGGTTTCTCTTCTGCTCTAGACACAGCTGTTGAGGTGATTCTCCCTGTGAGATGGTCTGTCCTGGAAACCAGGGTCTTCACTACTCCCATGGAAGAAGAGTCAGAAGTGGGAAGTGCTCACATTGAGTTCAGTAGAAGCTGGAGTGGAGCCTCACTTTCTTCCCTGTTTTGTGTGGATTTTTTGTTTTCTTTTCCAGACTAACCTATCCATCCCTTTCCCCTGGTGCTCTTTCCAGCTCTGCGATTCCCTTGGCTCTGCTGTTGCCAAATTGTCCCTTCAAGTCTCTTGATGCCAACCATATCCAATATCTTGATTGCATTTTCATTTTCTCTGCATGCAACACTTTTACTTAAACTGATCCAGAGCGGTTGTCTTAGTGATAAATGAGAAGTGAGGGTAGCAAGGAGTATTTTATTAGTCAAGCAGGCACAGTAAAGAAACTCATTGAACTGTGTCTAACATGTGCTAAGCTTGGATTTTGCTGCGTGGGATGTTTGCCCCCTCAATCTCTTGAAAGGCTTCTTCCTTTAAATGTGTCTCCTGCATCTGTCAGGTTTTTTTAATAAAAAATATTCTCTCATTCTCCAAACTTTAGTCAAAGTAGCTGGAAGGAATGTGTAGGTCAGTGTCCTGGTGTCACACCTTGTCTCTGGAGAGACAGATTTTGGCTGCTTCTGTGCTCTTATTTTTGACCAGCAGTGGAGTTGCATTGCTGTAAATGGGTTTTCCATTTAGGAAGGTGTTTACATGTGTTATTAAAGTGAAACACAAGCTTAGGAGCTGTTTTTCCCAACTCAGAGAAGCTGTGGGATCTCTGGATGTGTCTTTGGTGGAGCCAGTGGAAGATTTGTGCTAAGAAGAGACCTGAGCAGGCCCTGAGATGGGCCCATCTTCCTCTCCCTCACACAGCAAATCCCTCCTGAGCCCTCCACACGTAGCCTCTCACAGCTGGGGCTAAAAGCATTTGGTTTTTCTAAATCAAATTTTAAGTATGTGCCTTAAGTAGCAAAAGTCAGCTGGCCATGAGGTGGTTCTTCCCCAATGTGAATAATTAATGTGGTTTTTTTTTTTTTTTAGAAACAGAATTTTGAGCAATTGTTTCTCTGAAAGAGAGAAGACATTGGTGTGTGGGATTTTTTCCCTTCTGATGAAAGCTTGAATGTTACAGAAAAGGGAACGGTTCAGAAGAAAGTTAGCCATGAAATTTTATTTTGTGAACTTTCAAGTGAAATCCAATCTTGGTTTGGTTTCATGGCCATAATATTTGAGTCAGTTGGACAGGAATGGTCTCACTGGAGACACCTTTCATCATTTAACAATCCTCCCTTTCCAGCCATGCCTGGAAATGAATACAAAGAACATCCAAAAGTGTAGTTGTACCTCTGCATCCTTAATGTATATCTTCCAATTTAAAATTTGGAAAGCAAGAGTGGCATAGCTGGCCTTGCCCGCAGAAGCACGTTTCTGAATGATTCAAGCTGTAGGATGGGAAGCAAATCACTGAGGCCAAAAGACAAAAATAGAAACTTTCACTCCAGAGCTGAGTCATTCGTATTTTCAATACAGCAACTCTGGCCATTTGGAGCTCTCAGTAGCTTCTCTTTGGGGGTGGAAGGTAACACCATCACTGTTCTGTGTGGGCTTTGCTGATCCTTGGCACCCCAAAGAGGGCATTGCTGGAGGGATGGGGGGCATTCCCACTCTCTCTGAGAGCCAGTCTTTGCCCTGGGCTTGCTGGAGAACATCCCTGTCCAATTCCTTCCCTGCCCAGGTGGAATCACAGTTCTGCTCCTCTCCCACCAGGAACAGCCCAGAGCAGTGAGGGTGGAGCTGCACTTCACAAACAACCAGTGGGGAAAGTCCTGTCCTCTTGCAGAGGAGAGGCATGTCCCAATCCCTTGTTCCTTTTCCAGGGATAGCTGCCAGTATCATTAGTGACCCTGGATTTATTTTGCACTTTCCAGTGTGATTTGCTCATTGCCATGATGGGTTTGTTCACACAATATTATTCCAGTGTAATTCTCTGTGCCCTCTCTGACCCCATTGCCTTGTAGTGCCTTTGTGCAGCCTGTTTTGTACTTCAGCAAAGAATAACCAGCTCAGTTCCATTTTAACTTCTTGGACAATACAAACAATTCCCAGAGTCTCGGGAATTTGGGAGATGCACACACAAATGCAGGAGGCTGCTCAGATCTGGCAGTGCTGGCACTGCTCAGTGATACTGCTGAGTCCCAGTGTCACCAGGATTTGAGGCTTTTCTGTTCCCTCTTCCCTCACTATCCTGGATGATGAAGAAATGATTGTGTAAGTGTGGAGCTAAAGCCTTTGGAAGTGTCTGTTTCTCATAATTCCATTCTGAAGCCCAGTGAAAAGGCAGGAATCCAGAGCATTTTTCCACTCGGGACTTAATATTTTCCTTTCAGGCTTGTGTTAACAAATGCTTTTTTCCCTTGCAGGTTAAAAGTGTTAGAAATAGAAAATTTCCAGTGATTCTGGTGGTAATTGGTCACTTTACACAACTGTACCTAAAATTGTCAGCATGCCCTGGGTGCTTGCTGGGAAATGTTTAGTGCAGATCAGCACGATGCATGTGTGGTGCTGGCATGTAAACAATTTCCAAATACTTCCAGAATCTGCAATATTAGTGAAAAAAATCCCTTCAGCACTGTGGATTTTTGCCTTTGAAGCATTCCTCTGTGTTTCATATCTGGTTTCTTTTGGGGTTTTAAGTCTCCTTTTGGGGCAGTGAGCATTGATTGTGAGCTGTGTTGTAGATGTGGGTGGCTTTTGTGCTCAATACATCATCTTTTCCAGTGCCTTTGGCAGGCAGAGCTTAGTGCAGAGCCACTCCTTTAATTAGCTGAAATAATGGATGTTTGGGGGAAATGGAACCACAGAAAATAGGCAGAAAAAGTGTGTGGAGGGCTCCCACTGTCCTGAGAAGCTGGCACATCCCACTTGTTGTGGGAAATATTAATTAGGGTCAGAGGAGCCATGGCCCAGTTCTGGCACAGACTCTCCTGTGGGGATTTGGAACTTCCCAGATAAAACATCTTGTTCTCAGTCTCACAGGGATATTTATATTTATTGGTAGTTGTGATCATTATTTGAATCCTGACAGGAACATTTTAAAGCAGAATTGCTGGAGCCACATGTATTTCACCTAAATCTGTGAAAAGATGAAGCAGATCACAGGCTTCGTGCTGCAGGATGGTTTTGAAGCAGGTTCTGGCTATGTGGGCAGGTGGAGGCACAAGAGATCTTGGTCTGTGGCTTTATCTTCTAAGAAATGAATGAATGAAATGCATGAACAAAATCTTTTAACTGGTTTTTTTTTAAAAGAAACCTTGAAGTGTGAACTAATTAGAGAAGGAATACCAAAGATACCTTTGTTTCATAAAGCATTTTTGCCCACTTGGGCTCACTGAAAAATTTTATTCTTTATTTTTTATTAAAGAAGCCAGGGTTTTGGGTTTTTTCTTCCTGGTTTGGGATGGGATTTTTCAGTATCTCAAAAATTTCCAGAGGACTGAAGAATTTTTCTTACCCATCTAAATGGAAAGCTCAATGTAGGGCAGATCCATCATCCTTTGAAATCACTGGAAGCTTCCTGTTGGCTGCTGCTCAGTTTGTTAGCCTGAAGTTTTCCAAAG
>WEKY01058984.1:35517-68540 GCA_013390045.1 Picathartes gymnocephalus | reverse complement strand
TTTGTTTTGTTTGGAGTTTTTTTTTGGGGGGGGGCAGAGGGTGGGTGGTTTAAAAGGTTACACTGAAATTAAATCCGCAGTTTTTCCTACTTTTCTTTTTTGTCACACAGAAAACCATAAACCTTCTCCCCATCTGTTGATTGGAAAAAATTTGGAAACAAGACTGTTTCTTGGAAAAGCAGGGTTTTCGAAAGCAAAAGTTTTCACAGGAATGTGCCTCATTTTTCGACAAGCAAAAAAAAAATCTTATGTTCAGAAATTTCTGGGAAAGAGCAGAGGCGAGGAAAGAGACTTGAGAATATCCTGAAGGTAGAGTGCTTGCACAAATATGGGAGACCATTCCAAGACTTCATCTGAAGGAACAGTTGATTGCTTCTAGATTATTCTACCATGAGAGACCCTTCTCCTTAGAGCCTGGTGTAGAGCCCTGTCTTGTGGTATAGGAATATTGACCTACTCCTAGATCTTCCTTCTTTGGAGGTGAAGAATTAATATAACTAAATATTGTAATAATTCAAACTCAAGGACTACAATGATATAGGAAAGAAAGCTGGGATTGAAGAGGATCTCAATAGGTCATGTATTCCACCTCCCTGCACTGAGCACAGCAGTGGACTGGATTACAGCAGTTGGGAGCAGGGACCTGTTTGTGTGGTAGCTCTCTTCTTTGTCTTTTTGGAAGAATAGTGTAACTTGGAGTAGAGAAAAAGAGCAGAAAGGGAGATTCTTGTTTGTGTCAACTCTGCAGAATTATGTTCATTAAATTGAAGTCATAGGTTTTTTCCCTTAATTATCTTTAGTTTCTCATCAGAACATCTCACAAAAGTTTTTTACCAGAAATCCTGAGTGTATCAAGAAGCGTGCATGAAATAATGACAGAATTTTTTTTTTCTGTTTTCCAGGCCAAAGCATCCATCAGTACCAGCATTCTCTAGTCTTTCAGTATGTAAAGGTCTACTCTTTTCCTGAAGTTCCCAGATAAACAGTGAGAAAAGACTTGTTAAACTAAAACAAGACAGAGGTCATCTGATCTCAAAAGGATCCTAATTTCCTCTTGTGCCAAATACCTTCCTCAGACATTTGGATTTAGTAGCCAGGTCTGTGTTTTGGCACTGAGGGTTGCTGGCCCCCACGTTCTCCTACTTTGTGCTTTACCTGTACAAACACCAGGAAACCATCCAGCTGCAGAGCATTCCTGTGCACAGGAGGCTTTTGTTCTGCTCTGCAGCACAGACATCATGCAAGTTCCTTCTCATTGTTCACGTTGGATGGAGAAGTCCAAAGACACAGAAATTCCATGTCACCTCTTGCCTCCACGGGGCTAGTACTAAAATTCCTGAAACCTGTGTCTCCAGGAATTCTTAACCCATAGCAAAATGCAGGTTCCTTCCTAGATGTGTGTTGCTGTGCTGTCATCTAGTGGCAAGGATGAATTGGATGTCATTCAGTGACAGTGGATGACATGGTGTCTCTCGGCTGGATCTGAATGCTCGATGTTGGAGAGTTCACAGCTTTGCAGATGCAGCCCCAAGGCAAAGGTCCCTTCCTCGGTTTGTGCTCTGCAGGAGATCACTGCAGAGAGCCTGTGGAATGGGCTGGGCAATGGACATCTGGGTGCAGACAACAGGCTCTACAAAACCATAGCACCTCCTGCCATGTCCTTCCTCTCCACCTCCTGTCATCCATCCTGGCTGTTAACTGTTTGCAAATACTTGAAGCTGAATTTCCAGCAGTGATTGATAGTTTCTTAACTAAAGCCATTCAGAGCAATGTCAGCTAATGAAATGAGTCATTAAATCTATAATCATCTAAGATCAAGAAGATACTTCTCTCAGCAAAAAAGTCTTTCCTCCTGCATTCATTTTTTAATTGACTCTTGGGGAAAAATTAGAAGTGCCACAATGCAGTTTTCCAGGAGAAACCACACAAAACCAGCTTTCAGAATGACCCACATTTGGTTTGGTGTTTGGCAAGCTCGCTGATGTCAGCAGACAGACTTACTGACATTGATTTCTGAGGGCTTTCACTCAGATCAGGAACTTCATATGCCAGGTGATGTTACACTTCCTTGTGCTTTGTTTGGGTTGGCAACATTATTATTAACACATATAAACATTTACAGTCCTTAGTTTATTTTTAAGCTTCAAGTGCAATGCTTGATTTAATGTCTTGCATTAATGTTTGCAAAATGATTATAAAATTATATAGAAAGTAATAGAACCTTAACAATTTAACAGGTCACAACATCTATAACACCTCTTTGGCATCACCTGCTGAGCACGGCTGGGCTTGGCTGGATTAGGTAAAAAGTTGTAGCATATCCTTTGCTCCTTGAAATGCAGATCCCAAAACCATCTTGATAGGAACCCTGACAGATGCTTTTCAGAATTTACCACCACACGGGTGGGTTCTCCATAGGTATCAGACTCTAGAAAAGAAAATTAAAGGAGCAATCCTCACTGCAAAGCACCACTGTCAAAGCAATGTTCTTGTATAAAATCATCTTTCATCCCTGCTAATTGAAGTCAAGTAATGCTAAGATTCCTTTTTATGCGGAAGTTGGAATTTGTGTTTATATTTCTCTGTCTTACAGTACAAATTGTGCTCTATCTCTGAATTTATGATGATTTCTCAATTCAACCAAGCACCTAAAGCTCCAAGCAAAGAGAAGAATGTGGTGATATTCTTTACTAACAAGGGACTTTTAAGCACATTAAATACCTTGCCTCTCTGAGGACTTCAGTAGATTCTCAAAGGAGTGAAAGAATGATGCTCTATTGACAACCTTGTTTTGTCCAAGTCTCAGACCTCTATCCCTATAGTAAAGAAAACTATTAATGAAGGTAAGAAACATTCTGTTTTCCAAATTAATTATAATTAGTCAGAGGCAGTAAATCAATGACCTTTCACATTGGGATATGATAAGACATTTCTTTATAAGTTTCAGAAGAGGTCTGGTTTATTTTTGGCTCAGAATTTCATCTTCCTTGGGCGTTCTATAGAAACAAAATTGCATCTTTTTAATTTAGAAATTGAACGACAAGCTATAACAAGGTTAATCAGGTTGAAAAAGCTGCATGCTCATTATAATGTAAATGCTTCTTCTATTGACTTATAATATCTTGATATAGTAAATTTTATACATAAATAAAGTGTTAAATAAAAATAGAAGGTTTAGGTCAAATACAGTGAACAAAAGTGTATGTGCTTGTATAAAAAGGGACGGCTAGGCCTTCATACAGAAATGGAATAAAATACCAACTCTTTGTTAGCAACAGTTAAGAATGATTTAACACATACAAAAAAAAATAGAAGTGGAAAAAATGTCCCAAGCATTCCAGCGTCACCTTGAAACAGTTGGTCAGGGCTTTTTGGACAACGACACTTGAAATAAGATTGGGTTAAAAGCAGTACGTGAAGGAAGGTGAGAGCTGTGCCATTCACTGCCACTGTAACTACAATGCTATTTCAACACTGAATCTTGCTTTTCATGAATGACCATTTGCACGTATGTTTTACCTTTTTAGCAGCCATGCTTTAGATGTTCTCGTGTCTGTGACTAGAGGCCCTTTGTGCCTGTTTACAAACATAGACCATGTTCATGGTCTGTGTTTGGGTTGGTCACAACCCCTACACAAATAGGCACAGGTTGGCAGCTCTGACACTGGATGGAGGAATATCTTGTGAGCTGTTATTTTTCTTCACTTGTAAATTTGTAATTTTCTCATCGGAGTGAGGAAGGCCGTAAAGAAGCAAGAATATCTTGAGTTTGACTCGATTATTTCTGCATTTGATTGCCTGTGGAAATAAAAGCATAATCATCCCCTGTAATGTCGTAACCCTCTCTCAGCCTCCTACTTGCACATTTATTTCTCTTTGTCTAAGCATGGAAGAAGGCCCATAAAATTTATCCTTGCAGATGACACTTTTGTATTGATAAGCCTTGTTTTGACTTGGTTCTTTCTGAAGATGGTCTCAAAATGCAGATCACAGATAGCATTACGTGCTGTAGGAGGCAGCTTTCAAGTTTTCTGTTTTACCTCTCTCTCAGCATACAGGAGAATTTTTCCCAATTTTTTTCAGTTCCAGTGCAGACATTTAAACTTTTTTTTTTTAAATAAACACACTCATCTTGGGCTTTACAAACTTTCAGTCTTTTTCACAAGAACATCACCACAGAATTTTTCATGTAACTTATGCATTTTGGTACTATTGAACTCATATAATGGATCTCTTAAAATGTACTCATGATGAGGATGGATTATTTTTAGTACTTGAAAGAAAAACATTTTATATATATATATATGTGTGTGTGTGTGTGAAAATACTGTCTACTTCACTGAGATGAATTTGGTTAAATTCCAAGAAAATTGAATTTTCATATATATAGTTTCCTTTATTAGATGAGTGTGCATTCCTACACCCACAGAGAATCTGTACAAATTCATCTTACGTTCCTTGGGTGTGCAAACAATACCAAAAAATAGTCAAAGTTAGCATATTCTATATAAAACACATTTGCATCTGCTACGCACAACTTCCTACGCTCTTCATCTTTAATTTAGCAATGGCTGGATGATGAAGTCATCGAGCCTTAGGAATGTGCTCAGGTCAGGGTCTGAAGCTTTATACTTCATCCAAATACCATTTGGTTTGGCCCCTTTTACTGAGATGCAATCCATCGTGCTACAGAAGATTTAAGTGAGCACCCTCAATAAATCAAGCTGAAATGAATTTTCCACTATGAATTATGTTGCAGACAGCTGCAAAAGCTACATGACTGGCTTTTTTTTGTAAGTTTGAGGCCAAATCATGAGATTAAGGTTTGTGGCTGTAGAAAGGAATCCAAAAAGATTTTGCATGCATTAATATCTCTGATGAGAACTGAATCTACACAAATACTTCGTTTCACTGCCTTTGACAATAGCTACAGGAAAGACTCTTCTGTCTCAGCCTATGATTTGTGCATGCTTAATGCAAGTCTGTCTTTGTAAGTAACAAGGCTTTTTACTTCAGCAATCGATCTGGGCTGGTTCCATAGCCAGAGTTAATTCTGGTCCATGCCACCAGGAAGGCTGTGCTGTGGGTGACTAAGATGCCATTGCTCTGAAAGGCTGATGAAAATATGGACCAAAATTTTTTACTCAGAGTAATTAAGTGTAGCAGTATTGACTTTTTGAAAGTTATTGTGAGCTACCACAGCCAAGGAAATGGCTCCAACTTTCCATCACTTTGTTTTTGTTTTGCAGTGGCCTCCATGACTTTCAGCAGCCTCTTTTCAGTCACTGGAGGAAAACAACAGCATCCAGCATTTCTTATGGAAGCATTTCAGTTTAGACAGTGACAGTGTCTCCCAGTGTATCAAAGAGCCCAGCTTAAACAAATGACCACTTTGTCCTGGAGAGTTCTGGGAAAAGGACACAGCTTCTGGGTGGAATTTTTTAGGATGCTAATTCCTTCGGGAGTTTTCACCAAGGTACAGGGCTTTCTCCATCTTTCCTGGCAAATCAGGAAGCTGAAAGTAGGGATTTCCATTGCTGCAGCAAGAAAAAAGTAAAAAAGGTTTCCAGCTCTGGGTATCAAAGTAGCCCAGCACAAGTGGTGTGTTCACTGCCAAATGCTTAGAGCTCTACACTGTTAACTGGAAGGAGCAAATCCTTAATGTAGGAACCTTGTAACATGCCAACATACTCAAGGCTATAAACAGGACAATCAGTTGTGCCACCTTTAAATTTGCAAAACAAAATCCCAAGTCAGGAAACTACTTAAGTTTGGAACTTACGGACGCTGAAGATTAAGAGGGCGTAGTATTAGACACATAAATAATTTGAATATTCCCCCCTTTGGACATGAAAACTTATCCATTCTCACAGCGATTACATTTGGGGGTTGGTTGGGTTCTTTTCCAAGCACATATTGAAGTACAGGTCACTGTATCAACTACCCAGGTTGTGAACACAGCAATTGGATAAGGAAAAATAAACCCCCAAACTACTGAGAAATGGATCAGCTAATGTTTGTCTAGTGCAATGAAGTCGTGTATTTCAACATCAGTCAAAATTTACATTTTTCTGCATTGTAACAGAAAACCATTTAGTAGGTATTTGCCAGCAAGTGTGACTTGCTAATGCAAGATTCCTGTATTAATTTAATGGGAATGTAATTGTGTTGTAAAATACATAATCTCAAGTAACCTACTATGACATTTACATTTGATTACCATATCAATGCATGCAGATACTTTTGCATTACAGATATCTTTGGAGGTGTTCTTTGAAAAGTGCAGACTTAATGCACTGTGCTGTATTTCAAGCAAAGAAGTCTCCACTAGGAATGAGTTAGGGTGGTAAATGACTCTCCAGTGCTTCAGCACCTTAACTGGGATGTTTCACTGTTTTTTTCCTTTCTTAAACGAAGAACACAGGCAATGCTTCACAAATAATTGTACCTGTTTCCTGCTGCTAATGTCACAGACATCAGAGAGGATTGCTGGAGCAGGTAGCCAGGTTGTTCCGTGCCAACCCTGTTCCACCTGCTTGTAAGTGTGTTATGACCCTGTAGCATGTGTATTTTTTTAAAATATTCTTATGCTTTATGTCATGAGATTCACAGTAAGAAAAAATACAGCAGGCAACTTGCAGCTGCCTAGGGAATGCTTTTTATTAACCTAGAACACCAGAAATAAAGCTAAATTAGACTTAAATATTTCCTGAAGCACCTTGTAATCATTAATTTAGGGGGAAATTTCATTAAGAGATGTTTCACATCAAATACTTTTAGCCAGTCATCAGAGAGGATATAATTTTCCATGTTTCCTATAAAATATACATTTTGTCCTTCACCTTAATATTGTCCAGAGATACCTCCAGACATCTTCAAATTAGTCAATTCACTTTAATTAAATAAGTTATTTTTCCTCAGCAGAACAATTCTCCGAATATAGTGTTATTTCCTGTTCTCTTTTTCTAAATTAATAGTTCTTTTGCAAGCAGAAATGCAGTGTGCAATGCTGGGATGGGACTTGTGCAAAATCTGTGGATATATATTTGCATTGCATAGCCTTTTCAAGAATGTTTTAACTCTGTAGCTTTTATTTCATTGTCATATTTCATAATACTTTGAGTTCTGGGCAACTGCATATACGAAACAAACTTTCTTTAATATTATGTGTCTGCTAATGGCAATAACAGAGTGTGAATGCCATCTTTAATTGGCAGATCTGCCAAAGGAGAACAGCCTACAGTGGTGAGCAGCCTCAGGTGACTCTCCATCAGAAGTGTCACTTCCCCTGGATGCAGGGCCTGGTCTTTCCCTGGCTGAGGGCTTCAGTGTGGGTTTGGCTTATTTGCTGAAATAACAACAATTGCCCTTATAATTACAAATTTCTAGAGACCCAAAACATAGCAAAAAGCTTGGGATTGGCCCAGTTCTGCTGTTGAAGGGATTCTAAATGATGCAGAAGGCCTAATAACTGCTGTAAAACTTTTTTTTTTTTGGTGGAGGATTTCTTCCTATGCAGGCTGACTCTCATGAATTGAAACAAAATAAATGAGAGTATAATATTATGAAAGACATGAACCCCTAAGGTCGGCTCAAACTCTGACTTATCTAATAGGCCACCTTCTTCAGAACAGTCTCTTTCTCTTATGAAACACAGATGACACTGCTGAATGGATGAATCCCATTGGCAGAGAAGTGCCCAGCTTGATCTTTCTGTGCTTTCTCTCTGCCTGGAGGTACACGGACCACACACATTTGTCAGGTGCCTCACAATGGCTTGGATGATTCCAGGTACTTAATCTAATTGAACTCAACTATGGCTCCACCACAACATAACTCAAAAGCATCTTTTAAATGTCTTGTATCTGCAGGATTTCTCCCAAACAGCCAAGCAGCTTCATGAAATCTGCCTTTCTCTCTTTCTCTTTGTTCTCTCAAAGCCATGTTACTCAAAAACATCATAGCTCCATATCTACTCGAGATTATTGCTGCATCTTTCAGTCCTCAAGGAACTGGACTCTTATTTTACACCAGGAATTTATTCACAGGGAAATGTAGTTACATAGGGCTCTCAAGAATATTTTTAGAATTTTGAAATCTGAATAAATTCGTATCATATATTCAGCATCTACTTTATGTAGTTTTTACAAGAAAAAAGGCTCACCTGAACAAGCTAAGATCTCAGATGTACAAAATCTTTTTAATGAGTTTTCTAAATAGATTATCTTGGCATTTAAAAATCATCTGATGAAATGAAGGTTTTTCTTCCTCTTAGGGAACTGTAATTAGTTCCCAGACCAACTGATATTTTTTGCTGTGCAGTTAGATATATTTAACCTCTGGGGTTCTGACTTGCATCTTTTCCTATAACCAAATGATCATTAAGATATAAGGTCAGTGGCATAGATTTTGCTGCAAATGCATATTAATAGACAAGAAGGAAATCAGTTTTGCAGAGCCCGACATCAGGGCTGTCAGGAGAACCAGTGCACTACATGGTTAATTACTACTGCAGTGCTGAAACACTTTGACCAGCTACAATTACCCAGTTCTAAAACTGGAGCAATTAAATCTCTTTAGACTTCTTGCTGCAGAAGTTTGGGAGCTGTTTGATTGTGTTCTGGGCCTTGGGAGGACAGTCAGGGGGTGTTTCTGGCTCTGAGTGCCACCACCATGGTGTGCCTTGATCACCAGCAGCATGTTTCTGTCTCATTCAACTCCAGGAGTACAAGCCTTGCCCAGCATCAGATCCCTGCAGTGGGATGCCCTTTGGTCTGTGCTGCCCTCAGAGGGGCTGTATCTCATCTGCAAGGCCCCTTTCCCTCCCCATAGTGCACAGCCCATTAATGGTAAGCCTTGCCAGTAATGCAGAGCATTGCTGTAGACCTATATCCAGGCACAGAAAAGTACTTATAAATGGTGATGTGTTAAACCTACTAACACCCCTAGGAGGGAGATGAGAGTTTCAACATGCACTTTACTGGTGCAGAAACACAAAAAGAACCGACTTTAGGCAGTGGTAAAAAAAAGGCTGAGATGATGAAAAGGGTGTCTTTAGGAGTGAGTCTGCATCAGAGCCCTTGTGACTTGCTTCTTTCCTACAGTAAGTCAATGACATGAGCTTTTTTTTTCTTTTCAATTATTTGAGTACCCAGACATTCCAAGTGAAAATCAGGACCTCTTAGTTTCGTGGTACATGGTAAAGCCTCAACCCTAAAGAACTTAAAGCCTAAGTAAATGAGATGTAGAAAGCTTAAAATAGAAAACAGTAGAAAGAAGTGCACAAAGTTGAGCTGGGAACACAGTCCCTGAGTCCCAGTCCAGGGACCTTGCCTCCAGGCATAATTCCTTTCCTTTGTATTAGTCAGATGATCACTTGCCCCCCTCTTCAAATTAAACACTTCCATTACTCAGGCAGACAACTCTCCTGATATCTTGTAACATTAGGAAAAGGTTACTCTTAATGTTTTCTGAACTAGAACATGACAAGGAACAACTTGAAAGAATGACAGGCAAAGTTGAAACCAATAATTGAAGGGGAAGAATTACATAAAATCACCTAAACCTAATTCCAAAAATTCAGGAGTGTTTCTTGCTTATTAGATACTTTCTGAAAATTATCATCTTTGAGATAAAAAGCAGGGCAGTCAGTCACCTGTAATCCTATGATGCCTGAGCAAGGGTATTTTCCAGACTGCACCCAAGAACTCCTGTGTCCACAAGGAGGGACAAATGTCCTCTCTTTTGCAGCAGGGCAGTCCCCAGCAGGGCAGGGAGCCGGGCTACAGCCCAGCTCTCACTTAGCACAACCCCTCCACATCAAATGTCCACACACAATTCAAGATGTGTGAAACAGCTGCCTGGGAAACAGAAGAGGAAGACCCCGCCAGGGATGTGGTTTGGGGTTTAGATGCAGCCCTGAAGGAAACCTTCTGCTACCCTTTTACCTTTTGGGTGTTGGCTTCTTCGTCATAAATATGACCACGGAGAGGAAGCCCAGGCTGCCTGTGCCTGTCTGAGTGCTGCTGCGTCATTCCCCAGCGTCTATCCATGGACAGGGGTAATGGGCTTGTCTCTTTGAGGATTAGAACAATTAATAATCATTAAGAAGTCCTGTGCTGAGGAAATTTATAACCAGCTAATAAACGTGTGGCTGTTGCAGTTACATAAAAATTACTCTTTATGCACCAAGGGAAAGGCATGTACACATACATAACCATGTTCATTTCAGCATTGTTTCATTGTACGAGTTTTGTGTATGTGTGGCTACATTTACTGATAAAATGTAAATGCATTAATCAGAGTTTGTACAATATTACACTAAGTAATGATGCACTAATCTGTTATCAAAGTTGGGCTTTTATGATATTCAAAATCAAACTGCAGGAAAGCTGTTGAATTACAGCCATGTCATGGATCTTCGCCAGCCCTCACCTGTCCAGCTCACTCAGGCTTGCAAGCCTCAAAGAATCCCTTAGCTCCACGAAAAATGAACCTCAACTAAACTACAAATAATGAGATGCAGTATCTTGGTCAACATTAAAGTCTTCAGACAGATGATACCAAGGCAGAAGGATATGCTGTGACATGGGTTTATGTTATTTCATTGCTTTTGTGCTGAAACAACTAAACTTCAGGAATCTAAAATATATAGACTAACAGAAATCTCTTGGGAGACCCTCTAGCAGCACTTTATTGGAAACAAGAGACAGATCTTTACTTTCCTATTTATTCACAGGACCTTATTCATCTTCTTCACCTGAATCTTTATTTCTTAGGAAATAGAGGCCTTTTTTAATCCCATCTATGATCTCACCAGCTTCTTAGCACATTAGCATCTTTTCAGATTTAGTACGATTTTCACTTGGCGTTATCTGATTTTTTTCATCTAGTCAGAAAAGCAGGATTTGCTTGCATGCTCTCAGTAACATCACAGAGAAAAATATTTGGCACTACCATCTGCAGTTATTAACCATTGGGCATAACTGAAAACCAAAAATTCCTTTCTGATTTGTGTCCTGTTAAGTTACAAATATAACAAGATGATTTTCTTGTTCAACAGCAGATGATTTTCTGGCAGGGAAGCAATAGTTTAAACATTGGGAATGCTATGGTGTTGGAGGTGAGGATTATTCCTTTTTATTTTCTTTTTTCTCCCAGGGAATTTTGTCCCATTTGTTGCCTAAGAGATGATGACGAGGGGTACTTAAGAGAGACAAAAGAAGTGGCCAAGGTGGGAGGAAGGGCTGCAGCCTCTTAGCCAGGGGCTTTTCTCTTGGGAAGGGCAGAGGTGTCTTCCTTTGCAGACACCTGTCCTTTAAACTCGAACATATGGTTAGCTTTTAGCTTAAATTAAAATAGAAAAGAAGTTAGGAAATCAGTACAGCATAAGAAGAACTTGGCATTGTGTTTTAATGGTAATGGTAAAACAATCTGTGGAAGTGAGGTTTAGAGTACAGACAATGTGGATTTCAACGTAGTTGAGCTACACGACTTTGTGATAGCACGTTTTGAGGGACCGCCTCATTTTGCAGTTTTTTTCTGTGTCAGGAAAGGAAATGTCAGATATAGAAAACTAATATTTTAATCTGATTACTCTCAGAAAGCAGATGATTCAAATCATGACAAAGCCTAAGCAATGGGAACAGAAGGTGGCAGGGTGGAATATTAAGGAAAGTGCGGAGCAGACAATGCTTCAATCTTATGGCATCAAAAAAAAAGGTCCTTGTTTCTCAGAAGCACCGACAAATTTAGTTCTTGGTTTTCTGAGGGAAATTACCAGGACTGAGAAGCAAGAGGAGATTTGTGGACAGTGAGGCAGCACCTTCTGCTTTGATGGGAGGAGCAGGAGGATGGTGCTGCTGCCTCACCCCATGTGCTGCCTGCCCTGTCCTCTGCTGTGGCACCAGAAGGAGCTGCCAGTGTGGCTCCAGGGTGAGCAAAATCGAGATGGCCCACAGCCAAGGCCTGGCAATTTGACACCAATGATGGTCTGCCACTCGAGATACTTGGGGGTTTTTGGCTAAACCCAATCTGGATGGCGCTGTGAGCACCACTGGGTACCAGAATAAAACAGAGAGAACCTGGAAGGTAGATTTATGGGCCAAAATAGTAGTCAAAGATCAAAGAAATGAAAGCAAAATCAGATCTCTGAGAGGGGAAGAAGTAATCTCTGAACAGGAGCTTAGGAATTCAGACACATTTGGAAAGCGGTGGAAGAGATGCGCATACAAAAACAGACACCAGAACACAAATCCAAGGTGAGATAACTCTGCATCAGATCAAGGTATAAGAACATAGACAAATACACAATGATGTATTCAGCAGAGGTGTTTGGAGAAGAATTATAGAAATCATCAAGGGATGCTGAGACTTAGTCTAAGGATTAAAATGATGAAGCAAACTCATGAAAGCATTCATAGAGCTGCAGTTCCATCACTGACTTCCAGTAGGCACACTTTGATCAGTCATGTAAGAATCATGTAAGAATTAGAAGTGATAATTAAAAAGGGGAAGGTTCAAGGTTGCCAATATGTCAGAGTAGCAGAGGAGAGACAGGAGGAAATTGTGAGTTGCCTACATCTCTCGTAAGCAAAGGCAGTTCTCACTGATATCAAGAGAAGTAGCTTGCACATAACTGAAGGCAGACTGTGCCCAGGAGTCATCCTCTGAGACTGTCAGCTAAGCACCTTCCAAAAGCATTAAATACACATGCTAAGATGTATCCCTAACTGTATGAAGCCACTTAGCAAGAACCAAGTGACAGACCCTGGGAATGCTTCGCAAGATCAAAATCTAGTCTGCTATGTCTACATTTTTTCCCATTTGGAGATTAATCCAACAGTGAAAATCACTTCCAAAACACTTAAATTGGGAGACTTGAATTCTCAGATCTGTATTAATAACAAGGATCTCCCTGAGCAACCCAAACTAACATTGCATGGTTTTCTGGGGAGTATGCTCAGATTGCCTCTTGTAGTTCCCAGTACCTAATAAGGCATGAGATGTAACAGAAGTTTTTCCTCCTAAGCAGAAACATTAGGATCACCTCTTTCCACTCACTGTCTACAATTGTATAGGAAAGTATTAAAGACCTCCACCCCTGAGCCCATCCCCGCAACTGCATGATTCCAGGAATGCAGTCTGAAACATTTCTTGACCATGTTTTAGATATCACAGCCCTTTGTGCTGGTCAATGGCTTTCCAGTGGACATCTTGCAGTAATCCCACATTAAGTCATCCAGAGCTGCTGCTGTTTTAAGAATTTAAGCACTAAATGTTTAAAAATTAGATTTTCAGTGTGATGACCTAGGAATCGTTCCAGGATACCAAGAAAAAGATACTAATTCAGAGAAATCTTCAACTTCACTACAGAATTTACAGGGTTGTTTCTTCTTTTTCGTTTTTGGTATGTTCATGTCTTTCTCTAAGTTTTCTAAGTGTTTTCATTGATTTCTTTTTCATTTTCAGCACAAACTGAACACAGTTAATCAGTAGATACAAAATGCATCCTGCAACATTGCCAGTAGCCTAACATAAGTGGATTCAATTGCTGAATTGTCATAAGATTAGACCTAAGCCACAGTATAAGCTTCATTGATCCAAGCACAGCAAGATACCCATTCAATAATATGTGTTTTAGCAAGGTTTTCCACTTGTAAAAACTTCCTGCAATTTAGCGTTCATCCAATGTGTGCTATAAACACGGTGGATCAAATCTTGTATCAGTTGAAAGAACATCCCACTCCTTAGGAAGGAAGCAGGGTACCTGAGTGTGTTGTGTAAGCAGAGACACACAGGGAGTGAGGTGCACTGTCAGAAGAGGCTCCTCTGTGGAGAGTGCGGAAAATGGACACTGGGCTTCCTGACAAGCTCTGGGAAGACAGGGGATGAAAGAAGGGATGAGGTGCTGCTGTTCATAAAGCTGTAGGCTCAGTAAAGCTGTGGTTGTTACCAGCTGAGCTGTTCTTACACGGCAGCACTTGCAGGGGAGAGGTCACAAAGAGCTGCCTGGCTCTGGTCACTGTGCAGTCCCACCCCCGTGGTACCTGAGAATCCCTGAGTGCTGCATGTCCCCTCACACTGCCCTGGGGGTCACACTGGGACCCTGCTGCTTCCACGCTGTGCACACGGCAGCTCTGGGAAAGGACTGTTCCTGCCCTCACAGCCTTGGTCCCCTCCTGTTGGCAAGAACACCCTTCCCCGTGCCTCTGGCTGTCTCTCCTCACAGCCTTGGTCCCCCCCTGTTGCCAAGAACATGAGATTTCGGTGGGAAACAGGCTCTAATACCACAAGAGATAAACGATGTGGGATTCCAAATTGCTCTGGGCTCATGTGGAAAACAGGGCTATGGACAGCAAACAGTGCTGCCAGTATCACTGACACTTAACTGTGAATATTAAGGGACCACATAGCCTTCAGCATGGGCACTGACTGGTTCTCTTTGGGCTGGAGCAGAGACAGGTGCCCATATGTGATTAATTCAGAACAGACCTCTCGTGACATTACAAGTCACACAGGGATCTCTCTGTCAGCAAGGCAGGCAAAAACCCCAAACGGCAGAGGTGATTTAAATGCATCCAAGGGCTTAAATTGCTGCTTCCCATGTCCATCACCTGGCACAAGTCATGAAATGATGTGGCAGTGATTAGACCACAAATGAAGTGGGGATGCTGATGCCAAAGGAAGAATCTGACTTGTAGATGGAGTTTCAAAATCAAGTGTCTCTATCAGGAAGATAGTGATTTAATAGCACCTAAGGCTGTTTTTTCCTTAGAAGGTTTTCTTTCTTTGGATTTTTCTCAAAGCACAACTTTTATTTGGTTGCAAATGCCTAAATGCAGAAATTATTTTCAGTTCTTCATCTTAAACCCTTAAATGCACAGCATGCAGACTCTGGTATCAGAAAGGACTGACAGCATAATGACTTTACAAGTATGTGAGGTTTAAAATTACAACCAGTATAGCCTTATTCCCTGGATGTTGCTCTTGAGAATAAACTTGGGTACTGGTAAACACACTCCTGAATACAGCCTCAGCTGTACAAATACCTTGTCATCTTTCCATGCAAATTAAGAAAGCCCTTTATTATATAAATGTCCCCATTTTTTTTTCCAATGGGAACTTACAGCATATATATACATTATTCTTGGTGTTGCTTGAGGAATGAGTCATCCTTATTTCCACTGAGAATTTCTCCCAACTGCTTTAGTTCCATGTAGGGAGCTGTATTATTTTGCTTAATTACATAAAGATTTCAGATCACTAAGGTTTTATGTTATTAACACAAACATCAAATGATTTAAGCGAGTTCCTAGAATACCTAAGTGAAAAAATCAAAACAAGTGCCTTAGAGGAACTGCCTCTCAAGTTTTGAAAGAGTGGGCAAAAGAAAAAAAGAAATAAGTTAGTCAAGTATTTTTCTCGCAGGAAAACTAAGAAAGAGAAAGGCATGGATATCTTCCTTTCCAGGTGAAGCCTCCTGTGGCTAATCTTTCACATTTTTATTTAGCCTGAAACCCCACCCTGCAAAAACATAAACAGAGCTTGAAATTTATGATCTTGAGAAGTCTACCCACATGAGCTTTTGCAGGATCAAGACCTGAGAGAATGATTTCTGTTCATAAAGCACTTTTAAAGTTTTATGTGCCAAATTTTGAGAACAATCTATTTTCACCCACCCACTCTGACCTTATTTGCTCAGCAGGCACTGTTTCTAGAACTGCCAGAAACCTCAACATGGCTGTACATTTTGCTGTCGGCTCTTGAGGAGATAAGGCCACTGTTTTCAAATGCTTTATGCACTCAGGCAGCTGCATGAATGGCTCCTCATAGACGTGCTGGGTATGGGGGTTTTCAGTGAATGCAGATTCAGGGAAGCCCTGCATAGGTCTATTAATTCCATGATTACAGTCCTGGGACAGATTTCCTTTGAATGGAAAGTATGGCTTGCCAAGAGTCAAAGTGGAAAAAATGGCCTTAGATAAACTTTAGTAGAGCAGAAATATATTAAGATCTCATCAGAGGGTGTCTGGTTCCCCCTCCCTGTCCTCTCTCCAGGAGAACCAGGTGGCTTTTGTCACAGTGAAAATCAATCACACTGTTCCCTGCTCCCACCTAGTCACTGTGTGTGAAATAAACCCTATTTCTAGGGTTTAAGTAGGATAATAGGGGAAAATGTAGTTTGCTTCAGCCTATGGATAATATACAAGGTAATAATCTAGAGCAAGATCTAGATTTAAGGAAAAGATCCTAAATATGGGTTTGTCCAAAACTTTCTACTTTTTCTAGGAGTTCTAAGTGTGTGAGGCAAGACTCTGGCCTCACACCTCCCTAAACTCTACTGTAAGATTTGAAAGGTTTCAGTTAATCATAGACTCACAGAATATCCTGAGTTGGAAGAGACCCACAAGGATCATCAAAGAACAGCTCCTGGCCCCTCCCAGGATACCCCAACAACCTCACCATGGGCCTGAGAGCATTGCCCAAGTGTTCCATGAGCTCTGGCAGGATTTCTGCTGTCCCACTGTCCTGGGGAGCCTGTTCCAGTGCCTGACAACTCCCTGGGTGAAAAACCTTTTCCTAATATCTAACCTAAACCTTCCTTGATATAGCTTCATGCACACAGCTTTGTCTTCAAAACTTTGTGCTTTACTGTTGAGTATCTTGAGCTTCACACCAGAAAATTTTCTTAAATATAATTTTTATAATTTTCTTAAATATAAATTTATGGTCAAAAAGAGTGAGAAGTGAGTAACTCAATAATTGGTAATGGAGTTTACAGGAATGTTCCTTCATCCATGACTGCTTTCTTCTCTTCTTCTCCTGAAAGGTGCATTCACTGCACTAGCTGGTAGATGAATAAGACTGACAGTACTTAATTTGAAATTCAGACTAGTAGCTAGTTATTAAAGATAACAGCTTGTCTGAGCTTTTTAATATGAGAAAACTTCCCTAAAAACCAACTCTGATAAGGATAATGGTTTCCCTTGCCTTTTAAATTCAGGGGCTCTACATTATCTTCAATAGTAATTCACTTCAAACAGGACACTACCAAAGCCTCTGGTTGAATGAACCATCACACTAATAACATTCAGCTCTTGAAATTTCCTTTATATGTATCACAAATGACAATTTAAAAACTAAATTTTGAGCATATAGTCTGTGGGATTATTCTTACACGTAGTCACTATAGGACTTAGTATTTCTGGGACATACTGGCAATTACCATCATATATCTATGACACATAAGTCTTTGAAAACATCCTTTGTAGACCCTTATGGGCTCACTGGATGCCATGTGGAAAGGGATATCTTCTGAGAATTCACTGAGCCTTTTTGTTGCTGAAGAACAGGTTAGGAAATCCAGGGAGTGCTGGACGGGGCACAGCACACGGCAGGACTATAGGATAGGTCACAACAGGCTCCCATTTTACAGATCAGTCCCAGCTGTACTGTGAAATTTTACAAGACTCCGGCAGGCCCTCTGTGGTGCGCATCCATCCACATTCATCCTTTGGCAGTGTGGATACTCAATCTGGTTACAGTGAGTTGAAATATCTGCAAGAAAACACAGAATATGGATAACTGAGTCAAACAATTCACATGTTGCAAGTAAAATTTTCTCCCGTTGGTTTATCCCACAGAAAGTGTGAGTGTTTGGGTTACAGCTAAAATCTGCAAAGAGAAGCACAGAGGATTAGACAAGCTCAGTTTCAAATTCCTGGCTATCTAATTCACCAACTCCAATTAATTTAAATATTTTAAAACTTGATTTTAAAGTAATATAAAATATTTATAGATTGTAATTGCAATTGACAGAGTTGGTTAGTTCAGACAAAAGTATCGACAGACTGAATTGGGGAGCAAACACTTCCTCTGGGGGTGTATAACTTGATAAAATATTGATATTTAAAACCCAGAAGCCTTTCCTTTGCAACTCTTGGGAACAGATTATTTCCCAGGTGTATCCTACTACAGGGATTGGGCATTCCTTTAATGTGTAAGTAGCTCAGCAGAAGGTGCTGTGCTAGAAATCTCAGTGCAGTTACAATCCCTCTGCAGGGCACGACAGAATGAGCTGTTCTGGGAGGACTCGCAGCCATCACATCCTGCCAGCCCAGTCCCTGGGAGAGCTGAGGTTCCCATGTGGAGCCATCAGCACGGGGCTGCTGAGGGGCTGGGAGTGGAGATGGAAGTGAATGTTGGCCTGATGTCACAGTGCACTTCTCTGAGCCTCAGCACGGCCAGGATTGGGAGGGATCTTTCCTAGTTAAGGCATTTACACCAGGAAGAAAAAGAGGATTGTATTTGTCTCTTCATCCCTCAGCTGTGAAATACAGATATTTTCAAACAGGGAGTTAACCTGTAGGAACCGCTGCTTGCAACTTGTCCGAAGAAAATCTACACCTCTCTTGGTGTAATTGAGCAGGAGATATATGGTATGGGCTCTGACTTTGATGTCTTGCTGGATGAAACTTAAAAGCTATGATGGCTTAGAAGCAAACATCAACACCATGAGTTTTCAAAATGAAAAAGCATCATTCAGAAAAGCAGAGATCAAACACCAAACATCCTTAGATACCTCTGATAACTCACTTGTGATATGGACATCTGCTGCTACTGAGACTCTGCTGGATGCCCAACAATTCAAGACTGCTGAAAGCTTGTACCATAAAGGTGCGATCAGTGGCCAAAGCCTCATCAAAAACAACAAATAGTTGCCCAAATATTACATGATAGGCACTATTATAAGAACATGGAAAAGAGGAATGGCTTTAGTGGAGATATAAATAGTGCAGACTGACACGAACACTTAGGCTGTGTGAGCTGTGAGAGGCTGCCTTTCTGGACAAAACAGAAGTTATTTGCAAAAGGGCAGAGAACTATGGATTATAAAATAAGTGTTGAAAAGCTGGTACTCCATAAATATGGTAAGAGTAGTTTATCTGCAAGAGGATTCAAAAACCAAGAGAATTTCACATACTTAGATGAATGTATTCCTGAAATTGTGCTACTCAGCTGTGGCTTCCCTCAGTGCAGAAACTGAAAGCAGAGACTTGATTTATTTATCAATAAATCCACAGTCTAATTGAACATACAGGAAAAAAAATAGTGCCTGAGGATAGTTAAAGAAATATTAAACCGGCCCCCCAGTGTTTGCTGAATCTGCCACTTTTGTCCCGGCAAATTTCACGGTGTTGGGACAGCAACGTGTGGGGGAGACTTCTCAGTGCTGGGCAGGAATCTGCATGAACCACTCTCTTGCTTTCCACTGTTGCTGCCTTTACACACCCCCTGGGCTCCATTCTGGGGATCCTCTCTCTCAATCCACAGGCTGTGTGGTGCTAGACAAAAACATGCAAACGCTGGCCACGATGTTCTGAGGGAGCCCTTGGTGTGCGCCTTTCAGCTCCAAATGAGTTCTTGCTCATGCATCTCTCCCTGGACTCTGCAAAAGCAGAGAGAAGAAAAAAAGAGAACCACAGCTTCCCCTCTCTTCCAGGAGATACAAAACAGGCTCTTAAAGGATGGGTAACAGAATAATTATTGCTATTTCCCAATTCGGCCTTCCCCACCTTCAGCATCTTCCTTCTTTGTTTAAGTCCCGTACTTCTGTTAAAACACAGCTGGATCTGGAGTAATCAAAAACAGCAAAAAGATTCTGACTTGTTTTACTCATCTCTGATCTTTGCAATGCCAAGATCCACCTTCTCAAGTTTCTTTTTGCATCTTTTATTGACTGATTGTATGTTGGTTTTTTATTAAAGTTTGCGTGTGAGTGCAACAAAACTGCAACTACAGCATTTCAGGAACTGAGGAAGGTAAGGGTGACAAGGAGCTTAGAGGATGTTTGGAGTAGTCCACCTCTGCTGAGGAATGTGGATCAAATATACCCAACAAGGTTGACAGCTCTTTTATATAAGCTGGTTTTTAAGACCCCAAGTAATAGAGATTCTACAGATACTCTAGCAGCCCGTACCAGTGTTTACCTAGGTCTATAGTTAGAAAGATAACCCAAATCTCCTTTCTTGGAAATTAAAGCAATATTTCCTGCCCTAACCTCAGAGGATAATGGATTATTATCTCCTTTTAGTAACTTCTTGTACTCTGGAAGTCTCTGATCAAACTCTCCTCAATTGCGTACAGGAAACAAACTCAGTTTCTCCAACCTTTTCTCACAGTTTATTGGTTTCTATTTATTCCTGTTCCTGTCCAGTGGGACTGAACCTTTTATTTAAAAATATGGTACTTAAACCACATTCTGGGTAAACTGGTAAAACTCCAATAGTTCTGAGCCCAGCAGGGTAATGATGTTTGATATGTTACCAGCAGTGCTACTGTTGGTACATTTTACAAGATTTGCTTTCTTATGAGTACATCTCACTTCTCATTTACTGTGGATGTTATCACCTTCAGATCTTCCAGGCTTCTCCTGCCTTTTTGGCACGTGGAGATTTGGCTTCTGCCTATATATAGCTCTTTTTATTTCATTTGACTGAATGTGACCTTGTTAAATTGGAAAAATTTCCCTGGTTTACCAAGAGCACTAGTTCTAATTGTGGTGCTCTAGTATTTCCAGTTCCTTCCAAAATGCTGTCATTTAGAAATGTTATAATATCTAATTTATTCTTTCCAGTTACAACCTGCTTAAAGTTAGGCTGAGAAATACATGGTTTCTTGAGAATTCCTTTTTCCATTTTCTTGAAAGCAGGTACTATATTTGCCCTCTTCTGGTTTTCTGGGACTTGACCTATCCTCCACAGGTTCTGAGAGATGATAACTAATAATTATGAAATTGCACTGGTTAATTCCTTAACTGCTTTGGGGGAACAGGTCTTGCTGTCTACAATACATGTAACTTAACTAAATCTTCTCTAATTCTTTCTCTATTCTAGTTCACACTCCATTGCCCTGTTAAAACAAAATGATCAAGTTACAATTAACCTTTTTAGAGGAAAGACCCAAAGATAGCATTTCATGAGTGAGCAAAATTGCTACTGCACCCTCTTGACTCCCTACCCCCTTCAAAGAAAATCCCACAAAGCTTTTGAGAGGGAGAATTAGCAAAAAATAAAGTGAGAAAATAGCAAAAGCTGTTATGGCAACTTGAACTCTTCCCTGTTTATCTCTTTGTGTTGTCTGCTAGATTTCCCTCTTTGTTCTAATTAATTGGCAAACTCCTGCTAAAGTCATTCATTTCTCAAAACTTATTTATTTTGCCTCACAACATTTATTTGCACAGCATTACTGTTGTGTACAAAGATTACGCTTTAATGGAGTTCAGAACACCCTTGCACAGCATGCAATTCTTTTCAGTCCAAAGAATACAATACACCATATACTGAGTCTGTAACTTAAATTAATCTTATTTGGTTTTACTCTGCTTGATTACTCTTTATGTGCTTTCTTAAAGTCATGTGATTTTTTCTCTTTATTTTGACTATTTTAATTACTTGCTTCCACAATATATTTACAAGGATATTCTGCAGCTCTTTTCAAAGCAGTTTGCATTAACTAACTGAAATAGATTTGCTTTTGCAACAACAAAATTAAAAGAATACAATCTTTTTAGATCTCAAGTATCTACTTAAATAAAAATGAGTCAAAACCTGTAACTCCATACGTTAAAATTTGGGACATCAGATAAAATCCTGGCATTGTTTCAGCATGTCTGGATGTGAACATACTCCATGTGAAGGTCTGTTTTAGAGGCTATCTGGGCTGCAGCCACACAAAGCACAGCAGGAAGATACACCTGTATATTCCTGGAGAGTAAATACAGATGGCTATTGGCAGTGCTGATCTGAACCTCCATTCGGGTTTGATTTTCAGAGCTGGCTTACAGACATGACAGGAAATAAACCTACAGGACCTTAGGGGAGTAAGCATCACCTGCAGTAAGACTGAAATCTGTAACCTTGGCAGAGGCAGAGGACATCAGTACTGAGCCCTTCAGCCCTGGTGCAGCCAGTCTTGGGCACTGTTGGAGCAGCACCAACCCAATCTCTCTGGGGCAGGGGGAAATAACAATGAAGTTGGCCCCGGGCTGGCTTAGGCAGCTTGCAGAGCCTCCAGCAGATCCTGGCATTGAGTCAAGCACTCAAGTCAGCTGCTGTCAAAGCCCAAAGCAGCCAGGACAAGCTGTGGTACCGTGTGTGCTCCCAGGGCAGGCCCAGCACAGGGCAGGGGGCTCAGGCAAAGCCGCAGAGCACAGCCCAGCCCAGGCTGAGGATCAGCACCAGGTGCTGCCCTGGGGGCTGCCCCAGCCCTTCAGCCGAGCCTTCCACCTCCACAGAGCCAACGCCAAGGAGTCTGGAGGGAGTGCAGCTGCTGGGAATGCCATATAGACTCTTACTGGCCAAAGGAATGCGCCTTCTGTACTCTGAATGTGCTGGTTATTTCCCTGAGGACAGCGAGTGTCTGCAGAGTCACAAGGGGAAAAGAGATGAAGCTGTGTTTTGGATCTTATCGTTGTTATTTAAGTGACCGGTTAAGCCGGAGTCTGTCAGTGATAGATAGAAATAACACCTGCCTGATCTGAAAACAGGAGCCTCAGTGACTTTACCATGCACTGCAGATAAGCAATATCTTGCCTGGTCACAGATGCCCGTGTTAAAACTGCTATTGCTGCCAGTGTCTAAGAGGGCAGCTGCCTCCATCTGCACATCCAACAGATGCACAGATGCCACTGGTACCTCTGCTTGCTGGATAAAGCCAGCCAGTAATATCAGCAGAGCCCAAGCTAGCTTTATTGAACCAGCATGGGCACTGGTGACATGGGAGGGCACGCCGAGCTGCTCTCACATACACTGACAGCGACACTCTCAAATGCTCAGTTAAGGGTGGGGATGGCTGCTGCCAAATACTTCACATGCAGAAAGAAAGCCAAGTTATTTATCCCATTTTATTTACAGTAATAGGGGACTGTTGAACAGCATGTAAGTGCACTACAATAAAATCGATAGAGAATATTAAAAGCAGAAATAAAGATCAGCCAATATAAGGAAACTACTAACTTGAATGAAAGGATCTAAGAGGAGGGCACACTGAACAGCTCAGGAAAACCAACCCACCAAAACAGAAGAGAATGATTCCCAGGTTTGATTAGATAAATCCTCAGCCTTTCACTAAAACAAAATGCCCTTGATATGATGGTTTCTCTGAAGCCTTTGAGGAGAATTCTTCTCAGCGTACTTGAAAAATTTTTGTAATCAAGGACCTGAAAATGCATAATCTCTACTTGGCCTGATTTCAGGTGACTAATTCCAGAAACTGATTGACCTGCACTGACACTGCAGGACTGGAAGCAAAAGGGAGCATCTAACAATTCAGAAGCCACTCTGTCCATTCTAAGGTCAATATGAGTTTTGCCATTGGTCTTAAAATAGTGGCAGAAATTCTTACCCCATGTAGAGGGATTGCTTTCCTTTCAGATATAAGCAATAGATGGCTGGTACTCTAAGCATGACTAAAAGGTTTCTCTTTGGTAAATATACTCAGATTTTGAGGCAAAGTGTAATGGCCAAAGCTCAAGTCTGACTGGAAAAGCTGTTTTCTGGATCGCTGACCCAAGTAAGTCAGTTCATGAATGATCTATGTAATAATATACCAAAAAATTGTTTTAAAAAACCAAAGTTGTGTTTGCTGTCAAGCTGATTTCTGCTGCTTTAACTGGACTTCAAATGAGCTATTGAAGACAGCCACCCATTAGTGGAGGTTACAGCAAAAGCCACCACTGTCCTTTGCTGAAAGCCCCAGTTGCCTGAGCCCCTCAGGTTGTTTGTAAGGGCTGCATTAAACCAGCTCTCTCAGCTCTCCCTGCTGTCATTGCAGCACTGGATTAGAGACAGCACCTGGCTTCTTTCTAAACAAAGACTGCGGAAAATGGGGAGAACAATATAAAGAAGAAAATTTGTAAGCAAGTTGAAGTCTTTTACCTGAAAGTGTATTTGATCCAAAACGATCCTTCTGTTTGAAGATATGACCCCTTGAAAGTTTCTGAGCTTTTCTCAAAGGTAGAAATTTTGAACTATCATTGTTCTATAGTAGCTGGTTTTCACTGTTCTTTCCTTCATTCTTTTCTACCACAGAATGTCTTAAAATGAATGATTCGATGGTTCCATTCTCTACTTTTCAATTTTTCTATTTAACTATTATTAATTTGGCTTGTTCTGCTGCTTTTCAATTTTTTTTTTTCCCTCTGGTAAAGTTAAAGGATGGAATGAAATATTTAAAAGAACTATGGCAATCTCTTGGCTGGTAACCAAAGGGTTACAAATATTTTTGGTTGCACATTCCACTCCACAGATCCCAAATTATTGTCCAGGTAATTGTATTGAAAGTGGTTCACATTCCTATTCATAACTGCTAGGCCCCAAAAAACCCAGAGAGTAATGAAAAATACTGTGGTCATTTCTCATACTGAGAGTGGCCTCTGCAGTAGAGAATGAGAGGTAGAAGGGGGAGAGGTCCAATGAGGAAATAACAAAAATCAAACTTCAGAAAGTTTTTATTAAGGCTGTAAATTAATATGTGCCTAGAAGAGAGAAAGTTTTAAAACATGAACACACAAACAGACTTGTGCATTTAACGGAATGCTTCGATCCCTTATTGTTGTTCAGCTAAAAATTCTACGCCACAGGAAGCAGTAATTATTTCAGCTTTGCATATTGTAAACCTGGTCACTGTCATTCTTTCTTTGCCTCCACATGCCTCAATGCCACATTTTCTACAATCGTGGGGAGATTGCCTTGGCTCTCACTCAGCTGGCTCAGCTAATGCAATTCACAGGCCTTCAAATGTAAGCTTGTAAACTATTTAGTTCTTTTCCTCTCTAACAGCTTGTCTATTAACAGCTCATTGAATGGAGGAGGGAGAAGAAGCTAGTGAGACCTCTCTTGGTATTGTTCAGCAGTGACCCTGGCTCTCTCGGATTGGTGGCCAGTGCTCACTAAACAGCGTTTGTCAGTACAGTGTTGTTTTGCTGGATAATGGTGTATTGTGTGAGCAGCCGTCCGGATTAGCAGCAGGTAACAATAAGCTGGGAAAGTAAACCTCCTGTGTGATATGGTAAGGTCATAAGAACGATGTATAAAAACCCAAGGGAGTGCTCATTAGGATGGCCTGGGTACTGAAAGAAAACCTGTGCCATCTTGAGAGATCTTTATCTGAACTTTCCTCTGGGCATTCTTCAGGACCCTCATCGCTGCTGCATCCTCCAGCTTGGGATGGACTTGGGGAATGAGGATGGTTTACTGCTGCAGGATTTTCAGGCTGTATGTCCACTGCTCGTGGCCTGCCCTAACTGAAAGGTGGGGTTTGTCAGGATATCAGGGTCATTAAATCCTGGGACAGGAGCACCAGAGCCTGCCCACAGCGTGCCCCATGCCCATTATTCCTGCATCTGTATGACAGAAGGCTGTGCAATACGCTGCAATGAGAAATGTGATGCATCCAGGCCTGCTCCAGCACTGTTGTGCCATTGTCGCTGTGCCGCGATTCCGTGTTGCCGTGCCACACAACCAGCCTGCCACACCCTCTGCTTTTTTGTGTAATGCATTACACAAAATTTCTAGCATTTTAGTACTAATGGCTGAGATTTCTTTAACTTTTCTTAGTGTTCTACATGGCAATACCAGGCTAGTTGGCGGCTCAGAGTTCAATAAAGAGAATCATGCTTGGCACAGATTTCTCCCCCCAAAAAACCCCGATCCGCCGTCCTTACAGGCCATTCTGTTACAGAAACATCGTGTTTCCAGCTTTGTTTTTTGCCGTGCTAAGTGTTGCAGATCGTGTGTTATCTCCCAGACAGACTGACAAGGCGGCAGCACGGAGAAATCGGGTTTCCGAGGAGTGATTTACGAGAGGCGAGCTCGGCCGTGCGCGCTTTGCGACTCCCCCGTGTGGCTCGAAGGCGCCTCCCGCTCAGCCCGTCGGGCTGGGGCTGCCCGGGCTCACTCACACCCGGCAGCTCCCGGGAGCAAACGCGGCCCGCGGGACCCTCCCGTGGCCATCGGTTTGCAATTAATATTGACCTCGAGAGAACAATGTCGTTCTGTTGTGTTTCTGCTACAGGGAAAAAATAAATAAATAAATAAAAGGGGTTTTATTTTACTAACTGTGATGCTATGGGAGGAATTATGTGTCCTATTCCTTTGCTATGAATTAGTCTTAGCAATTTAATTCTCAGTTTCCTTTTCCCCCATCAATGTGTCTTAAGATGATACCTTTAATAGATGCTAAAATCTATTTGGACATCCTTAGTTATTTTAAAACTGGCGTTATAAATTTGTGTGGACTAACACAACAGTTCGAGGTTCTAAACACGTGTTAGTTGTACTCCTCTTCAGGTCACTTAAGATAAATGTTTCCTCTTTTTCGCTTAGCTATGACAGCCTCCTTTTCAGCCCAGAAAAGAATATTTTTACCCAAAACCACACCAAAAAAAAAAAAAAAATTACTTTTTCAACTACTATCTTATATATGTATATTTTCTTGGGCATGGGCAAGAGGAAGCAATTTTCTTCTTCCAAATTAAAGGGTTAGACAAAGGTAGAATTGGGCCCAAAGTGTTTATTGCTTTCAGGAATTTGGCGTCCTCTTCTCCCATTCTGCTGAAATCAACATAAAGAGATGCTGAAATTCTAAAATGTTTTAAACCCTCCAACACTGTAGCTGTGAGCAGGGTGCACTGTAACTACCAGACCTTGATGGCATGAAGATATGCATCATGAACATGAAATCTGGGGAGAAAAGATAAGGGCACAGTCTTGCCACACTCCCACAGTGGCAAAACACTGTAGAAAGTATCAACTGCATTTTTGTGGTATTTGGTCACATCCCTCCTTGCACTGGCAAAACTCTGACTTGGACCTGAGTAGGTGCAGTTCCAGGAAAGTGAATGCCCAGTGGAGTTGTGCCCAGCTGCAGTGGATCTGTATTTGATGACAATTGAAAAGATGAATGAAAATCATTTCGGTTGCATTAGGGATGTAAGCTGTCAGGGATTTGGATTACTGCTTATTCAACTTTTTGGACAGCATCTTTACGCTTCCAAGAAATCCTTTTTAGTCCAGGCATCAAGAGGAGGCAGGATGCACTCCAAGCAAGAAACTGGAGTTTGCAAACAAGTAGCTCATGTTCCTGATACTGGAGAATAAGGGAATGGAAAGCAAAAGTAGAGAAAACAAAGGATACTTTGTGGGTGTGCTGCACTGCCAAACCTCAGTGGCCTGGATACATTGTTGTTGTTTATCAACCTCCATCGGTGCTTATGGGTATGTATTGATCGGAATAACTCATGTCTGAGGGGTCACTGGGGCATCTGATTTTATCCCTTTCTTTGGGAGGTTTATTAATATTGACACTTCTTCATTTAATTGGGGCACTGACTGTGGAATCCCTTCTTAATAGAATCATATTAGCTAATGTACTGCCTGTCTACACTGAAACCCAGAGTGCTTTACACAAGCCTATATTTGAGTAACTGCTAATGTTTTAGGAAAAAAACCCAAACACCAAAAACACAGAAACATCTGGAATCAGAGAGGAATAGCAAAGATAGAACTATGCTGTAATCTGCATTTCTCTGTTGCAACACAGGGACCCAAAAGAAAGTAAGAGTTACTTTTCCTGTACCTCACAAGTGTTATTTCTTTCCTTGTTCTGTCAAGGCCGTGCGTCTCCGCACCCTCCTACTAGGGGCTGTATTAGTTTCTGGAATGTAATTATTCACATCTGTACAAGCTCTTGTGAGACATTACCAACTAAAAAAGATAGCCAGAACAGACGAGTTTGCACATCATGTTATTCCTGCAGTCAAACAGAGTGTATCTCTGAGTGAATATGGGTATGGCAAATGTTCCTCTTTAACTTTCTCTTCTTTTCTTAAACAGATTGGGAGTCTGCTTCTACCATTTATAGAACAGATTTTTGTTTCTTGAAAGTGCTCTCCTGGGATTGACTAGGAAAGCGTTTTTTGCAGTCTGCTCGATTGGTCTTCATTGTGTAGCAATTTCGGGGGCCTGGCTTTCGACACCATTTTCAATGGGTTTACAGCAGAAGGTCATGTGTTGTTACAGAGCCATTATTGCCTCTCCCCTTGGGACCACAGCACACCTGTGTCTTTACCCTTCACCAATAGCTTCTGACACATCTTTCTGACATCCATGCAGGAGGGCAGGAGCATATTGCACTAACTTCTTTGGCAGAAGTCAGCAGTAGACTGAAAGATGGGAAAGGAAGAGCAGAAATTACACCTTCAATGAATTTATTCATTCTCACCAATTTTCTGAATGTTGAATGTCCATGATGTTTTGGTTGTAATGCAAGAGGCCTTTAAAAGAGTAAATATCTCATTATGATACCGGCTTTGTGGAGTCCAGGAAGACAAGGGGGCTGGAAGGGGAGTTTACGAGAGACAGGAAGATTGCTCATGGTAACTGTGTCTGTAACATGTCTAGATCCAGCACACCACACCCCTGCTACTCCTTACAGCAGCTTATATTCAGCCTGAATTCACACTGCCTGCAAACCCTGCCTGTCCCTGAGTCAACTTCACTGTGTAGAAAAAGCTCACAGTTGCAGTTATCTCCCTGGCAGGCTGCACGGTAGTGAAAAAACATCAAGCCTGGATAGACCCTTCTCACTCAAAGCATTTCTGCTTTTCTGCAGCTGAGGATCCCAAGACTTTCATTGAACCCAAATATTACTGAAACCTATAAACAACATTCGCACCAGTAATGGAAGATCCTGAATCTGTTGTCTCATTAGTTTCCACCTTAAATTCTGCCAAGACAGTAATTCCCATTGAGTCACAGACATGGTCACAGACAAGCAGGACAGAAAACTGGGTCTTTCATCTCATCCCTCAGCTCTAGTCATGAACATGCTTGCTCTGCTCACTGCCACACTGATGATAGATGTTTTTATTCTTCTTTTAGCAGGAGAGAATTTGTGAGTTAAACACACACTCAAGCCCTAGCGAGGTCGTAGCACAGGACTCTGAACTACAGCTGCTTTTGAAAGAGAAAGTCACTGCTGATCAGTCCAACCCACCACCCACGCTTTTGCAAACACAGCCATTCTGAGGCCATTTCAGGAGACAAAAGAACTGTTTGACTTCAAGGTTAATTCGAAGCTTTCAAGTAGGCATCTCAGCATGTGACCAAGTGTCTGTTCTGAACGATTTAGCCTAAGGCTACCCTAAGGTGATAGTTCCCTTTTTAGAACACTAGAAAATAAATGTATTGGTCTTCCAAAAAAGCCTTGTGCAAACCCTGTGGGACACTCCCCAGCCAGGACATCTTGGAGTATGTCTCAAGTCAGTGCTCATTCCTGTCATGCTGGTTGAGCTGTAGATGTGCAGCCTGTAATACTTGCAGCAATCCCTGACCCACAGCCTGTCTTCAGCCAGAGTTTGCATCACGCATTAACATTTTTCATACCTTTCACTTTACCTGCATCTCTGAGTTCATTTATTTTTATGTCTTCATAAATCAAACAACACAGCTCATTGCTATGATTATATTGAAATAAAGCCCTCTCCTTTATCACAGCACTTTGCTTGCTCTCCACCTCTGGTTCTCAGCAGGTTCTCAGATGCCTTGTTAAGACCTTCAAAGCCTCACAGCACACTCTGAGAAGAATGCATCTGTCTTGAGGCTACGAGAAACTAACTCTGCAGTAGTATAATTTATGAAACTACAAGTTCAGCATCCTTTTTTCCCTTCCATGCAAAGCTGAACAGGAATTAGGACTGCTGAATTAACCTGGAAGTTTATACGTCACATTAGTTATAACCTGAACTGTAGCTGCTTCTTCATACTTCATGTTGAATTATCCTCTCAGGGCTAGATCCTCACCTGGTCTTTTCCCCATAGGTTAACCATTCCAGTGAGGCTGGCTGTAAATTAAGAAAAATTCATCCCTTTCTTTCTAGACCCAAAAAGAAGTGTTACTTTGTGTATCTGACTTTTTTCTTTGATTTTTATTTCTCCAATCCTTTACATAGTCATTATAGATGTTAAGAAGCCTGTTTTGGAAATGATTAATGCTATTAATAATTTTCTAATTCAATAAAACCTCTCATCTTTGAACACCTTGCAATATTTTTCTGCTTTCTTCAGCTTTTCACTAATTCAAACATATGACAAATACAACTCTTTGTTTCAGTTTTCTATTATTTCTCATGTCTGATCAAATAAATTAAGAGACTTTCATTTCTTTCCCAGGAGTCATGCCCGTATGTTGATGAAGGCAGCATAAAAATATTACTTGTGCAAACAGGAGAGAGGAAAAGAAGGATAGAAGTTATCTTTTATTCACTGTTCCAAGCAAACCAGGGCTGCTGGTCCCATTCCTCTCACCTTGACAGCGCCTGCTCTGCTAACCATAAATATTGCAAGATTTGCAGAGCACCCGTTGGTCTGGTTTACCTGCACTGGGTTATAATCCCCTTTCAATCCCTTGAATACAGTAGCAGTTATTTTAATCACCCCACAGTACTTCAGTCAGTGGGAAGAATCAGCTGTCCTATCAAACGTGGCTGCTCCAGTGAGGCGGCCCCAGCCCAGCAGAGCAGCATCCCGCTAATGCAGTTTGCTGTGTTTGGGTAGTTAAAGATCCGTCTGCAGGCCAATTTGTACCTGGGTATTGTTGATAGACGGCGTGCCTCGGGCACAGAGATACTGCATGCAGGAAATGGATTCTCATTTAACCGTGTTTAATTTTGTTCTCTGCATCTCCACCATCCATCTTTCCATTTCTCTGCCCACCCAAATTGCTAATGCGAAACAAAGCTACTTCTGCCACCACAGCTCCTAAACTGATGTGTGACGATGCAATGATTGATTTCCCACTCCAGGAAAAGTGGGTCATTGTACATGTTGTACCACAGCAGCCTGAACCAAGCTGGTCGTGCTGACACTGGGCTTTTACAGATTTGTTTTAAGAAGTTCAGACCTGAGGCGACTCCTGTGAATATCCAGCCTGAACACCTCTGGTTTTTGATGGGAGCACTGCCATTCTAAAATCTTCCTTAGCAGCTTAGAGAGATCTGAAGTCATCTGTGCTCCTCAGGAGACAGTACTCTGATTATGCATTTTATATCTTACTTTCAAGTTTGTGCTGAGAATGGAAAATGCAAAATTTCTCCAATTCCAAGATATGGGTCCAGTTTCAGGTTTGTCATTTTCCAGGACAGAAAACCCTAAACTAATTAAAAAATATGTTTTAAATATAAAATGGTGCAATTAATAGCTTTTGCAAAGGATTTTGAATTAGTGAGAAAAATACTAATTCAAACTGCTCTTTGAAAAAGAAACCCACTGCTTTTACACTTCTTTTGTGAGATTGCAGTAGTGTGTAATAACTTTTCTCATGTAATGAGACCTGTTGAAACTCACTTTTAGATTGAAGCACTTTTAGATTGCCTCTTGTGATACCAGGGAGACATCATTTGAAGAGGCAAATCTCAGTATTGGTGTAGAACCTGCCTCCCTGTCTGCTGAAATAGAACAGCAAAGTTGGAATCAATTGCTGAAAGGGGAATATTTTGCAAGTTTTTCTGAACAGCCCAATAAGTAACTGAGCCCAGATGTCACAGCAGAATCCAAAAGGTCAAGGCAGGTGGGGATTTGGTTTTGATTTTCATAGGAACAAAAAAAAAATCAGGAAAATTTAGCTTTTAAAATTGTATCTTTGTTTTTATGCGAGTTGAAGCCAACCTTCAAACCCTACCTGTTCTGGGAAATGATTTAATGAACAGGTTGGATAACACCTTTCTCTGGGGCCTATAAATGTTTGCTTTGCTTTAGACAAATCCTTACACAAGTACCTTCTCTAATTTTTGCACACCCCAATGTGTGGTGTCCTCAAGGGCAGAGAACATCTAATCAGGTCCTTAAATCCTTACACTTGAAAAATCCCTACTGGGATAAACAGTTTTGGCCAATAAGGACTGCAGTTTTAACTTCCAAATGTGATTTTTGGCACTCGTGACTTGGTATGTGGAAAGTCAAAGGAAAGCCTACAAACGCCTCCTGAGGAGGGGCCCTTCGGATGCAACATAATCCACTGCCTTGGCATCTTGTGCTGAGTGGGGTAAACCTGGATGGACACAAAGCCACTTGCAGACACTGCTAAGTACCTGAGGGCTCTGCTCTAGTGACTCCTAAGCTGAGGAAGGGGGAGAGAAAAATCACTGCCATTCCACAAATGACTTTGGAATTTTACTACTCTGCTTCTCCTCCTGCCGACCATCTCTCCTCTGGAAATACCACAAATGTGGAAGGTTTGCAGGTAAGCAAAGAGGAGCATAGCAAAGGACAGAGCCAGAACTGAGCACACTACTCACTGATAAACCTGGCCAAACCCTTTCCTTTCTGAAACAGAATCCCCAGAGTGGATGTAATTAACAAAGAAACAGACAACAACTACCTCTGAATGAAATTTAAGCATCAGCAGGCCACAGAACAGCCAGGAAATACCAAGTACAAGCAACCATCCCTTCATCCTGAATTCACACCATTTTCTGCTTCTGTTTCCTGTGCAAAATTGTCGCTCAGAAACTGCTGCCCAGGGAAGGGGGGTTGTGGATGCAGAGTGGCTTGGGACAGCCTTCATCTGACTTTGCAGAAACACTGAACAATTATCTCATTTTGAGGCGGCTCTACTGGAAATATGTAGTATAATGCACAATATTGGGGGAAAACCAGCAATTTTGTGGGATGCTTCTAGCAATACCCAGAATGATGTGTATTACTGGGGGAGGAAAATCTATGTGATTCTAGGGGTAGTGGGGGTGGAGGTATCTCTTGCGGTACCCAAAAAGACACATACCACGGGAGGAGAAAAAATCTGTATCATTTCGATGAGGATTTCTGGAAATACCCGGCACAGCACCGAGCTGTGTGATCCTGTGGGGGACCACAGAGTAATACAGGGTATCGAAGGGGATGGAAAATCACGCAAAACCTGCGTGATTTTGGGGCGGGGAGGGGGGTCGCACCTCTCTGACAGTA
>WEKY01058984.1:0-26016 GCA_013390045.1 Picathartes gymnocephalus | reverse complement strand
TTTTTTTTTTTTTAGTGTGGCTTGAATGCTGCTATAATGGCAGTTTTAGAAATAGAAAGAAAGGCTTAAGTCCTCTGCAGTCCTAGTGTCTCAGATGAATTTTTTCTGGTTTTGTTTGTTTGCTTTTTAAGCCCAACAGTTCTTAAGGGAGTAGCAATCCATGCATCCTCTAACAGTCCAGGTGATGTGGAGTTATCCAAGGAGGGTAACTCAGGCTTTGATGTCTGTCAGACATTGTCCACTGAAGGTTTCACACAGCTCCAGAACCTGCCTGTGACCTTCTGGCCACGCAGCCCTTGTGTGATGACCCGGGTGTGGATCAGAGATTGAGCTTCATCAGGAGCTTGCAGTGGCTATTACAATGTGGGTGTAATGCCAAGGTGGCAGTAGATTTCCTTGGAATGTGGGGGAGGGTTTGCCGTCCATAACCTCACCCTGTTACTGTTGACCACGCTGCTGGTTTTGGTAGAAAGTATTTCTTTTCCTCCTCTGCTGGAAGCGAATGGGGGGACTGGATATTGAGCTGTTTGCAAGAATTTAGATCTGCTCTGTTACTGTGACTCTGTTTCCATTAGGGGGGCCTCCCTTGGATGCTTTTAGCTTTTTACCTTGATTGGGTCTGATTAGTATCATGCATCAAATGAGGTAAAAACACGTTTTCCCCCAGCTAATATTAGCTGGGAAGAGCCTGGGTTATGCAAAAGTTATGTGAGAAATTGGAGAGAACTTTATGGCTAAAGGAGAGAGAGAGAGGGACCTGCCTTCCAAATACAGGAGCCTTCACAAAAACCACTGAGAAGGCCCGATCCATACCTACCAGGTAATGTTGGCTCAAGTTTTGGCGAGCTGAAAGGATCATAAATCATGCTTGATCGATCCTGATACTCTGGTGTGCTTCAGGCAGGCCCTGGCAGTGCATGCTGTCTGGAGAGCAGAGCAGAGTGACCAGGCAGTTTGCCAGGAAGGTTTTAATTAGCCTGTAACGTGATGGGCTGGATGGCCATCACCAAAAGTCCCTTCTGGTGGTGTTGTGTGCTGCACAGACTCTTGCTGTGCACCCTGAGCCCCTGCTCTGTGTCCCTGCTGGCTCTGGAGTCCAGTGGGTCAGAGCTGCTGCAGCCTGGGAGGCTGGAGGGGCAGGCTGCTGTGCTGGGCAGGGCTGGGCAGTGCTGCTGATTCTGGGACCTGCTGGAGCGTGAAGCCTGCGAGGAATGGTAATAGGAACGTATTTCAATTTGTAACCCATTCTTCTGTATCAAGATTGGACTACTTCTGTTCTGTTCCACACGTGCATCACTTGGGGAAACATGCTGATAGTACTAAACATTTAATTGCTTCTCTTGATTTTATTTGTAAATTAGAATCTAGAGGATCTGTAAGAAAAAGAACCAGTAGAGCTTAATGGGGCAACATTTTAGAGTCGCTAAAGAAAAGAGAATGTAGCTCTCCAGCTTTTGGAGCTGAGACAAATGCAAACTTACTTATTGATCCATACATATGATATCATATTTTAACTACTGTCTAAACTGGAGGTCATCCCTATACTAGATTGCTTAAGAATCTGTCTATCTTATCACATCTTGTACTCATTTATAGTTGTTTCCATTTCTGGCTTTGTTGGAGAGATGGCTAGTGTTTCAACCTAAATTAAAATCAATAAGAAGCAATTTCGTTTGTTTTTTAACTACTAGAGCAGACTTTTTTTTTTTTAGTGAGTCTCTGTATGTTCAACTAAGTCACTTGGTTCTTTCCGTCAAGATAATTGCCAGGCCTCATTAATTCCTAATTTTTGCATATGTAGGAATTGGTTTATTTTCCAGTGTACCTAGAAAAATGTCAAATATGATTTGAAAATAATCACTTTAAGTCATCACTGAGAAATAAATGCAATAAAAAATACTTGGCAATTAGAAGTAGTTTAAAAATATCTTGGGGGGTGTAGTGAATGCTGAGACCCTGGAGTCCTGTACTGGCAAGGTAGCTGAGGCTTTCCCTGGTACATTTGGGCAGTGATCTGCAGGGATGACTTCCAGTGGAAAAAAAGCAGAGTCTGGGTCTCTGTGCTTTCAGTCTTTGGCTTGGATATTTCTGCATTATGCCAATTCATGTAAGAAGCTGTTGTGTTGTCAGCTGGCTTTTACCCCACAGCCAGCAGATTGCCAGCAATAACAATTACCCTGAGTCAAAGTCAACATGGAATTCACACTGCAGCCCTGCTGGGGCTTCCCAGGTAAGGCAATGGTGAGCCATAACACAATATCAGAGAAAATATCTGAAGGCAGTGCTCTGATGAAATGTCCAAAAGAGGAAATATTGCTGCTCTTTTGAGTTGATCACTGGGTGCAGGAAGTCATCTTTGGTGGTTTGCTGGAAAAATAAATGCCCATATTTTTATCAAGTGGTTCTTTGGGTTGCTGTGGTCTTGTTCAATGCTTCTTGTAATTTAAGAAACGTTGAGGAATTCCTGGAATGGTTAATTCTGAATACAGAGACCTTTTGCTTGGTCTAAATCTCATTTCCTGTTTGACCTTCCTTTGAAGTGCCTAAGTGTTATGAGGTACCTGTTACTTTAATTTCTTGGGTTCATTTTTCTCACCTTTTCTTTTCCTTCCGCTTGCTTTGATTCAGATATGTTTATGAATTAAGGAAGAGGGCAGACCAAGGGCAAAAAAAGGCAGACCTGGCTACCCTGGTAATCAAAGCAAGAGACTGTTCTCTTAAGTTAACAGCTGAAGTAGTGTTTTTTAAGAACAAAACATAATTAGTAACTAGATAACGTGATGTAGAGCACATTTCCTTCACCCTTGAAGGAATTTCTTGAATTTGGTAACAAAACAGCAAGCCATTTCTTTTTAACTAATAACTTAAAACCACTCAGCAATTCATGTTTATGTGCCAAGAAACTAGCTGTGTTAAAAATATATGAGCACACCTGGCATACTGTGATCCAGGGATGTAAGGTGAAAGTGACTTGTCCACACACTAGTGCCACCTATCCTAAGTGAATCCCAAGCCATGGTTCAGTGTAAGGAGTAATACATCACAGCACAAACAGGTGCTCTGCCAAAAAGGTAATTAATACTTCATGTCAAACACTATCTGCATGTACTGTTTTCCCTATTTCATGCTATTAAGCAGCGTGACCTTTTCTCTTTCACCAATTAGTTTCCAAGGTGAAAACCAACTTAGGAAGAAAATTAACTTTTTTCATTGGCTCTGAGGAGTCTTGCAGTTTCACAGTAGTCTTGATTACACCTTCACACTGTAGCGTTTTGACTTCTGTCTTACAGTTTGATTTTTCCGGTCTCTTTGCTTCTGATTTGCCTTTTTGCTTCTATTTGTGAAGTAAAGGCCATCCTGGAGTTTGCTAGTTTCAGTTGTATTCATTGGAAATGATGTTGAAGCATATGGGCCTTACTGAAAGTGTTCTGTCTTGGTGAAGTGGATGTGAAATACATGGCTTTGGTGAGCACCATTTCTGCTGGCTGGCTGGGGCATGCAATACAGAGTGAAATAAAGGATCAAAGCTAGGGGTAGTGTCCTGTCTGCTCTGGAAAGCTGATGAACTATCCAGTGCTTCCCTTGGTGCCTTTCACCGACTTCTGGTGTGATTGATGCAAGCAGCATCAGCAAAAACTGGACCTTTCTGCCTGCCCTTGCTGTCTTCAGACACATGCTCTGTGAGAGGTCTGCTCACCTGTTTGTTTTATGATGTGACTCCGCTGTCCTGCCTTCCAGGATGACACTGCAGTGGTGCCAAGGTGGCTGTGAAGGAGAAAATGCTGTGGGTTTGGATATGTAACAAAAAAAGCTCCAGAGACCTTTCAGCTGGACTGTAAGGGTAATGCAGTGTTAGTGTCTTCAGTATTTGCAGCATCTCATAGAAAGACTTAGACGGAAGAACTGTATATTATTCAGAACTATCAATAACTTTAGAGAGCTGCTTTGCTATTCCTTTGTCCTCTCATTCTTGTCTGCCTCCCACTAATGACTTGTTCTGATGGTCGCTGCTCTGTGGTTCTTCCGATCGTCTTTGCCACATGGGTTCCTGGGTTGTTCTCCTTGGCTGCAGAACCAAAACCCAGCACGAGGTCAGTGCTGCCTTCCTGAGCACTGTGCTCTCCTTGCTGTTGGCGTCTGCCTCTCATCTGCAGGAATCCTCCCACTGGGCCTGGGGGCTCCTTTCCTTGCCCTCTCTGGCCCTTTACACCCAGGCAGTGTTTGCTGTCCAGGCCTCAGGTGGGTGCAAGGAGGGGTTTGGGTTCCTGGATGCATGGCTGTGGGGTAGCTCTGTCATCCATCCACCTGGAGCTGAGCAGCTGGAGTGGTTTTCCAGACACCTGGACCTGATTTCTCAGATATTTATCATCTCTGGCAAGGAGGATGCTCTGATGCTCTTGGATCACTGTCTAGTCTGTTGAGCACTCCTAGGTCGCTGTGTGTTGCTGTATATGTATTTATTTATGAATACAACCGCTTTTAAATACTGGCATAATAATGATTAAGCTTAGGAATTATGTACTGGAATAGGTTTCTTCCATTAGTAAAGCAGTAGGTGGAATAGAACAAATATTCAGCAGATATTGTAGTAGTAGAGTAGAACTGACTTTTCACTGGGGATTCATAATTTGTGTCTGAGTCCATGATTAGAGAGACCATGGCAAAATCAGTTTGGCTGGGTTGTTTTTTTTGTTTTTTTTTTTGTTTTTTTGTTTTGTTTTTTTGTTTTGTTTTTTTTTTTTTTAAGAATAGTCCTGTCCAACCAAGTAATGAGGCTGTTTTATAGGCCAGGAAACATCTTTGATGGGTGATACTGAAGGCAAGTGGTTTGTGATTCCTTTGTCTGAAGTGTCTTTTGCTATGGGTTTTCTGTTGACTTTGAAGCCAGAATTGTAAGTGTCCAAATAAAAACTGGTAACACCTGTTAATTTTGCACCAGGGTGGAAGTGGTGGAGAAAGGCTACAATTACATAGAAACAAGTAGTTGGCTACACAGGACTATTGGTTTTGGTCTTGAAAAAGGTCCCCTTCAGTCAGTAGAGATTTCTACCTTGAGCGTGATGGTGGAACATCAGATGAAATCTGACTGGTGAATGATTTATTGCAACGTTGACAAGAAAAAAACTTATCTACCACAGGCTATGTTGATAGAGGACAATGATATTTCATTGCAATTTCTTCCCTGAAAAGCTGCAGTGGCATTGATGTTTTATAGTTTACATGTTGCTTCATCAGTTTGGGCAGCTCGTGTTGTGGAAGGGAAATGTGTGGAGATTGCTTGTTTTCAAACACTAATGCCTATGGACACATTTTTTGCAATGAGGAAAAGCAGTGAAGAAACAAGCTATTTGAACAATCATGTTCACAGCCAGATTTCTCCCTTTTTCTGTCTAGGCTCTCTTTTGCCAGCCATGTACTTTCTTTAGTGTTTCAAGAAAAAGCAGTAGAAACAGTGGCAACAGAGTCTGTGTAAAATATACATTGGTGTTCTAAAAATCAGTTTAACATGTGTTTAAATCTAAACTTCAGCTATATTTTTCTTTGCCGCTCCTTCCCCAGTTCTTCTCTGTTTGGTGCCATCCCAGGAGTGTTTGTGAGGCCCAGAATTCTCACTGTGGAACATGGGAGGATTCTGCAAGTGATGATTATAAAGAAATTGGGTGGCTTAATATAGCAGATCATAGGTGATGTGCTCAAGTGTAAACAAGTTGAAAGGATCTGATGATAATTTTGAGGAAAAAAACCTGAACCCTACCGTGATTCTGGGAGACTTGGTATTGTAGGATCTTAAACAGGATAGTTTCTGGTGTCCTGGTTTGAACCTTATTGTGAAGAAGTGCAGACCTTGAGGAGTGATGGGCTGTGTTGCCCCTGAAGACCTCAGTGTCTCCTGATGTTCCCGTATCCTTGAGAAGGGCACCAATGGACTGGGCTGTAGCTATTTTTTGAGATGATGAAACTGAACAAACATGCTAAAAATACCTTCTTAAGTTGGCTTGTGTGTAACCAGCACTTCTTAGAGGACGGTCTGCATTTCCATCAGTTCCAGGATGTTGAACCTGGTTGAATTGCTCTTGCTTTTGTTTCTGGAGTTGGATCTGACAGCTGCAGAAAAGCTGAATGTGGTGTACCCCACCCTTGCAGTGAAGGCCAGTGTGAATACATCACACCTGTGACTGGCAAACTGGACTCCTCTGCTCTCCTTTGACCAAAGCCACTCCTGATTTGGAAGCATTTAAATTTAATTAGATGTGAACTAGTTGGACCATATTCTTCACAGTATACTCATAAAACACAGTCTGTTCTGGCTCTTTATGTTCCTGTGTGTTGGGATAAGAAGCTCTCAGGAGGTGGCTGTGCTTTCTCCCTCCCAGACTCTGGCTCAGCACGGTGCTGGCAAAATATTTGGTGGTGCTTTCAAGACTTGCTGCACAAGGATGAGCAGCTGTGTGCCCAGGTAAATGCAGCCCAGGCTGACCCAGGATGGCTTCCCACTGCTTGTGGCAAGGGAGGAGGTCAACTTCTGTGCTGCAGCTTGTTGTGCTTAGCTCAGTTTAGGTACCAAATGGCCAGACTTCCTCCTGCTTTAATCTGTGTAAAGACAGAGTGAGAGAGCAGCCAGGCCTTCTTCACCTGGAAGTTGTACATGCAGGTGTCAGCCTACCTGATTTCTCTGCTTGGGAAGCAAGACAAGAAGTTTGTGCTGCACAGCTACAGATGGAACTGAGTGGATCCAAGGTGCTTGGGAGGACTCTGGTATCTTTGTGGGCAATGTTTATCATGCCAGATGTCCTTAGGGCTGCCAATGTCCTGCAGTGCTGAGTATGAGTACATTGACAATGAGGAGGAGAAGGTGTGTATTCTCCAGGCAATCTTTATTTTCCTTTAATGGCTTGAATTCCTTTTGGACGCACCTGTCTCATCAGACCATGCTACACTTCAGAATAAAGGAGCCTTTCCGTAGTGTTATCTGACCTAGGAGATGCTACAGCTACACCTTCACCCAGCTCCTCTAAGGTTGGCTGTAGGATAAACCTGGTCTGCTCTGGAGTTTCATAATCATGAAATCAGCATTGATACTGAGCTGGTGGAATTTTTCGAAGAGGACAAATAGCAGTAGTCTTTCCATTTCTCTTTAATCAGATAACCTCTTCTGAGAGAGGCTGTGAGCTGGTAAACTGATATGCAGTGGCTGAGACAGATCAAAAATTATGCAGCTGCAAATTACTGATTAGTTCCTGAAAAAGCAGTTCTTTGTGGTGTGTAAAATAAATTGTCTCTGTGTGATGGTATTGGGATGCTGTTGATCATGCAATAACCATCTTCACAAGCCTGAGTTTTCATTTTAAAAAGCATCATTGTCTGTTAAATATTTGGGCATTCGTATTCCCCCTGGGTTGATCAACTATTTGAAATGCATTATCTCACAGTGCTGTCACAATTAAAGAATGGCATGCTCAGGTGAAAGGGTTTGTCTGTTTCATAGATTGGAGAGATATGCTTAGTGAAAATGAACATCCTCCCAAGGTTAAATTAGCTATTTAAAGCTCCTCCAATTACAATCTTGGATAGAAGGATTTTTTTTTTTTTTTTACATGGATAAGAGTTAGCAGAGGACAAATGACATAATTGGAGGGGGAGACGGAGACTTCATACGTGCTTTCTTCTAAAAGAGTTAGAGGGAGAAGACAATGCCAGGGAACTGCCTCCAGATCTTAGTCCTTTGTGGTTGCTTTTATCTCAAACAGTCTTTGCAGGTTGGAAAAGAAAGAAAAAAGAGTGAGTATTTGTGTAAAAATGTCCTGTGACTTCTCCCAGGTGTGCTATGTGGGGCTTGATGCTATCTGGCCTTTTTCGTAAAAAAGTGGCTCTCATATTGGGATGTATAAATAGTCTACTTTTGCTGGCATATAGCACAGGAGAATGTATTAGCTGGTGAGCTGAACTGACATATTCCTTTGTGCACAAGTTACAACAACTTAAATGAAAATTACACTCATAGCAAGAGAATGCACTCTGTTTAAATTAGATAAGGAGATTATGACAGAAAAAGATCATTGGATAAAGGGGGTTTTAAACTAGCCACTGAAATAAATGCATAACTTCAAACTTTGTCCTGCTAGAATTTATTAATAAAACACAATGAGGCTTTTGGAATACAATGAAGACCTCTTCCTTTGAAGGTTACAGTGTAATTTGTGTAATTGTGTTTGTATAATTTGACTTCAGGATCTGTCCTTGTAATTTGGTAAACTGCAGTTCTTGCTCCAATCTGCTGCATTTTTCTTGTGCCTCACATTGACGCATCTAATTGCCTCATAAGTATATACTCTGTTTAAAGCCATTGCACTACCCTCTGGACCTTGAAAAATTCATCTTCTGGTCTGTAATGTGTGTGGATCTTATCTGTGCAGCATCTGGCCACCTTTGCTTGCTGCCTTGCTAAGCACACACAGCTAATTGCCATTCGGAATAACCTCGGTTTACGAGCACACAGCTGAGGAGAGCTGACTGTATGAGGCCTTAATTTCTCCCAGCTGCAGAAGGACTTCTCTTGGCAGGGGAGCCAGGGCAGGGAGTCACAGGGGTTCTCCTGGAGCTGGCTGGTGCCTGCTGAGAAATGCCCCTTCGTGGTTTGTGTGTGGCGCGGTTTCAGCTGGGCTGGTGCTCGGTGTTTCCTGCTGGAATGGGCTGCACGAGTCGCTCCGGGCAAGGTAGCGACTGGTGTTGTGAGGATGCGTGTGTAATTCTGTGTATGTTATTCCAATGGTACTCCTATTAAATGGGTTTTAAACTCTCGGGTTTTCTCAATGCAAAGTGGGTGCTGAAACTGTAGACTTTAAAGAAAGTTACTGTTTTGGTGCTACTTTGTTGCTGAATTGCTTTGAAATCAGCAGATACGGTAGGCAAACAATTCAGGTTCTAGGGCATTAATGCTTTGTGTTGGGTTTGTTCACTTCGAGAGTCTGAGTTTGCTCTTGGCTGATGAAGCAGGGAGAAATTTTAAATCTGGGATAAAAGTTCAAAACACTGCTGAGGGAGATAAAACCAAATTGGATAAGAGATGCCTGTGGGAGAGTGGAGGGCAGAGAGTCGTGTTGAGGAGTTGAGTCACTGAACTCTGAGTGCAGGCAAAGCTAATTTAAAAATGGGGTTTTGTTGTGTTACAGTTATTTCTCCAATGGCTTTACACAGCAGGGCCTGAAGAAGAAATGGCTGTTGTCAAAACTATTAGAAACTTAACATGTCTTTGAACCTTAAAATTACAGGGTTTTTTTCCCCTAATTATTTAGGAAAGACACCTCTTCACATATGTATTGATTCTTAAATGAATGGTATGAGACTTGAAAAGAAATTGTGTAATTTACAACTTACTTCTACGTCCTTGGATTGAAATATGTGTAGAGTTCAGAGCAGAAGACGTTGAGTGAAGTTATACAAGCTTAATAAAAATAAACCTATACATGACTTTGCATAAATGGGGGAAAAATCAAAGGACTAACGAATTTGCATAGATAACATTTGAATTGTTAATTCATATTGCACTTCATTGCAAGGATGTAATTTTTAATTAAGAATAAAATGTGGTAGATATTTTAAATGGGAAATGATTATAATTGCAGATGGAAATTGAGGTAATGAGAATTGGTTTAATTAATTGTTAACATTTTTCTATTTTTTTTTTTTAAGGCTTGTGGTCTGTGGACAGGACATTTGTTTTTTAGATGTGCGTATTTAAACATACAATGATTAAGGCATGAAATGTTGGCAGCAAACACTTTTGGTTTTAAGTTGTGTTGCTTGAAAGGCTCTGGCTAGATGGACGTGGGGGAATCTTGTGAGACTGATTTTGGTGTTGGCAGGATTGGTATGAAACTGAGGTATAAAAACTATTTCCAACATGTCCTTTTAAAGCCATAATTATCTTTCACTGTGGGTTTCTCAGATGATACAGATACTTCACGGGAGAAATTGAGGTCATGTTTGTCCCCAGTAACCTTTGCCTTTAAAGTTCCCCATTGATGAATATGACAGCATTGGCCTGAATTGAACTCCCCGAGATGTTGTTGCTCTGTTGTGCTCAGTCTGTGGCTGCCTGACAAGGCCCTTCAGGAAGCTGTGGGCAGCTCTTGGTAGAGCTGAGCAGATCCCTGCCTGCCAGGGAGAACGTGAGAGAGCAGCTCCTGACATCAGAAATCTTACATGTGTGGGGGAGGGCTCCTGCAGCTCCACAGAGCAGGGTGCACTGGCAGGGAGAGGAGGAAGGTGGTGCTGCTGGAGGCGAAGAAACTCCAGGTGTGTGTTGGAGCAGCCCTGCTGTTTTGCTGTGTCCCAGGGGTTTCAGACACAGCCTGTTCTGAGCTGCTCCCACTGCTGCAGAAGGTCCTTTGGCCCTGTGTGCAGCACCAGAGAATGGCACTTTATCATTTCTTCTTGTCAGGGCCTCTGAAGATTTACAGCCTTCTGTTTAGGGAAATGCAGTGTGAAAACATACAGAACAACCATTTCCTATTCAGATACCTGTGACGCTAAGGTTAAGAAAAATACTTGAGTAGAATCCTTAGAAGAGAGGTACTTCTGCCATTTGAAAACTTGGTAAACTTGTTTATCAAGCTTAGAGCTCTGTGTTCAAAAATGATTTTGAAGTGAACAAAATTAGTGTTGCCACTTATGTTAAGAAGCACATATGAAGTCTCTGTCATCTATGGTTGCAGAGGGACTTGGAGAAAACTACAATTAGCACTAATTGGCGTTGTGTCTGAATCTTCTGTCTGTTGGTGTGAGAATGGACCCTTGAAATGATTGGCAGGAACTACCTGCCTGCTCTAATTCCCTCAAGAGCTGTTCTATTGCATTGCAGTACATCACAAATGAAATGAGTGTTTACCAGCAGCGGCCAGCTAACACGTGCCTGAATTATCCGTGCAGCACAGATGCTGAAATTCAGTGCCAGTTACTATGCTGGGTACTGGTAGCTGTAATAATGATGGAGTACATTTTTTTTTTTTTTTTTTTTTTTTGGAGAAGTCTGGAGTTTTGAACTCCTGCAGACTTCATTGCTCTGTGATGCTCCACAGAATGGGTGGAAGAGGTTTGGCACAGCAAGCAGTTTTCTAACCTTTTCAGTATGTGGGTTGTTGTTTTAAATTTTGGACTTTTTGCCTTGTCACTTGGAAAGCAGCATTGCACCTGAAATCTAGCTTGTTATCCACATTGGTCATGGGAAAAAATTTGCCAAGTTAGAGAAAAACTATATATGTAGAAAGACACATCGCTGCTTGGTTTTGTGTAAACATAGTAGAAACCTGAAGAGTAAACTAATATTCAGTGAAATGATAAAAGAATTTACTTGAATGGCAGTGTAGTGGGTTTTTTCCCCTCTGAAGTGTGCAACCAGAGATATGCAGTATGTTAATGTCACTAGGGTAATATACAGCTGATAGCAGTGCAGTCATTTGCATTTCTTCCCTTACCTTGTGTTTCTTTTTTTTCCCCCTGAAGCACATGTGTTGGGAATTGAAAATGCAGTTTGCCTATTATACACTGGCAGTAATCTTTCAATTTTTTAATGTAAAAAATGAGTCCACAAACATGAGCAGCCACTGATGTATGGGGCTATTGATGGAAATTGAATTTGCAAAGGGAAAATGGGATTTGGTTGTAGTCTGAAATGATAATGATGTAGCCCAAATGGATTTGTAATGGTCATTCATTCGTTTTTTTCTGCAATTTTGTGGTTTGACAAAACATTTATGCAGGTGACTATGAAAGTAGTCCGGGTTCACTCTGTGTAGGAGTTACTAGCTAATGGCAAATAAAAGTATGCAAAGTCTGAGCTTGAGCCTGTTCCCACAGACTTCGGTAGGGGAAGAATGGGATGCTGTGATTTATTTTACTAAGAGGGGGAAAAAGTGGTTGGGGTAGTGCTTCTTTGAGATCCAAGAAATAATGAAAGCAAAATGTACCTCGACATGATTCTTAAAAAGTATGGATTTGTAGTACCAACCTAGTGAGTGCTTTATGTAGCACAACAAATGGATGAGAGACTTTGCACCGTGTCTGGATAAGCACAGACTTGGCCCTGAAGAATTTCCAGTCCAACTGTGACTAAACTACTGTGCATTACATTGAGCTGCTGGGTTAGCTGCTGTGTTCCTGTGAGCTGTACCTGTGTACAATCCCCACCAGCCTACAGTCTGAATTTCGGGCTTCCAGTGGACTGTGGAATTTTTTTAATATCCTGGGTGCAGTTTTATGTGCCTTATGATAACATCTGTATTGTTCTGATTTCAGTGGAGCTCTGTCATCCCTCCTGTGAAAGCAAAAGAATGAAATGCCAGTGTTCATATGGTCAGAATAAACTTGTGGTGACAGGAAAATGATAATTCAATGGTGTGGATGGATTTTTGGCTTTGTTTTTGTCTTGTTTCTATTTTTTCCTTCTTTTTTTAGACCAGTGAACGTCACACTTGTAAACTGCCTTCCATTTAAACCAGAGTATAGTCCTTGTTAAATGTTGTATAATTTAAAAGTATGAATAGAAGTAATTATGGAGTATGGGAAAAAGTGCTTCTGGCTTTATAAATATATCCATTTTCATAAATTTTTTCCGTTTAAAATCATTACAGCCAGTGGTTGAGATGCAAAGGCCCATGTGTACATGCCCATGGAATGGAATCTGATGATCCCTGTGGGTCCCTTCCAGTGCAGAACAATCTGTGAATCTGCTCTCAAGCTGCAGAAGACAAGGAAGGGGGGGAGCATGTGGGGAAAACAGGGCGCTGATTTACCTGTAGTTAATATTGTCCCTGTTTTCATCGTGCCACTGATTAAAGCTGGAGCTTTCTGAGCAGGAGCTTGGCTTTAATGCTGCGGAGCCCTGGTGGGGCTGTCCTGGGGGAGAGCAGGAGAGGGGCTGGCTGGAGCCGCAGGAAACCGCCCATTGTGAGCAGGATCCCTCAACTATTTCCTGCAATGTAACTTCAGCTGTTTTGGCTACACAGGCCTTACTGCCTTTGTACTTTTTTTAAATTTTTTTTTTTTTTTAGTAGGCACTCCATGAATGGTCTCGATGCAGAAAAAGGCTGTGAGCATCATAAATCTGTTTATTTTAATTGGCTTTGCTACCCTGAGAAGCTCAGGGCAGAAGGAGCCAGGTGGCTCTGAGAGCTATGGGAGGGGTTTGGTTTGTTTAAGTATCAGTATTTGGAAGCTGCAGGTTTGTTTTAGAACTGACCGGGCTGGGTTAGTTGGACGTCCCATTTGGGTGAACATTTTGGGGCAGAGACTGCTCCTTTGTCAGCATCTGCAGACCTCTCCAGAGCCTGGAGTGCTACAGCACTATAAATAGCATTAAGGGACAGCACTTCTCCCGATCTCCTTCCTTTGTCAATGACAGCACCTTCCTTCTTTTTTGTTGATTTTCATAATTTAGGATTGGCTGCTAAACAGGCCAATTTCTTCCCATGATATAGTAATTAATGTTTCTGAAGCAGAGGTCTGCAACTACCTGGACTGTGACATCACAGAATGGGTGAGGTTGAAAGATTTGTACCTTTGACAAAATTAATCTCAGAGGGAGGTGACCCCCTAAAAAGTCATTTTGCAGTTTCACCCCGGTGCAGGGAAAGGCCAGGTGCCAGCAGCTGGGAAGTGTGGTTGACACAGGGTTTGTGGGGTCCCTTCAGCAGCAGCAGAGCTGCAGGCATTGATGGATGCCATGAGAACTTGCAGGTAAAACCAGCCTGCAGGCAGCCTATGTGACATTTTGACTTTGTGCTCAAGGCACAGACAGAGAAATGTGGATAGAACCATTAAGTTGTTGACTTTGGAGCAGGAGCTCTTAGGTAACGTAGGAGAGACTCCTACTTCATACTGTTAAGTTTCATACTCTGTGCCCAGCTGGGTGTGTGAGGTTGCAGCCATCAGTACTTTGAGTTTAATGCTGTGTTCTTTTTATATTGACTCAACAGCCCATTTTTACTTCTTGGCTTTAACTCAGGAACATGCTTAAACATGAACTTAACTCTTGAATTCTTTAAATGTGTTATTGAATTGGAGCCAAAATGGTGAAAGTGAGAAGTTTCTCACTAAACAAGTAAATTACTGGTTTCTTGTTTGTTTTTGTTTTTTTTTTTTTGGTTTTTTTCTTTTTTTTCAAAAATTATAGGTATATTTTTTTCAGAAACCAAGCAGATGATTTATTGCTTGATGTTTCCCTTTTAATTTGCAAAATGCTTATTTGTTGCTCTTAGAATTTGCTGCATATACAGCTCAAATGTCCTTTCACACACTGCAAAGGCAAGGAAACTGATGCATCAGTACATCCAAATTTTATTGGATCCAAGTCCTGTGAAGTCTCTGATTTGTTCTGAGTGAGGTTGGTTTCTCTCCTGTCTCCTGCAGCTCTGTAGAGGTTCACACTGCTGCAGCTCTATTATGAAATGTTTTGGTGATACTGTATTAATAAGATGGAATTGTCAAATGTAGCCCAGTAATGTTTTGGTTGATCGATGGGAGTATTTTTTAGAGTGTATCTATGTATGTGCAGATGTTTGATTTGAATAGCTTTTTTCAGTGGCCCAGGGTTTAAGTTGTTTTACTGGACGTAGCAAGTATTTTTCGTCTTTTCCTTACTTAGCACCCAGATAAGACATTATGTTCATGAAACATTTATGGTAGCAATCCATTAAGAGGAAGACGAAGGTTTTCCTCTAAAGAGAATCTGCAGAACGTCTTGCTGAAATGAACCCTGTTTACAGGTGTTTTGAATGCATTATTGCTGCCTCCTACTGCGGGTTTGGGAGGTCCCTGTGATGTAATGCAGGGATGGCTTTGCGCACAAAGCTGCTTGGAAGCAGTCTGAGTCAGCAGGAAAGCAGTACCTTAGAGCTTGTGACACTTTAGTTTTGTGATCTCGAGTATGAAGGAGATAGAAAGGGCAAGGGTTTACTGTGGATTCTCTTGAAGGCATGTAGAGTTCTTGAAGCAGTAATAAATGGCAGATTGAAATTGATCTTGGTGAGACTTCCAATGCTAACCAGTGTTACAGCAGTAAATGACTTCAGGTTTTTGGCTGCTTCATTAAAGGGATCATGTTGTATCATGGTGTCAAGAAACAGCTTTACCTGAAAATTTCAGCTATTTCTGGGCCTTTCTGGAGTGCCTCTAGAACAGTCAGCTAAACACTGTAATGAATGACTGTGCATATACACACACACATCATCCTAATAAAGAGATAATGTTCTTGAAGACAAGAGTAAGGATTCAGAGCAGCATTAAAAGCAGAAATATTTTTTTCTAAGTGAAGGGGAGATGAATATTTATTATTGAAATGTTAAAATAATAACTAATACTGCTAGGAAGTGGTGGAAGAAAAACTCTGGTTCAGCTGGTACAGATGAGCAGCTTTAAAACCACAATATGCTGTGAATCACTTCCTTAAAGTGACAGAATTGCCTGGTGTATTGCTGCCAGTGATGGTCCTGTTGGCTTGGGTACTTTTCAGAGAACAAAGGGACAAATGTATTTATATATGTTTTTCTACATTGGAGGGCAACTGACTTTTTGGCTGCTATACGGACATGGTGATAGGCTGAGATAAGCAGCTCTTTGACTACAGAGACTGCACGCAGAGCCTTGATCCAATTTACCGTCAGCCTAAACAGACACATTCCTGCTGAAGTCGGTGTAGTTGTGCCTGGTTTCACTCTTCAGTCACTGGCAGGTGATTTGCCTTGGGTGTGCAGGTATTAGCTGTACTGAGTGGGAACATACTTGGTTTTTTCTGATGCTGAAATACCACAGAATTGCACCATGGGTTTCTGTGAATCCATATACCCTGAAATATTTACATGGAGGATGGAAGTTTGTAAGAAATAAACATGGGGGATTTTTATGAACAGCATTTTCAGTTTGTTTTGTTTTTAGTTTCTTGTGGATGTATGGTCCATAGGAGATAATCTAATAGTCATGCTCAGCACTATTATTACCCTAGAATCTCTTTCCTGCACTTCTGTTCTTCATAGGAAGGCTCAAAATTGTTAATCTACTTGTCCTAGCAATTGTTCAGAGATCCCTAATGAAAGTTTTTTTTGAAAGGGTGATGTACGAAGTAGATTGTGTTTTGCTAGGCTCTATAGTTTCCAGAGGAAAGAATTTCAATTTTGTTGAGTTCCCAAGTGCTTAAAATGTCCAAAGTCTGATAGAGAAGTGCCTGGTTTTCTAGGGAAGGATAGAACTTAGTGTATTATCTTCCATGGATGAATAAAGCTATTCTATTTTTGTTCTGCTGCACTGGTGTTAAATTCATGAAATGCAAATCTGGAATATATGTACTGTGCATATTTGCCTTAACCCTGGAAAAGAATAGCAGTTTATTACTAAGCACAGGACAATTTTTCAAGATGTCAGTTTACATTCCTTTTGCTTACTAATGAACTATGGAAATTGGTTACTAATGAGCTATAGAAATGGAGATTCTGCCTTCTCCCAAGAATGAAAGTGTTCTCCACACAGTAGGTAAAATGACTTGTTACAGGTTGTGGAGAATACAAGCTGTTCAATATATTGCTTTTATGTTCTAGAGGGTCAACATGCCACCAGCTCCCAACTTTGTTGTCATTGCCTGCAGTTTTCTTCTAATAACTCTGAAAAGTTTCGCTGTCATCAATGCATAAATCCTCAGCACTTTAGTAAGAAGATACTTGCAAATAGAAATAATAAGCCAAGAGAATCAAAATGGAACCTGGGCAATTTAGGTTTGCTTGGAAATGCTGCATTTCTAAACACTGACTGCTGTACATCAGTCCTTGTGTGCAATGTGACATTTGAGAACACAGGTACTCCAATGTCTGGTTTCTTTCTTTTAGTGCTTGAGCACAAAAACTAGGGAGGCAAGGTCTTTGAAGTCTGTAGGAGGAGGTAGAATGCAGATTTTTCCAGCCACTTGCAAATCTGCTGGAGATGAAACTCTCTGCTTTGAAAAGAGATTAGCCAAGAGCACCTCCACTTGTGTATATGGATTTCAAGTCTCATGAGCTTGAAGCCAGTAAGTTGATGTACAAATAAAATGTTAACCCACCTTAGAGATGTTGAGTGTGTGTTTGTATATACACATGCATACAGTAATACACAAAGGCTTTGGAAGGATTGTTATTTCTATACTCAAAGAGCCATGAAGTATTTAGTGACTGGGAGGAAAATAAATGCAAACAGAAGTAGGTGGAAACCATTTCAAATGCCTTGTTGTACACCCTTCAAAACCAAGCATTCTTTCCAGAGGAACATGAATGTATGTTTTTTCAAAAGAAAATTGGAAGAGGGACTAGAAGCAAGAAATTGTTAAAGGGACTAGAAGCGTAAATAAAAAAAGGAAACTTACAGTAAAAAATACAAACTAGTCAGCAGCAGTAAAACTACTTATAAGGGAAGGTAATTGTCAGTTAAGAAGTACTGGACAACTGATCTATGCTTAATGAGAAGATATATTTTGAATTCATTGAGACAAACCAAATATGAAATGTTATGAGTGAGAATGGTAAATTTGCCAGTATTCGTTCATCTATATGATCCTAAATGAATGTCTCTTTTGTAGTAAGAGGGGAACCAGCTGCTGTGTTTCCATGTTGCAAGAATAATGACATCACTTTTCTCCAGTAAGTAAAGACAATATTAAACAATTGCTACTGGCGATCAACATTTCCAGATAACAGTTTACACCTATAAAATACTAAAGATTCCCAGTGCATTTTAAGACACTGAGAAAAACAGGAGGTGATTAGAGAACAACCCTTGCTTTCAGGTGGCTGAAATATGGATGATAGTGATGGCCTGAGATCCATTCCAGGCAAAATAAGGAAAAGTGGATGTGGTAAGCAATAATAGTGTGAACAGAAGGCAGTAGTGTTAATTCCTGCAGACCATTGGTGTTCTATGGGACCCAGTCAGGCTTCCTGCTATGGAGCTGCATGTTTGACTGAAACCCAGTGATATGATACACTCTAATTTCTGTAAGACATTTGATGTATTTCCATGTGACAATTTGGAAAAGAAGGTGGGTTAGGAGGGGAGCAATAGCTAAAATGGGGCAAATTTTGAAATAAAGCAAGAACACTTAGTCCATGTATCCCTGCTGGGTTGTAACATTCGGGTGCTGGCCCAGCAGCTCTCTTGTGATGTTCCTGGGGCAACAGGATCAGATTCTTTCCCTAGAAGTGGGAATTAACAGGTGCCTTTTCCTCTGTCCATCAGTAGACAGAGTCAGTGCAAGACGAAGCCAGGGCCAGTGCGAACACCATGGGTTTGTTTGTTTTGCCAGCACAATACTGTCAAAGCTTTATTGAATGAGCTGGCTTGAAGCTGTTGATATAGTTCAGACCTTGGCAGCTCTCTAATCTCCTTGAAGCTTCGGTGTTTGATTGCATTCGTTTGCCCTGCAAATAGTCAACTGTGTAAGTTATCTCAAAGTGAGAATATATTTTGAGCCTGTATTTATAATGGGCAAGGTTCACAGAATTGCAGAGACCTTGTAAAGCACACGAGCTTGTTTTTGAATATGCACTGAAATATTGAGCTCTGCTTCCTGAAACCTATCAAACCATGTGGTTACAAGAATCCTTTGGACACTTAGCTTTAATTATTTAATGATTTGTGAAATTACTGTCTGCCTCTTGTTGGCAGGTCACTGCTTTGTTTGCTGTTGGTATTACATGGTGGTACTCTACCTGCTTTATGTAAAAATCATTGTTGGAGGAGAGAGAGAGGAGATCTAGGAAGAGTGTGGGGATTTTTTTTTTTTTTTTTTAATTAACTGGTTGAATTTTGCTGCATTCTTTCCCAGCAGGGTAATGAGTTGAAGGAAACAAATGCCTGTAGTCTGTTCCTCATTGATAAAATACTTGCTTTCAACTGCATGATAGCTGAGGTACAATGTGACTTCTGCAGTTGAGGCTCTGTAAATAGTTTCATTTTAAATGTCCCCTCCTAGGGCATTCTATCTTCTTTTGGGTACCAATTTGACAAATCTGTGCTTAGTGTAGAATAGCATTTCTGAGAATCTGGGTAGAAATGTATTTGCTGCTTTTTGAGACTATAAAAGAAGTGTGTATTTTAAGAAATGCAACTTCTTTTTCCAGCCGTTTCTGTTCCAGTCTGGTGTGGGGCACAGTCGTTCAAACTACTGTGCTAAAAGAGTGGAGGGATTAACTAATGGAAAGGTATGGGAGGATGTCTACTTCCAAAAGTCTCAATGTAGCGTGCAGTTAAATTTCTGTGGTTGTTTCTCACTCTGCTGTAATAGGTCATAAAAGTTGCTGATCAATAGCACGAGCAGGTGATTAGCAGTTTTAGCTCTCTACACTTCCTTTAATTTGGTTGATATAGTGTGCTGAAAATAGAAGGATGCAGGACAAGGGTAGTGGTGGAAATGAATAAGGGAAGGGGAAAGCAAGATTTGGGGTGTTTTTGTGAACTGAAAGTAACACCAAAGGCAAGTAAATTGTCAGATTGGAACTTGTTGCATTTTTTATAATCTAAACAAAATCACTTGGTTACTGAGGATCATTGGATTTGCCAAGAACACTCGGTGTACCATTAAAGAAATACTCACTGTTTGCAGAAAGCGATTTATTGCACCAGACTGTATAAAGGAATCATTTTCCCATTGATGACATTTTCATCAAACACCAAGGATTTAAGTTCCTGCTTCATGCCTCCTGATAGTGCTGTTAGAAATTTCTTGTTTTCAAGCAGTATGTATGTCAAAATTCAACTGAAAAGGTCATAAAAATTAATTGAAAAGAAGCAGTAATGTGAGCTCTGTCAAGAACGAGCTTTCTGAATTGCAGCACAACTTGAAACAGTGTTGGATTGCCCTGCTAGAATATTTTTCTACAGGTGTAAAACTCATATGTAGTTTAGGTTGTGGTGGTGCATTCTTCAGTGCTCCTGTTGCACTTTTCCACTAATTTTGGCATGAATCTTTTAAATATAGAGTTCATCTAAAGACTGTAGTGCCATGCAGATAGAGCAGGCTAAAAAGCCCCTTTTGTCCAGATTGCTTTAATGTTGCCTCTTGAGCGTCTCAGTCTGCAGTCTTAAAATAGCTTTCAAATATAGCTTTCTGAATGGAATACATAAATAAATGCACTCTTCCTTTCCCAGAGAGGCAGGAAGGGTGTGTGCGAGTTTAACTATTTCATAATTCTTTCTCAGATGAGTTGCTGACACAAAACAGTACTTCCCCCCTGCCCTGTACAGGAGTTGAAACACTTCTTGGTGGAACACGTGGTTGTATCCTGAAGTGATTAAAGACTAAGTTCAAAACTCCTGTTTTCCCCCCAAGGAAGTAGAAATTCAAATTAACACTGGAAGTTTGGCAAGTATAGAAATGCAGAAAGCCCTCAGGAAAGTTCTCATATATATATTATTAACCTGTTTCAGAATTGCAGTCCTGACCGTTCCTTCAGCAGCCTGGGAGGCAAATGTGCTGACCCTCCTGCTGGATGACTTTTCTCTCATTGCATTTTCAATACTTAAATCCCTGGGAGTTAAATGGTTTTCAGAACATGTGAATTTCTGCTGCTTAAAAATAAACTAAGCAAACATAAAACGTTTATTTCAGTTTTGCAACCTCTATTTATCTGGTAACTTTCTCCTTTTTTCCTTTCTCTCTTCTTTCTGAATGTTCCAGGTTTGTTCATACAGGCAATTTAAATTCCTTTCCCTCCTAATAATCTCTCACTTGCACATACAACATAACAGCCATTTATATATGGTTTTGCTGGATTACTAAATTGACAAAGCACCAGAATAAACGGCAATGTGTTGGGAGAAGAATTAGCTGATGTTTAACCTTCTTTTTAATTGATTCCGTTTCTTTTGCTCTGCCTGGATCTAGTGAAAGCAGCCCAGTTGCCTCAGATCCTTTGGTGACATGCAAACCGATTGCACCAAGCCAGCAGGATGAATGCTGGGTGGAACCCAGGGAGCCTAGAGCCAGAACATTTGCAGGATCTTTTTGGCAGCCATCCAGGAGGAACCTGTTCAGTAATCTGTAAATGCGTAATCCTTTTAATGCATCAACTTTGTTAGAACACATTAGTGTCAAATGTTAAGTGTAATATCTTAGTCTGTGAAGCATATTGCTGAAACAGAATTAAACTGGAAATATAATGTGATGATGGTGGGAGGAAAAAACCTTGTGGAGTCGTTTGGAGATGAATCTGGATTAGCTTTGTTCTCCATCAGCATCCAAATGGAAGTGGCATTGCATTTCCATGAGAGTGCTTGACCTTTAACCTGTTGGTGGCTGCAGGAGACCTTGTCTGGTGTGAACTAACTTTGTATTGCCATCTAAGTTACTGTATTTGCTTTCCTTGTTCATCTGTTAATTCATATTTGCAGTGTATTCTGATATATTACCAATAGAAATTTGATTACTTTATGGAGGGGCTTCGCTGTTAAAGGCTTCAGTTAAAGGAATGTCCTTTTCCAGTGGGGTGCAAGGAAGCTTGAGGGGCTCAAGCTGTTAAAACTCCTTTGAACTGTGTGCTTTCAGCTTTGTGTGGTTTTTGGAAGTTAAAAAAAATAATGTTCTTCTTGGTCTGCAGACCTTTCCTTCCTCTGTAATTTTAAACCCATTTCCTCCCCTTTTCTCCATGAACAATCCAAAGTGCAGAACTTTTTTTATTTTGGTGGTTTTTTTTTTTTCCCCTTGGCTACAGGGTGGGGATGGGAAAGCCTGTGATAAGTGTCAGCACAAGAGGTGCAGCCAGGGGCCAGAGCCACCTGTGTCACCAGTGTCCTGTGCTGCTCTTGGACTGGGTTCTTTCTGCCCCTTCCCTGGCTTACCTGGTAGTACCCAACCTGTGTCTGGGCTGCGTTCATAGGTTTTATATAGGACAGCTCTTATACAGGTTGAGGATAGCTGTCCCACACCATGGCATCCTCCAAGCTGTTTGTGTCTCCCTGGTGAACTAGCCAGGCATTGAACTGAGGGGGTGTTAGATGGACACAGAATCTTTAAAATCAGAAGGAGTTAATATAAATCAAAGCTTGCTTGGATTTAAGTAGCACGTTGGATTGAGCCTCTTTAATGCTGCATCCCTCAGCTCTGGGCAGGCACTGTAAATCTCCAGCTTGCTTCGACTGCCTTATGCAGCTCCTGAAACATCCCAATTTTTTCTCTTAAATTTATCAGTGCTTTGACATTAAATATTTCAAGTGGGTTTTGTTGAACAGAGTGTAGCTTTTTTTGCGTGTTCTTCTTAAAGGTTACTTCTTGTTGGAATGAAATCGAAGGTTGGGAGTTCTTGGCAGATGTTATGATTAAATCTGACTGGTTGTAGGCTCCTTCCTCCCCCAGCTCCCAAATGTAACATTTGGGATGATGAATAGCAGAATTTATAAGTGATTTTGGTAGCTCTAATTGTTCAGGTTTTGTGTGTGTGTGCGCACGAATAAACTTGTTTCCTGTGAGCCAAAGCTGCAAAACTGATGGTTTTCTCTGGCTTGTAACTGTATTTAACATGTCCATAAGTCCCCTTCATGTGGGAGTGTTCTGGTAATTGTGAATGCATAGTTTAATACATGGCTTAAGTAGGCTCAGCTGGACAGAAATCACATAAAGGACTTGATGTGTGTTAAGTCTTTTCTTTTCTAGATATCTGGTGGATGAGTTTTATGCACTTACACATTTCAGCTGGATTTTGTTCTTTTTAAGTACAGGAACTAGATGTTACTACATCTCGCCTTTGAAACAGTTCTCCTTATTTCTATTTATTCTCACAGTGAAATGGCCTGCTATCAGGCTAATGTTGACCTAGTTGTGTAATATGTGCCTGTTTTGCCTCTGGCTCTTCAGCCTTCAATCTGTACAAACATTGTTAATCGAGCTCCATCGAAAGCTGCAGTAGTCCACCAACTGCTAACACATTTGATCATCTTTCATGTATTTGTATACACCTAAGGTTTGCAGGATGTTGTGGAGAAATACATTTTTCTTCTCCAGTCTTCAATTCTAGGTTTTAGTAGCAGTGCTGTGTAATGACAATTAAATCAATGCCCCTATGTCTGAGCCCTAGAAATAAAGCTTATTAATATACTTAGAAACAAGACTTCATGAAGTTTTGCATGTGCTTATACGTTCAGATCAGGTGAAAACTGGGTTCTTCTTCAAAGGAAAGTTCAGGACTTTAAAATTCTCAATTGAGTCAGACTCTGTGCATTAATAACATTTAAGCCTATATAGGCATAAGGCCTCAAATACATTGTGCTTGTTTTTTTGGGGTTTTTTTGGTGTTTTGTTTAGTTCTTGGGCTTTTAAGACATATTTTCAATGATAATTTCACTTCTTTGATGTGATGCAAAATCCTGTCAGTGTGACCCATGTGAGTGCAGTGTTTTGAGTGGTACAGGGTGATCACAGAAGGTAGTGATGTTTTTTTTCCTTCACGAAGTCCCTGACCTCCTCCCCCTGCCACACACGCTGGGGAGGTGAGCAGGGTTCCTCAGCACGTCTTTCACTGGTTTGGTTTCATGTAGAACCCAATGCAGCCACTGCAGGAAGTTCCTAATGCCAGCAGAGATTTCCTGGGTGAGCTCTGTGGAGAAGAAACTTTCAGCTATGTTATATCAACAACACTATACTCTTGCAGTAAAAGGAATTATTTGGGGCAGAAGTCCATTATTTCTGGACCAGCTTCATTTAAAGTTACTTGTTCACCTTCGAACTGCTGTTCATTGCCTGATGGCTTTATAAAGGAGCAGCTAAGGCTTCTTGCAACTTAAAAATCAATTAAAAAAAAATCCTGCATCTCCATTTGTGACCTCAAAGTGGAGAAGGCAGGCAGATGCTAGATTGATTCAATTTTCTTCTTGGATAAATATTGATACTGAAATATGTTTTATGAAGATCTGCTGAAATTCCTAGAAATAATGTCTACCTACAATAGATTGTTAGTGCCCTGACCTAGCAGAAGATAAAGTATTATTAACATATTATTTACATAGAAAATTTAGCTGGCTGGGTACAGCAGATTCCAATGTTGTCTCTGCCTGGAGCAGAGGCTGCTAATGTGACTTAAATACTGCTGCTGCCACAGTTCTGGGCCTGATAGTCCGAGCTGAGCAGGATGTTTGCAGTTGTCAGAATGAAGTAGACTCAACATTGCTTTGTCTTTTTTTATACAGCAACAGTCTATATTTAGTGATCTTGAATCCTAGTTAGCAAGCAATACTTTTTAATAGAAAAGGAAAAAAAAAAGACAGAAAAAGCTTTGTTCAACAACTAGGATAGGTCCTGGCCTCTTAGTGATTTCCTGAGTGAGGCAGGTACAGCTGAGCAGGGTCAGGGCTGCTAATCATTGTTCCAGTATTTGAAATAGCAAACAGAAGTCCCTGGGTGATGAAGCAGGATTCCCAGCTGGGGTTGATCATACTGTCCCTTTTCCTTCTCACTCAAGTATTTGTTTAGCTTCTAATTTCAGTGGTCCAAAGCAGTATATTAGTTTTAGTCATTAAGTGTGAGGTGGAAACTGTAACATAAAGAGGAGTTTTGTTACTGCCTTCTGTGAACACAGAATTTGCTTTGTTTCTTTGTGCTTTGTTAAAATCTGTAAAGGAAAGAGTAGTCTCTACTGATAGACACAAATCTCCCCTGTGTTGCTGCACGTGAAGCCTCCAAGGCAGCTGCCATTTTAGTGAGCCAAACCCATCTGATTCTTGTTAGAAGTATGGCCAGAACCTTCCTATGTTAATGCTTCAGTGGGTGCTGCTTGAAATGGTTCTGTTCTCAGGATGCAAAGGATGTGCTTCTGGGAACATCTGGCTGACTGTTTAGAAGATGCCAGTGATCCAAGAGCTTGAATGAGATGTCCTTTTGGGTGAATCCGTGCTCATTATTACTTTAATATTAATAGAATGAGACAATGCATGAAATCCTGGCTCCAGCACCCTGGATGGCAGAATGCCCACTGATTTCTGTATGCCTGGGCTTTTTTTCCTTCCATGTCTTGGTTGCCATGACTTCTTTTTATTCTATCCATGCTGCAATGAGCTGTTCAAGGAAAGGAGAAAGCAAGCAAACTCCACATAATTTAGGCTGTCACCCAGCACTCATCCTGCATGGCAGCAGGGGGAATGTGACACTTGAGTGTTCACGTACCTTGACGGTGAACTGGGGCCCAGAGACCTCTCCAAGAGTGTGCTCAGTCAGTGCTCCTCCCCAGAGTTCTGTCATTCTCACTTCCCTCCTGCCTCTGTCAATTAGAAATTACTCTGCTGAAGTTAAAGGAACTAAATCAGTGTTAAGTGAGAAGAGATTTAAAATTGTGCCTCTTGATTTTAAACTGATAAAAATAACAAAACCAAAGTGTGCTCAGGGTTTTTTTTAAACACAGTTCTTTGAAAAATAACAGTTCTGGCATTTGCAACTGAGAATAGAAGTTTTCCTGTTAAACCTAACAACAGGCTTAACTTCACCTCCCTCAGATATCAAGTATTGTCAAAACTGAAGGTCAGAGATCAGTGACATTTACAATAGAGAGCACATAGAGCCTGAATTAATGACAAAATATGCTCCATCCTTTTCTGTTGTTGTGGCCTTGTGTGAGAAGTATTTGGCCACACATGAGAATTGCTGCAGTGAAAAGCTAAATAGTTTGAAGTCTTTGGTTTCATCTGTTGTGCCATTCAGTTAACACATTTTTGGCTAGGCTTGCTGGGCTTTCTACTATTGTGTGATTTTTGAAAGTGCTTATTGCTGCAAGTAAATGTAAGCTGTCTCAAAACAAAAATATATAACCTTTTATTAACTTCTAGCCATTGAAAATAATACAAGGTGCCAAGGTAATTTGACCTCTGACTTCCCTTGGAGCATGAATTTTGGAACCTGTGCCTCTTGTTGCTTTGATCTTTATTATTTGCTCTTTGCTTTTTATTTGTGTGGCAAGTTTGTACACCTAAGCTTCTACTCTTTGCTTTAAACTATTGAAATACCAGAACCAGCATTTTATA
>WEKY01058983.1:605046-621227 GCA_013390045.1 Picathartes gymnocephalus | reverse complement strand
GCTGACGTCGGCGTCGGCGGCCTGGACCTCTGCCTGCAGTAGGCTGACATCGGCANTGTCTGTGGTAGGCTGACGTCTGCGTCCAGTTTGGGAGCCTTGATGGTGGGCTTGGAGAAGACCACGCTGGGCACCTTGACTTTGGGCATGTGTATTTTCATGCCGCCACCCTCAGCTTTGCCGGCGGCCACTTCCAGGCTGGCTTCGGCCTCGGGGCCCTGCAGGGCGATTTCGCCCTCCTGCCCTTTGGGCAGCGAGACCTCAGCCTTGGGCAGGCTGACCTGCGCCTGGGGAGCTTTGACTTTGGGCAGCTTGACGCTGGGCATCTTGACGTCGGGCAACTCGAATCGGCCTTTCTCGCCCTCTGCTGCTACGGCAGCCGTCTCGACCATCACCTCCACGCCAGGCGCTTGGATTTCAGCCCCGGGAAGGTTCATGTCCAGTTCGTCGGCTCCTGAGGGCGCCATCACTTGCGGCTCCTTGAGGCCAACGTCCACCTCGGCGGCCACAGTGCCCTTGGCATCTCTGCTGCTGGACCAGCCAAAGGAAGGCATGCCGAACTTGGGCATCTTGAACTTGCTGTCCTTGGTCTTGGCGGCCTCCTTCTCCTGGGGTTTAATTTCTCCTTCCAGGGTGTAGCCAGCCTCGGGTGCCTGCAGGTCGATGCTGGCCTCTGGAAGGGTGACGTTGACGGAGGGTAGGCTGATGTCCACCTTGGGAGCTTTGATGTCATATTGTGTAATTTCTGAAAGTTCATCTTTTGATTTTGTATTGAATTCTTTCTTGTCTATTTCAAGATCAGTTTTAGAAATCCTTAATTTTCCTTGTGTGTGTTCTGTGTTAATTTCCATTGCAGAAGATTGTATATGTATTTTCTTCGGGCTCGGCAAGTTTTCGTTTTGACTTGGTTTCATGTCATTTTTGTCTATTTTTCCTTTTGGTGTCCCTATTTCTCTTTCAGCACTTGGAAACGTAATTTCTCCTGTTTTTCCACTTATCTGAAGTTCTGCTTTTTCTACAGTTTGCACTTTTACCTCCCTTTCACTCATGTGTGCTTCAGGTTGGCCTGATTCTTCCTTTGTTGTTGACCACGTAAATGTAGGGAATTTTAATTTTGGCAGCCTGAATTTGCTTTCTTTCCCCTCTATATCTTTTTCTCCTGTCTTCATTCCAATTTCTATGTTGAAGGCTTTGTCATTTGTGGCATCTGGCATAAGATTTTTCACATCAAAATTCCTGCTCTCCTCTGATGTCATATCAGCTCTTTTTTCTGGTACTGACTGTGCAACGCCAGTTTCCTGTTTGGTGGTGTCAGTCTCTGTCTCTTTTCTTTTGGGCATTGGAATTCCATAATTTACTTTTTGAATATTTAGTATTTGTGTGTCTTCTTCTGCTTGTTTTCCTCCTGTTTCCAGTGTGTCAGATATCTGTAATTCTGATTTAGCAGTGCCTATTTCTAGGCCCTTTACCTGTACAGATCCCTTAGCTGTGTGACCCATCAAGTCTATGTTAATTCCAATTTCTCTGTCTTTTTTATCTGCTGATCCTTTCTGTTTCTTTTTTCGGGACTTTGATGAGGCTTGTGGTGATTTTTTAGCTGGGCTTACTTTCAGATCAGATGTTTCTAAACTGGGTTTTGGTATCTCTGTTGTTATGTCTGGTACTTCAGGTACATTAAATTTTGATGTTGGTTCCTTGTCTTTTTCTTTTTTAATGCTTACTTCAACTTCAGGGCATTGTTTTACATGAGATGGAATCCCATTTTTCATATCTTTTAAGTCTTTTGTTAATGTTTCATGTACTTCCCCTGTTTTCATTTCATAAGCAGTAGATGTGGTATATTCAACAGTTAAGATGTCAGGATTATCCAGGCTTATATCATCTTTATGTATTTTTTCTCTTTCAGAGATAAGTGTAGTTTTTACTTCCCTTTTTTGCTTCTCCTGTGGTTCTGGTTTGGATCTGTGCATTCTGAATCCAATACTAGGGAGCTTCAGCTTCCTTTGGCTTCCTTTTTTCTCTTTGGTATGGACCTCTTGTGGAAATTGAGACTCTGTGTCCGTGCTTGTAGGGGAAATATCCTGTATAGCAGGCTCATATGCATCTGATGTACTATGAGATCTTCTGTGCCTCAAAATTTTTTTATTTTTGATTGACTGAAATTTCGGCCATGATAATCTATCTTTTTTAGGTCTCTTACTTCTTCCCATCCTTTGGCTTAAAATTAATGTCTCCCTGTCTTCTTCTGAAATGGCTTTTCCTGAAACATGCAGTGTTTCTTCAGGAATGCTCTCACTGAGTTCTTTTTCCTAAAATAATAAACAGTAGTCAGAAAATTAGACATAACCTACATCTAAGTGCAACAGAAAATAAAAAATATACCATAAAATATGTAGAAAAATGTTATTTTTATTACTTACATCTACTTGTTATATAAAACATTCCTGAAGATTATATAAATATGTAATGTCAGGCAGAAATTATGTAAAACAAATGGACTGCAATATATGGATTTCTGAAGATTTTAATTCTTTGCATAACAATGCAGTAAGCAGAAGTTTCTATATGTATCTCTATATATGTCTGCACAAATATATATGTACTATTTATACATATATATATGAAGAAAAAATAATCTTTAAGGAGATGGAAACCTATGAAGAGATCATAGGTCTATCAAAATATCAGTAGTTAAACACATATTTTTTAATAGTAAATCTTATGGAGGAACTTTGGATATAAATGTTTACTGATATTTTACATTTTTGAACATACTGAATATAAGTATTACAGAGATTATCCAAGTCTGTTCTATCAGTGGACAATCAACAATTAAAAAGTGCTGACTCACTAAAGAATATTTTTACACCCTAAAACAAGATTGTGGGTTTATGTAAAACCTATATTCTCACTAAAGATATTTAAGAAGCTGTAATATTGTGCGGGATTTTTAAAATCATGAATATTCATGCTAGTAACTTTAAACGCATGCCTAAGTCTTAAGAAGACACAAGTGTGTGTTTTCTGATCTATTTCCACACAACGCATTACTATAGCATGTTACGCAAACTTCGTAAACTAATCAGATATCTACCTGGCCTATCCTTTCCTTTTTGTGCTGGGCTGTAGAGTGGTCGAGATCTTCTTGCACGGCAATTTTTCTTTTGAGGCTGAATTGGACTCTGTATGGCTCGGAATATTGGAGAATCTTGAGTGCATCTTCATATTTGATATTATCGAAAAATATTGTAGCACTTAGAAGCTGATCACCTGCAAGTGGAATCATACATTATTTTAATTACTTTGTGTTTTCTTATAGTTTTTTCAATTTTTTAAATTTTAGTTTTGTATATACTACTTTCTATGTGTCTTTTTCACTGTTCCAGTGAAAACTGATTTTTTTACAGTATACAAAAAAAATCACATTTCATTATTATTCAAGCAAGTAGTCTTAGAAATTATTAATATGGACAGGTTAAGCTCACAGATAACATTAGTTGGTTTGAAATCTACTACTTCTGATACCTAAAGAGATGGGAGATCACACAGCTACAAATCTCACTATTTATAGAATAAAATCGAAACAAAATAAAAACCTCAGACTGTACCTTCTTTAAGACTAAATTTTTTTGAAGCAGGAGATTCCTTAAGTACTTTTTTAATAAATATTCCTTCATTTCCTCCACCTTTCACACTAAAACCACTAGCACCAGCTTCCACTTCTGTTTTCAGGGTCACTTCCATTGTCTCCTAGAGGTAGAAAAAGATGTGAATTTATCATTTTTATTCATTTGTATTACAGGATTCTAAGTTGTTCTACAATAAAAAACTTAGTCTCCTCGCGTATATTTTCAACAGCTCAAGAAAGATTATCCAAAACAGAGAACATACTTCCTCCGTGTGGGTTTCAGTCTGTTCTAAATTAGAATTAAGCACGTGTGTTAGGGTTATGTTGAATCAGGGCCATAGGGAAAATAGGTTATAATTTTAAAATGTGAAACATATGGAAACTTTTAGGGCTGAAAGATTGTATTTTCTGTGAAGATGTTAACCACTTGAATTAAAGTCAATGGGCCAGAAAAGTCAGACTAAGAGCTAATGCTGTACTGCACTCAAATCAGAGAAGGCTAAAGAAAGAGTTCTAAGAAGAATTATGGAAGGACCACAAATAGGAGAAATAAATGTTCATGCCTGTGCCACAACTCAGCCATTCATGAAGTTCCTGGTCAAAACAAGTCCAAAGTGATTCTTTGCCCATTTGTCTTTCCTTCTGTCCACCCATTCATGTCTGTTATAACAAACTTCACTATTTACAAGGCTCATATCTAAAACTATGGAGTGCTTTTAGACTGACCTGTGGGTGACTCTGTTTTGATTTGTCTGTAGAATGTTTTTTGTTTTCTTCTTGAAGCTGAAAAATAATTTAATGTTCAGAAGTCACAATGTTTTAAAGTACAACGAAAGTTAGTTAAAATTCCTGGTTTAGAGTAAGAACTGAGGCTGACTTAATTGACAACAGACCAAAATCAGGATCAAGTGCAACATACAACGTGAAGGATTTAACTATACTAATCCCAGTAGTAAATTAGATGCCAAGGCCTCCCTTTATTGTACCAAAATTTGCCTGCATGAAAATTCAGTATCTTGCCTTTAAATAGTCCTCTTCTATGGGATACTCGTAAACTGGAGAAGATCCTTGTGGCCTTGGACGAATGTCTTCTACTGCCACTTCATTAACCTGTGGAAAAGACATGAGCAGTGGTAAAGGAACATCCACCATTAAACAGTGACTCATTTTTTAAGAGTTTTTCTCTAGTTATCCATAATGTCCTTCTGAGTAAAAACCTTTCATTAGTGATGGTGGATATAAAATAGCCAATAACTCTTTTTTATAGGTCAAGAATAAATACAGTTCTCATGTTAAAGCACTCGGCACCACAAGGGACAGAGTCATGAGAGACAAAAACCAGCGGTACACTTATTTTGATTTTCTTTATGTATTGTATGCATCTACAGACTGAACAGACTGGAAACTAACAGATCAATTAGTAATAATTGAAAAAGTTAAAAAAAAAAATCCCTTCCCTGCTCTATTTGCACACCTAAACTTTGCATCTAATGGCTTCAAACTTTATTGCCTTCTACAAGCAAGCATGGAAAAGTCCCAGCAGGAATTTCTGCTGACAAGCACTTGGCATTCTTCCTTCGGCAATCAGACAATAGGGAACCTAAACTGTCTAAATCTTTAAAGAAAAGTTACTGTAGTTAACAGCCATGTAATAGTTTGCTAGGTCTTGGTAGTAAACTTATGCCAATGAACCATGGCAAAGAGCAGATGCCTTTACACTGAAACATCTTTCTGTTTTTTGAGCTGGCAGGACAATCCCAAGCTAAAATACAACATTTTTAATGGGGAGGAAAATCACCATCAAGACGCAGCTATAAACAAAATATTTAAGACCCCATTTTGCCAAACTGTCATCGTAGAAAAATTCAACTCTAAAAAACTCACAGAATCTTCATCCTCTGCATCTGCATCGGCATCAGCATCTCCTGGGGGCTCAGCCGGTCTCAGCTGTCGTCCAGAACCTGAAAGCAGCACACAGGTTGTTGGTGCCTGCAGGATCCACACAGAGCACAGAGCAGTCAGCTTGCAAGCTGAAACCCTCTGGAGCAGCACTGCAAGGGACCTGCAAAGGCCACTGGAAAGGCCTGCCTTAATTTAGATTCCTAGCATCACAAAATGGTTTGGGTTGGAAGGGACCTTAAAGATCATCTAGTTCTCCCTACTGCCTATGGGCAGGGGCTGGTATAATCTGGCTAACTTCTAGTTCTGCCTTTTCTCCAATCTGGGGGTTTTTCTCTTTCATGAAATCCTTTACATTTCTGGATATCAGTATTTCTGATATCTTTGGAAAAAGACAAGCAGCAACCATCTGCTGACCTCTGTCTCCTGCACCAGGCCCCACCTCTCCAAAGGGACTGAGTGTAGCCCACAGTGAGGGCTTGGAGGGATCGGAGAACCAGAGAAAGGGAAGGAGAGGTGTACAGAAGGAATCTGAAGTGTTTTTTCCTAAGTTGTTTTACTCTTCAAAATATCAGAATCAATAATTAACAGTTTGTTCATTCACAATAAATTAAATTGACTGAAATTCCCCATATTGAAATTCCTCTTTGCTTCTGACAAAGATATTAAGAGCAGGAGAGTAAACATCATGAAGCTTTGGTAGTCATAAAGACTCTGTTTTCTTAGTTTTTAAAAGTATTGAGGGTGGACAGAGATGAGAAGGACATGGGCTCTCTGAAAGTGTGATTCTCTTAAAATGCCTTAAATTGAGCATCAAAGAATGAAAACAGCATGAATTAGAACATGTTTTCAGAGATTCAGGCTTAGCCAGTAGAGGACAGTGTGGATTCCCTAATGCACCAGCTATTCACATGCTCCAATCCTTGTCCCAATAACTATGTCTCTTTTGGGTCTCCATGCTTGTTTTTTCCAAGCCATCAGGCTGTCTAGTTCCCCGACACTCACTTCTGCAACTGCCATTACTATACATAGTTTTGGCTCTCCTAAACAGATCCTCTGGCTTAAAAATATGTTCAAAAACTAGAGAAAAAAATTGACAAGAAGAACTGTGCAACTCATTGTCTGTTTTAAATGGAGAATCCTTGGGCTGGAACACAAGGTTTCTGGATGTTACACGCTGTGTGTACAGACAAGATGGCACGACTTAGTCATGTCTACAATCACTCTGACTTACACACGTTGCCAAGCTCTTGTTAAAGCAGCTGGCAACTGGGGTTTTTCTGGTCAGTCCTCACAGTTTTCTGATCTCCTGTGTTTACTTTTTCCTTGATTTTTTGAAGATGAAATTATACAGTACAGGCAAAGTTTTGAAAGAGTTATGCCCCAGTGATCAGTGATGGACCACTTTGTTAAGACGAATGGAAATGGTGTGCTTCCACTGGGAATATCCTGTAACAGTCTGTGGGTCAAGTTTCCAAACTTGATAGAAGGCAATCCTCATTAGCCATATGTACAGGATCATAATCATCTCTACTGCAGTATTCCAGCTCCAGGGAACTAGGATCAACCCAGAACACATAAGGGCTGCCAGACCATTCCGCCTTTAAGCCTTAACAGCACTAGTCCTGACACCTACAATGGACAATTCTAGAAAATTCTAGAAAATGGTCTGAATGCACATTCTAACTCAGACTAAAGACCTGCTTGAAATTTAGCTTGATATTTTTTTCAAAAGCTCTAGCATTTGCAATCTTCAGAACCTCAAGAAAATTGAAAAATTAGCATAACCTTGTTAAAAAGTTTAGACATGGATTTATGAACCTGATTTTAGGCATTTCTGCTAGAAAATTCTGGAATCCATTCATGAAGCACTTCACCAAATGTATTTTAATAAGCATCATATGAGGAGAAGAGCTGAAGGATTGAGGCTTGTTTCATTTGCCTAGTGATTCTACAAATGCAGGTGCCAACAATAAATTTTATGGCTGTTACTAAAATTCCAAGAAATAGTAAGGACTTAGTCTTGTGGCATTGCCATATTTTTCACTTGGGAGAATCCCACCCACAAGCCCTGCAGTCCAGTAGAATGACTTAACAGAAAATTGCTTGGATTGCTGGAATGTTTGCTCTTCTTCTGTGAAGCACTTCAACATCAACTACAGCATTGATCCCTGGTGGCTGCCAATAATTTTGCTACTGGAAAAGAAACAGGAAAGAATTATCTGTGAGGCTGGTTCACTGCAGTTTCTCTTGTTTTACTACAGTGTAACTTCAGTGACACTTTAGCTGCCTGGAATTGGAGTCATGCAAGTACAATACTTCTCCTATACTGTAATAGTAGTGTCCTTTCCTAAAAAAAATCAAGCAACAGATTACTGTCCCCAGGGCTAACAGAGATGTGGGTGAGATTGCATGAAGGAGCATCAGATACACAGATGACCTTCCCTCCTAAAGCTTCACACCGAGGCTTTTCCATCCACCCCAATTTCCCCAAACTCTGCCTAGGCTGGCCGTCTATGATAGTTCACCCATGGCATAAAAGACTTGTTGTGCCCTTGGTTCCTAATGTAGACTAAGATTTGCTTCTGATTATTTCCCGATTCAGAATACTTTCAAAAGAAATCTATGAAAGAGGGGAATTACAGTACATTTTCAGCAAAGCCTTCTTTCTGAGCAGAAAAGCCTGTGCCAATAAACTATGATTTATATGCATGTCATTCTCATGCCCTGAATAGTAGTGATGCCAACATTTTATAGATTTTAACTTTTTTTTATGGATCCTGGACAATCAATGCTTTGTTCAAAATGTTTTCATAAACAAGATGGAATTTACATCAGTGACTACTTCTAAGCCACTGGACTGACTTCAGAACAAGGGAATTTTTTGAAAGTACGCAGTAGGAGTTATATAGGCTGGATCATTTTCATGTCATATGACTGAAATGTGTATCTGCTTTTTGAAATGCAATTATTTAAAAATTATTTTATCTTTAGCCTAGCAACCCAGATGGACTGTTTGGGCAAAACCACAAGAAAAAAAATAAAAACAGGTTATTTTTTTGGTATTCATATTCAGTGGGCAACAGTCTCCAAAATCACATTTGATACAATAAAATGAATTCCAAGTATGACAGTGTTATTGAATTTAAATCAAATGTGCTTTAATGTATTGTATAAAGAACAACCTAGCTTTAATTGGAACACTGGCATATAAAATTCCTGTGGTCTGTATACTTTAAAATAAAATAAAACAGTACATGAGAATACCAGAGATGTTAATAAAAGAAACAGTAATGTCTTTTGCTGATCATCCTAGCTTCTCTGCTTCCAGGCTATAGCCCTTTCTCTGCAATTCTTAAATTTGGGCCTTTTGCTTTTTAAGATTTTGTACTAAAGTTATATTTGCACATGAACAGTGAATTTAAGTAATCTGCTCTTATCGTTAAGCATATTACTTTTCCTTGCATCAACTTCAATGTTACTTCAACAAACAGTTTCTCTTAACAGACAGAAACCTGATCCACAATAAATATCTGTCCACAGGTGACAACTTTTATGCTTTGCTCACTCACTTACTGTTATTTAACGTCACAACCTGTGCCTTTTCTTAATGAGGATTTTGGCTTTTGCTAGTTACCATTTCTAAGCTGTGACAGGAAACTAACAGTCCTGCTGGTGCAGTGCTGTGGAAATAGCTCTGAGTCCATAGCCAGTTAGAAAACTTGCACCTTGACATGTGGGCAAGGCTGGGACATCTTTAGATCAGGACTTTTCTGAGAGTGCAAAGCACACTCTGGGCACATAACCTCATTTGTGTTATTAATAAGGAGAAGGAGGAATGAATAATTGCAAGACAAACAACAGCAGTAATAATTTAATGTCATTGTCGTTGTTGGCACTGTGTTCAACCCACCGAAGAATTCATACATGGAGGTCGGCAGTTTTCACGGTGCTCCCTCATGTGCTTATGTCTGGTTGTAAACAAAGATGTGTATGGCTGCTGTCATGGACAGCTTCAGCTGGCTCCTGCACCAGACCCTGTACCTGCAGGTCTGTCTGTCCCTCTGCCCTCCGGCACCCTCTCATGGGGCTGTTACTCCTCATGCATGAATGGCTGGTAACTGCTAATGCGTTTCTCCAGAATGTCTTTTGTTTTTAAAACCACATCCCTCCCTCCAGATGGATGGTGTGCCTGACTTTTCCCCCCACAGTTTGTTCTTCCTCTCTTGCAGGTATCACCATTACTGGGATTCCTTTTCCTCCCTCAGAGCTCTCACAGCCGCCTGAGCAATGCTGCCGTGAAGTCCCACAGCCCCTTTTGATTCACTTCTTAGAGTTGAAATAGGGAATATTTAGAATAGTTAGAATATTTTAAATCGTGGGTCCCAGTTCAGGAAAGCACTTGATAACAGGAACACTATGCACATGCCTGACGTTCATCTTGGCCTCTCAAGAGCACTTTTTCAGATAGGTAGGTTTACCTGACTCCCAAGCAAGCAATGCTGGAGGAAAATGATCCTGCAAACATCAGCTGCAAAGATAAGAATCTGAAAATGCCCGCAAATAAACCTTGTTATGCACGTACTGTGCTCCTGAAGGAAGCTGCTGTGAGGTTTAAACCATGGTTTCTAGCGCAGGCTCTCGCACAGGCTGTGCAGGCTCGGCTGTGAGCTCCAGAAGGTTCATGGCATTTCCAGCAAACAGCTCCAGTGATGCTGGGGAAAACCACCACCAAAAAAATCAAGAGGTTCAGCTTCTACAGAGATTTCCTAGTGCATTCCAGAGACCTGGATTCATTCCATTGTCCTGCAAGATCCCACGGACTGAGTTACAACAACTGCTGGGCACGGCTGTGGGGCACGGCCGGAGCGCAGCGGGAATGCTGCGGCTGTCACTCTATCCGGCCAGGATCCATGGCCATGGGGAGATGCGGGCACTCTGTCACGGAGAAAGCTGCCTCTCCCAGCCCTCCGTGGCAGCAATGTCATGTTACTTCACTTGAGCCGCTGCCAGCGAGACAGAGGAGGCACCCAGCAGCTCCACCTAGAACCAGCTTGTCAGCAGAAACAGCTGCCACAGTGGAAAAAGCAGCCGTTCTGCCTCAGAAAAGGTGTTGAAGTGAGGATCAGCACCGCCCCTGTGGTGTTTCCCCTCTGCTGGGAGTGGGACCCTCCTCACCAAGCCCTGAAATTTCTGTGGGATGAACAGAAAGGATTACTCTGTGGAATGAAGATAAAGATTTTGCTGCTGAAGGAGTTTAACAGGCCTTATTATCAGTGGGATGCTATCAGAACCAGCTGGGCCGGTGTTCAAGCTACACTCCTGCCTTTGTTTTGCACTGGTTTGGCAATGCCCCTTGGCTGCACTCTGTCCCTGGGCTGCATACTTGTGCTGTGATGAATGTAGCTCAGACCTGGGAGCCAAAAGCAAGGGCTTGTAGCACAGTCGTGCTAAAGGAGCAGCTACTCCCAAATAACCAACGTGTGTGAATAGTTTCCTTCCATTCAAGGCATGAACAAGATGTTTGGATTCATTGCCTTGGTATGTTAAGCTGCCATTGTCGGCTGTTAGAGTACTTCATTAAAAGCCTTCAAATCATTTAATCTCAAAACCTTTTGAAAACATAATATATATGTGAGTTACAATAATGAATTTCCTTGCCCAGCCAGAGGACTGTCCATGAAGATAACACTTACTTTTATCAAAAGGAACAGTACTCTGCTCTGCAAAGTACATGCAAGCACAGAAACGTCTCAGGAATTAAGGTTCCTTGCAGACCATACCGAGCCCTGTAGGATTTTATAGAGCATTTTCTACAGGTTGACTAATATCAGGAAAGATGTGTTAAGAGCACTGGCAACTAAGAACTGATATAAACACTAACATAAAAACCAGAAACTAACAGCCCCCAGATGAAAAGAAGAGTGAATGGCTTTCCCATGAGTGTGTGTTTATTGACAAGCTCAGCCCACAGACTTAAAAGTATTAAAAGCATTCCTGCTCACACTTCACAATAGGAGCGAAACCTTTAGGAAGGCTGATCAGAAAGCAGTTCTTGATTCTACAGTGGTCCACCTTTCCTCTGATGGTAAAAGATAAACTTAATAGAAACCATAGAACAGTTCAGAGCATGAAAATAAATCACTCTGGTGGGGCTCTGCACAGACCTTCTCAGCTTCAGTCATATTTTAACATGAAAAGCACAGGGGACTTTTTTTTTTTCCCCAGTTGTCAAACTGAAATTTCCCAGATCCCGAGTTAATCACTTTCATCTAGCTATCATCATTTATTGGTTACTTGGCTATATAGGAAATGTAGTTCAGCCAGATCCACGTAACTCTTTTGCTACATGGATAACATATTTACTAAAGTATTTCATTAGTCTGATATTTCACCTCTTACTGAAACAGAATAATGTTTCCTATGAGTAACAGAGTTTGAAAATATGTTCTTAACCAAAGTTTATTGTGAGAACATGAACAGAGTGATGTTCAAAAGAGACAGCAAAAGCAGACTGTAGAGGCTGATACCTGTATTTGGCTCTCCTAGTCCATCCCTCCTCTTCCTAGCTAAAACACAGCTACAAGTGGCAGAGCAAAAAAGGTAGCTGGAGAAATGCTCATGGTACCCAGCAGACAACCAATGTTTGGTGCTGTTTCCCCCAGGCCATGGTTCTGTCTCAGAAGCACAAGTTTTTTATCATCTCTAGTTTTAATCTGTTTGCATGGAGGGTAGGTGTAACCTCCTGCCCTTGTCCCTGTGTTGCATGTCTTAGGCAAGAATTTTCCTCTCTCTCAGGTTTTATGTGACAGAATGGGTTTCCAGTCTGTTTTACTTCCTGCACGAAATCCTACAGTGTTTTTTTGCATAATTATTGTGATAATTTAGTGAATTAGCACCCTCTCTGGTAATTACCAATTATGATTCTTCCAGGATTGCAGGGCCTTTGTTCTCACAAAGTTGATAAGATGAAGGGAATCACTTTTTAGCAGTTGTTGCTACCTGTGCCCAAACTCCTGGACTGAAGCAAAATTGCTTACCACCCTTTTGCACAGAAAGTGAGTTAGCAATTCACAGCCAAATAAAGCAATAAAGACTGGTCTAATCTGCTCTGATCCTCAACAGTTTTATCTCCTGGATATACTGGTTTTACTTGCAATTGAGTAGCTACCATGCTGTAAATAGTTGTATGGATACCCAAAGAAAATTTCCCGGAGTGTCACTGCCCATCTGGATGACTTGAGTTTCAAGAAGGGTTTCAGGAACATGTTGCAAATGAAGAGCTCTCACTTGTTTACCAACTTCAGAAACCCTTGTGGGAACTATTCTGCAGCTATTCGGTTATCCAATATATTGATTAGGCATCTTGCAGTTTTCTCCCCTCTGAAAGAAACCCCTTCACCTATAGAACAAGCTAGACTTGGGAAACGAATGCACAGCGCATCTGCCTTCCTCTCAGAGCAAGGAGTTGATTCCTGCTGTCCTCGCTGTTAGATAGCCGTCAACTCAGCTCTCACCATGACTCACCTAGAAGCATAGGCAGGTGGGTGCCTATTGCAGATGAGGCCCATAAAGATCACACAAATTAACTTTGCTACATTCCTTCTCCTCTCTGATTCACCCTTCCAAGAATTCAGGCTTCTACCAGAGCAGATTGCCTGTTCCACTGCCAAAGCACAGCCCTGCTCAGATTTATAAATGAATCAAATGACTGCATTTATGGAAAATGATCTCTCTGCCTGTGTAGGCTTGATTGGCAGCCCTGGAGACTGAATTTCTCTGGCCACAGAGGCAGTATTTCTTAAGAAGAAGCGGTTGTAACCCCAAGTTGTCCCTTAAGGTAGGCCAGTACTGAAACACTAAAGAAAGATGTTAATTCTCAGTGGTTTTGGTAGAAAGCATACTTGTTCTGTAAGAAGAGGTCCTAAGATAAGAATAAGAATAGAAGAACTGAAACATTTTGCAAAAAGCCCAAAGAGACTGATGCTGGCTTTGTATAAATGGCACTTCCCACTCCAAATTAGAAACAGACTTTTCAGCCCAAACTGCTAAAAATGGTCTTCAAACCCTTTGCTTAAAAAAAATCCTCATGAGAATCAATGCTCAGTAAAAATTTTTGTATTTAGAGATAAATATAAACACACACATACATACATATAGAGAGAGAAAGAGTTAGTATTATGATCCTTATGGTCTTAAGGTCCTTATGGTCTAGAAGACTTTTATTTCTCCTTACCCCACTGATAAAATTCAGTGCACAATTAAGTGCCCAGATACAGCAATATTAATGAAGTGATGTTACTTTGGCCGTCTCTTTGGTATGCTGGGCACAGCCCCTCTCAAAACAGGAATGCAGAAAAAAACCTTGCAGTTTTTCCACAACCTTTTATGGGGGCTTTCATATAAATATCTGCCTTTGGAAACAGGTTTTCAGTTTGAGAGAAAATTCCCTGGGCAACTTGTTTGGATGTAAATCACCACAGAAGAAAATATCTTTTAAGCTTTTAAATTCTTTAATGTATATGTAATACAAGAGATACGGAATAAAGGTGACAGAAAATTATTATGGGAAAATATTTTACATCAAAGATAAAGTTAACAGTTCCCTCGCTTTGTTAAGATAAAAATCTTTCCTGTCAATAAACACTGAGAGTAGCAAAAAAGCATTTGGCACAGCTCACTTCTCCTTGTTTTTTGTGTGGTAGGAGATTCTCTTTAAAATTAGAGAGAATATCTGGATGCACTGTGGGCTTACAAAAGCGTAAAATCTCATTTACAGATAAACTAATCCATTGAGTTAGATAAATAAATAAATTATCTTAGTTCTGTCCGCATCAGTGTAATCCAAGTCTGAATAAATGGACTATAAACTTGGGTTTCAGTCACAAAAAGGTCAGATTTCAAAATAATTGAATCCATCACATACCAAATTCTTTTTGAAAATGTTGTTTCTTGATTTCAGCCCATTGGTTTGTTCCTCTTTTTTGAACGCCTTTCCCTAACAGATGTATATCTTGCCCCAGCATTTTCTAAATGTGCAATTTCATACATGTCTTCTATTACAAATTAAATCTATTAACTTAATCGTCATTGTTTGAAATTAGATATAATTATGTAAGACTGAAAAACATTGGAATTTTAAGTGCATATTAATTCACAGAAGGAAAAACTGATGCTGACAAACTTTTGTTACATTATATTTTTCAAAAAATAAAATGGAATCTTTGCATGTGGTTTTTAAATGATTCAGTACTGATTTTCCATTTCTGTACCTCCTGGCACCCAAAAATAACAAACCAAAATGCTTGCCTAATAGATTAGAGAAAAACACAGTTAAGTTAAGGAAACAGATTTCAGTTTTAGGTTTCACAGACGCTAGTATAAATGATTTCTTTAAAGACTCATTACTGCAGTTCTGGATTTCTTTCTGGTTAAAGACTCAAATCGCAAGAAAGTAACTACACTGTGGTTCATCCATGTAGTAACTGGTGAATGAATTGAGATGGGTGGAGTTGTTTGAAGGCACTAAGAAGACTATTTCTTGGATTTGATTATCAACCCTAATGCTGATTCATAACATTTCCAAACATCCAGAGCCTCTCTGTAATATGAAAATAATGATATCTAATGGAAATGAGTAACTTTATCATAATGGTCTGTTCACACTCAGGTTAAGCATTTTCTAACTCAGTTAAAACAGGATGCATTCTTTTTGAAGGCACATGGTAAGGTTTTTCTTGATGAACAGCTGTGCTAGATTCAGACTAATGTATAAGGGAGAGTAAATTCCATTTTCCTCTTCAGCCAGATCAAAGGCTCCACTGAAATAAAACAGCTTTGTACCAATACAAAGTATAAGGAAAAGGAAGATCCTTGGGCTTCAGTTACAGTTTTTGAGATCTGCTACAAGGTGGCTTCTTCAGAGTCATTTAAATCTGTGCAACAGGAGGACAATCCAGTGGCTTGTCCCCACTCTGAAGAATAGCAGTGACCACCTTGATTTGTGGAACTGTGAAGAGTTTGAGCAAAAGGAAAGAATAGGAGGTACCCGGAGATGTCCCTCAGTCCATCTGTAGGGTTTTCTGCACATCTTTGTAAAGTGTATTTTTAAACCAATGGTGTTTTACTACCTGTGCTCTCCTGCACCCTGCCTGATCCAATGGCCCCAGTGAGGACTCTGCTCTGTGAGCTGTGGTTCAGCTCTCTGTGAGTTCTGTGTGCAGCAGAGAGACCACTGCTCTCTCCTAAGGAAGCTGGATTTGCACTCCTTGCACTATGCACAGTTTACAATCAATAACACCAGAAAAGGAGAACGATTGCTACCATGAAATTATCCCATCTAAAACAAAAGGCTCCACCACCATCTTACTGTGACATTTTTAAATACTGCAGTCCCAAAGTCCTCCATGAACTGAGATGTCAATAGGGTTTTAGCAGAGACTGAAATACTTGCTTTATATAGTGGTGCTGGGGCAGTGTTGACAGAATTCTGCAACTACACTGAAAGCAGAATTTGTTTCTTTCTTCATTGCAAGTACTTTGAACACGACTTAATCCCACTTTGAACACTTACGAAGATCTGTCCCCATTTGACCAAAAGAGAGTAAAAAAAAGCACTCTGCTAATCTTAGAAGACAAATACCCAGAACTCTTCTTT
>WEKY01058983.1:545027-605015 GCA_013390045.1 Picathartes gymnocephalus | reverse complement strand
CTTTTTTTTTTTTTTTTCCCCAGAGAAATCAAGTGCAGGGCTTGATGCAAAAGGACACAGATAGGAAAAGGGCAAAGACAAACCCACACATAAGCCTGGTGTAAGTCACAGAATCATAGAATCATGGAATGGTTTGGAAGGGACCTTAAAGATCATCTCATTCCAACTCCCCTACCGTGAGCAGAGACACCTTTCACTAGACCAGATTGCTCAAAGCCTCCTGAAGTCCTGCTAACTGAAAAACAGGTCCTTCCACACTTCTACATCAAGGAAATCTACCATGGAAAAATGATTTCAAAAGGTTTTGAAAATATACCTGGGCCAGGGTCTCAAGTGTGTAGGACCCAGATTCAACAACACTAAGCAAAGCATAGAGGGTTAAAATGTAGGATCTCCTGGGGCATGTCCTTCTGCTATGGGTTTGGTTCAGGAAAAGAGCTCTTTGTTTTTGGAACACAGCTTGGCCAATGCTAGGTCTTGTTCCTGATCCCTGGACTTCCAAAGCCCATTCTCAGAGGGTTCAAGCACACGTATGTAAAGCACATGTTGCTGCAGGTTTATCCTCTGCAGCTGGAACCACTGGGCCTGTGAACAACTTCTGGACTGGCTGGTACCAGGAGGTTCTGATGGATTTGTTACTCTTATTGCTTGGGCAGGTGTGGATATTACAGCTATGTTACTCTGCACACCTCTGCAGCAGGGAAGGTCATGACCACTTGACACACACACATTCAAAGAGAGGGATCTGAAAATGTACCCGAACAATTTCTAGAGAAGTTTAAGTTCTCCTTGCAGAGCAGAGCCAGCTCAGGGATACTGGAAAACACATTTTTCATGCATACGTTTTTTATTAAATGCAGCTGTCAAAACAGAGCAGGGCTCATGTTCCTGAAAAGGTGCAGGGAAGAGAAGACAAATAGTTGGAATAAAGCAGGAATGTGCCTACTCTGCCTAGGCAAAAATCACCACTTCTGCAGAGCCTTCAGGGCAACCTTTAAACCAGCTGGCTCAGGGACTGGTAGCTGTGTAGCTGTGGGATTTCAGTGAACGCCTTACAAACCCAACCAACTTCCCAGGGAAGCCAATACTTGCTGCACAAGCCGCTCTTCCCATGCCCAGACTGTCTGGACAGACACCAGCTCTGCACAAACTGCACCTTCCCAGTGCTGTGGAGGCACAGCCAGACAGAGACGGTCCTTACCAACCCTCACCCTCCCTGCTATGCTGCACAGAACGGGTTCCAAGTGTGCTGGCAGTGAGCTTCCACCATCTCCCACAATCTGGTAACACCTACCTCTAATCATTTGCTGCAGTAGAATTATGGAGGTGAAAACAGCAAAGGCAAAGCAAGATTTTTTTTAATGATAATTTTCCTCTTATTCCATAAATATAGATTCAGATTTTAGCCTCTGATCTAAATGTGTGTTCTGAAGGTGTTCAGCTGAATTTATAACAGTGCAATAGCAGAAGTTGGCCGTGGTCTTCAGATGACAACATCAGTTAACAGACTTGCTTATTTCTCTATAATGTATTATTTGGGTTTTCTACGAGGTTCCTATTCAACAAATATTATAGTCTAAATACAATGCAGTTGTGTGGCAACTGCACACAGTGTGCAGTTGTGTACCAGATAAATTCAGCTAACTCTGGGTAATATCACAAAAAAATATGTGTTTATAGCTTCATGCCAGTTTCTGACTAATGCTTTTGTTTGTTGCTATAGCAAACCACACATGAATCTGATAGCCAAAAGCATGTTTATGACTAACCTTAGCTCTCTGGGGGTTGAAAATACGGAATAAAAAAAAAAAATCCCTAAACCACAACACACAATGTGAGGAGAATATGACAGGAAACACCTTTTTTGGCATGAGTTATTATGAATATTAAAAGAGAAGAACATCATAAGTGGAAAACATTAGGAAATGGGAACTGTGGGAATAATTGCCTTTAACCCATGGCAATTCAAATCGAGCTTTCACTTCACATCACAAAGTTGTCTGTGCAGGACTAGAGAACTTTGCAGGAAGTCCTGGCTGCATGTTAAGAGATGGATTTAAGCCTCTGAAATCTGGAGAAGCTTTGTATCACACTATAAAAAACACTCAGACCACTTTACTGGAGATAATTTTTACACGATGCCTTGACACCTAGGACATGGGTGTTCACTTAATTAATTTCTATTACCATTTATGCTTTAGTAGTTTCCAAGAGCCTGTCCCAAGAGGGACACCTCATTATGCTGTACAAATACACAGCGGAGAACAATGCTGGCCCCAAAGGGATTTCTGTTTAACAGAGAAAGCCAGAGCGGGAGGGGACTGGACAGAGGGGGAGGCAGAGACAGAGAGGTGATGTGACTGCATTACCCACCCAGTCAGGTTGAACCCAGGTGCCTTGTACCCCAGGTCAATTGACTGATTCAAGTTGCCAAGTATATTACTGTGACAAGAAGAATACATGATATACCCTGCAGAGGAGAGAAAATCAATGCAGTTGAAGTGACACCTAAACTAGGACAGGTTACAACAAAGCTACAGTATGTCAGGCAAAATTTATACTCATGTTACCCTGTTAATAACCTTTTTCCTTCATAGGCGAAAAAAATAAAGGGGAATATTGCAGTAGAGTGTATAGATCAGATCAGTCTCCATCAACGTTTTCTATTGAACGTAATCACTCTGTCTCTAGACAGCATATTGCATCTTTATTCTCAGATTTGTACAGTGCATAAAGGCACATGATTATCACTATTCCTGACAAGTTCTACCGTCATCTGTATGATACTCAACAGATTCTTGAGTTCATGTACAACTTTGTGGAGAGATAGGTCTGCCCAAACTCTTGTGTTCCAGGTATTTCCAGGAGGTTTCATGAAAGACATCTTGACCCATCAGTAGGATCATCTGGACACAGCCAGAAATGGAAGCTTACAAAAATCAGTAGGGCTTATGTGATACCTGCTGGTCATTTAGTGCCACAGGATCAAATCCTGAAGTAATGAGATTTCATTCTGTTCCTACTCACGCACGACATCACCTGGCCTCATTGAAACTGATACATGGCATGTTACATTGCATTCGTCTTGTGATGCAGACTGTGATATGGGCTGAGGTCAGCTTTGATTTCATCTTGCAAAATCCAGCAGAGCTCACATCACTGTTCACAGCAATCACACCTGCATCCTTGTAAGAGTAAATACTTTGAGAAAAAAAATGCAAGCATTTTGTAGATTAGCCATGAGCTCCCTTGATGCATACAGCAAGTAGCACTAAGACATCAGTGTTGCATAAAGTGAGAAACAAAGGCAATTACGAGAAAGGCAGAAATTTTCCAGCAATAGCCCAAGTATCACTGCTGGACTACAGACGTGGTGGCATGCAGAGGGCCATATATGACTCTCTCTTGGCTTTCACATGCTTTTTCAGTTCTTCGCATTTGGCAGAAAATGCATCTTACAAAAAAGAAAAAAAAGGAAGCTGCCAGGCTTCCTCCACACTGAGAACCTGAAAACTGCTTTGGATCTAGGTAGCACAAATATGGAGACCATTTCAAAATAGCTACTTCATTCTCTGTGATCTTTCCCAAAGCAATTGCTCTTCCCTAGGAGTGCTGTAGAAAGTGCAATAGGAGATCATAGGTAGAGGTTGCCAAGCCAACTTCAGCTCCAAATTACTTTCTGATGGGTAGTAGGAGGCACTGGTTACTGGTACTTATGGGCACATGTTTATGCAGGCATGGTGCTACTTCATGAACATCTTTCTCTTTGGGCTCTCAAAAAGCACAGCTACCCCTTGCACCCTCTATCACACAGACAGCACTGCCTGACATGTATGAATCTGCCAGCTTGGCAACTGCAGCAGCTTGGTCACGGTCACCAAACAAGTCCCTCCACCTGCCCAAAGCACCATGTGAAACCAGGTGAGCTCTCTCCACCTTGCAGAAACTAAGACAGCAAAGAGGAAGAAAAATGACTTGCTCAAAGTCACAAAGCAAGTTGGCAGCAGAGCCAGCAATAAATACAACCCAGATGTCCTGGATTCCACCTCCTCCCTGCACCATGCTGCCTCTCTTAGTTCAATGCTGGAAGGAAATGTTTTACATTTACTCATCCCTCCTTTTCCTTTGTCAATAGAAATTAAAGCAGGCATCTGACTGCCTAAGCCTTGAATACTCCAATGGTTTCCAAGGCTTGCAGTAAAGTCAGCCAACATTTCTATTGAATCCAGCCCTAATGGACAACTAAAAGTGATTTCTTTGCCAAGTAGCCTATCAGTGAAAAAAACTCATTTAAGCACATACTACTTTTTTATAGATACGCATTATGTATATGTATATGTATTTCATGACTTTGCAAAGAACCACTAATTACAAAAATACAACTTCTGTAACTGTGATAGTTTTGGCTGAGGTAGAGTTAATTGTTTTTCATAGTAGCTGGTATGGGGCTGTGTTTTGGATTTGTGCTGGAAACAGTGTTGATAATTCAGGGATGTTTTTGTTATTGCTGAGCAGTGCTTTCACAGAGTCAAGGCTTTTTCTGCTCCTCACAGCAACCCCACCATTGAGCAGAGGGTGCACAAGGAGCTGGGAGGGGACACAGCTGGGACAGCTGACCCCAACTGACCCAAAGGATATTCCAGACCATATGGCATCTGCTCAGCATGTAAAGCTGGGGAAAGAAGAAGGAGGGGGAGGACACGTTCAGAGTCATGGCATTTGTCTTCCCCAGTGCCTGTGATGGAGTCCTGATTTCCTGGGTATGGCTGAACACCTGCCTGCCAATGGGACACAGTGAATTAATTCCTCGTTTTGCTTTGCTTGTGTGTGTAGATTTTGTTTTACCTATTAAACTGCTCTTATCTCAGCCCACGATTTTTTTCACTTTTACTGTTCCTATTCTCTCCCCATCCCACTGAGGGAGGGAGTGAGTGAATGGCTCTGTGGGGCTGAGGTGACATCTGGGGTTAAACCATGACAACAACTTAACCAAGCAGTGAATAAACTGATCTACTACTATTAAAAAAAAAAAAAAAATCGCTGCAGCATGGTTTTAAGTATAAATTTAAGACAAGCCTCTATACCTTTTTATTTTATTGAAAGGTAGGAAAGAATTCAGGATGTTTCTTTCATTGAATCCACTCAGGTCTGCCAAAAGACTCATAGCTAATTAATTTTAATTTTCCATCAGTTTATTTTATGAACAGAATATCCAAGTACTTAAAATTTGCTCATTAAGCTATCTATGGTGCCTGTGTGGTACGCAATGTTCATGTTTTCCAAAAGCAACGTAAATCTCATTTCCGTTGAATACATCATGTCCTGTCAGCAAAATATCCTTACTACTGTCAGCCCAAGGTAAGTCCATGTCTCTGAGCAGTTAAACACTCTTACTTGCCTGTTTTCTTTCCCTCAAGGTGAATGCCATTCCATTTTTCCTACCTGTCATCATACAAATCCAGCTGGAATTGTAGGCATTGTGCTGCTGTTGCTATAACTTCACTTCCAACATGCTGCTCTGCCTACTGAAGGTACTTCAGGGAGCAGGACAGACATTAAAAAGAAATGCAGCATTTCATGTTGTATCCTTCTCTCACCCAAATACTCAGGGGGCATGAGAGTAGCAACAAAAACTTAAGCAGCTGCAGGTTGCCTAAAACACTTAACTCCCTCATTTCTCTTGACTGGAAAACAAATGCCCTCCAGATTTTGCATTCAGGTCTCCTGTCAGAGGCCTCTGCTCCTCTGCGGAACAGCAGCTGGAGATCCCACGCATGGCAAGGTCACAGCCCTCATGCTCTTAGATGCTCCTGTGTTATGTGCCTCCATCATGAGCACTCTGCATGAACCCACATGCTGGGTAACTGCATCCACAGCTTTGCTCCAGACAGCAGGGCCTTATAACGATTGAGGTTTTCTGAGATCTTCTAGACAATGAAACAGACAAAAAAGCAGCTCCCAAAAACCTTCCTTCTTTCTCTGAGGAACTGTTTCTGCTATTTCCTCATTACTGTCACCTCCATTTTGTTCAACTTGCTTGACACAAACCTTCTAAATCCTCTGAGGCACACCTGGGCAGGAGACTGGATATCACTTAACACAGTGGGGACCTTAACCTGCCCTCGGAGTGCAGCAGCAATAAATGACAAGAATAGGTCTTGACAAATGTGGCTGGGTTGTGCCATTTCTGTGCAACAATAGTTAAGTTTTACAGATTTGAGCCTGTGCTCCTGCCAGAGACACTGCTGTCTGCAAAGTCCCTGCGAAGCAGGAAGCTCTCACTCCTGCTCCTCAGAGCTATTGCAGCCAGGTCAAGGACATTGCTCCTTGCTGCAATCCGTCAGTGCCGATTTAGCAAGTCCCAGCTCCCTTCCCCTGAATGCACAGGCTCTGGCTGGCCTTCCCCATGGTTCCAAGTGTGTCTGAGAGCCAAAACCTTATCACAGTCCATCTCTGTCTCCTTGCAAGAGCAGAGTAAGTGGAGGAGTTGGCGTGGTCTGTTTGTGCTGGTGTGACAGCCAGCTCCTGTTTTGGATTAGAGGATGATGGTTTTCCCTCCCTTTACAACCCTCACTGGGCATTTGGAAGAGAAAGATTTGTGGGGAGGGGAAATATTCATAATGTTTTTTAACAGCTCTTTTGCCCTCCCTTTGCTCTGATGCAAATGAAAGCCCCACACTCATGGGCTGTATCTGGCTGTGCTGTCATGTGGGCTGAATTTTGTCAGCCCAGGAAATGAAATAACCGTGTGATAATGGAGAGGTGTTCATGCAGCACCTGGGCTTAGCTGCAGCGCCCTGCACAGAGGACTGCTGGCAGAGGACCAGTTTTCAGTGCATGTCACAACTTGGGGGATCATTGCAAAGGCACCACTTCCCTATCAAACGCCAGGGTGGAGATCTGCTGACTCCAATCCCCATCCTTCAGAGCAGGGCAGGGACTGAACTCGAACCAGCAATAAGCTCCAGACACACAGGAGGGCAAATAAGTTAATAAAGCACAGCTGGGAAGGGTGGGGGCAGTGGTCAGCAGAAACACCCCAAACACATCACAGTACATCCTGTTGCTGATGTGCAACACAGCTCTGTGGCACCAGCATCTGATACAACTCCTACAAGGTGTCTCCCCTGGGCTGGAAAATGCTGTGGTTGCCCACACGGGCAAGGAGGGGGTTTTGCTGTGTGAGGTTGTCTCACCCACACTGGTTATCGCTGGCCTGTGGCTGGATGTGTCTGTGTGTGGCCCTGCTGGCTGCTCTCTCAGTGCCCTTGAAAAATAATCTAAAATCACTTGTTTTCTTTCCATGCCATTTGCTTCCATCCCTGCTCCAGGGTTGTCTTTGACTCCATCACTGCATCCCGAGCATTTGCAGGGGCCTTTGGGCAGCCTTGCTGAGGCAGCAGGCTGTGGTACTGGGGTGTGCTGTGGGCTCCCCTGCTCCCATGCCTGTCTTTTTGCCAAGGTATCTTCCCTCAACACAGCCTCTGCCAAGCAGACTGATCCCAGAGATACCAGCTGCAAAGGACTTCAAGGTGGGCCTGTCACAATCTTCCTTCATGGGTGCTGTATGAATTTAAACTTTTCTTTGGGGCAAAAAAGCTCTAAAACCTGAAAATAAGAGAAGATTTTTTCCCACAGGTTTTCCTACCCAAGCCATGCCATCAACTAACTATGGTCCACATCCAACAGGTTAATCTGACTCAGGTTCTTCACCCTCTCTGTTCCAGAGCACCTGCAGTGCTGAGTGCCCTGAATGCCCCTGCCAGCATCGCGCTGGGCACCATTTGCCTGCCTGCAAACACCCAACCTGCAGAACCACCACCCATCTGCTCTGCCATCTGCCTGCCACAGCCTTCCCTGCCGCTGCACCAGGCACTGCTCTCCTGGAAAAGCCATGCTTCTATGCTGACAGAGAGGGACTGCAGCATTTTTCTGATCAAGAGAGAGAGGCAGTTCTGAATTTGTGTGACAATGTGCTCTGGAGCCCGTAGGCTGACTGGGACATCATCTGACTGATGCACAGTAAATGCTGCTGACACATGTACCTGTTCATGCTGGCCCCAGAATGACAAACACTGCTGCCCTCCTAACAACATTTGTGCTGCCAGATTCTCCCTACCTACTGCTGCTGAGATCCTGCCAGTCTGGGATGCTGTGTTTTCCAATACCCTCTGAGCAGCCTGACTTCTGAACATGGATACCTCAGGCACTCACACACTCTCCACGCTCCCAGTCCTGCTGTGCTCAGCCCCAGCAGAAGGGGAATGATGGTCCAGGTCTCTAGGAGGGGTCCCATGGCCTGGGCTGGCCATGTGGTTGGGATGTGAGTGGTTCTGAAAGATTGGAGCTGTTTATCCACGGTAGAAAAGCAGACAAAGTGAGAAAGGGAGAGAAGGAGGGAGAAGCACTGGGCAGAGCTCCCAGGAAAATGTTGCCGTGGACAGTTTGCTCGGGCTCCTCGGGGACTCCTGATGGCTGCTCTGATCTCCTCACCATGAGACCCAGGGATGATTTGTTGTCACATGTGCTGAGCACACTGTTTTCTTTCTAAGAAAAAAGCTGGTATATTTAGGAGAGATTACATTCATGCTTGAGCTTATCTGAAAGTGCTAGGCTTATTCTCTGGGCTTTAAGGTTTATTTAGACTAAATAAGGTTTATATACTTGGTTGGTGAAGCATGCAATGTATACATTATAATTATGTAGTTAATGCAGTAATCTCTGTGATGAGCTTTCCTGGCATAACCCAGTACAGTTATCCAAAAGCTTCTTTTTAATCTCTGAGGAAGGATAATTTTAAGAAGAAAAACATGATTTCTCCTGCTATCTCTATCCAAACCGTTTCATTCACAGATTGCTTTTAGACTGACTGAAGCAGTGGTAAATCCATTGTGAACATATAATACAAATACAGATATAAGATCACAGTGCCATTACTAAATGTATTCCTTTCATAGCAGATCTGTGGGAGTCCTGCTGCCATCCAGCTCTGTTGATCACTGGAATGTCCCCTCATAAATACCTGTGTGTGAAATAACTTTTAAAAACCACTTACATAGTCAATCATTTTCTAGTCTGAGACATGCCCCCAAAAAGGAGACTGATAGCAGAGCCTAAGAACATACTACCCATCACTGTTCATGGGAAGCCTGAGTAGCAAGTTGGCATCACCATGAACCCAAGTGCTGCATGTAGTCATTCTCATGTGAAAATGCCCAGTTTGTCTCCCAAATGGGCTCTAATTCGCTCTTTAGGCACTGAGTTGGCTGAGCTGTTCATTCTGCAGACAATTTTTTTCTCATAATCAAGCCCATTATGTGAAAAAGTCAGCCTTAAGGAGTGTGAGGACACAGTTCATATAAAAATCAATGCAACCTTTCACTGAAGCATAAATCAGATCAGCTCTGACACATATGAAAATATTTGGGGAATGTTTAATGACATTTTTGTGTTCTTGTAAATTATTTGGTTTCATCTGATTTTGGAAGCAGGAACAGGGGAAGCTTAGCTCATATCAGGAAACATCAGCAATTGAAACCTCCAACTTTCTCATGATAGTTTCACAGATCTTCATCTTATAGACCTTTCAATAAATTCATGCACCCAGAATAATAGAATCATTAAATTTGGAAAATACCTCCAAGATGATAAAGCCAACCTTTAACCTAATACTGCCATGCTCAGTTTTCAAGCATATTAAAAAAAAAAACCAAAAAACAAACAAAAACCCAACAAAATTAAACACCCCCCACCCCAAACCAACCCAATCTTTTGGATGCTTATCTGATCTGAGGGACAGCTGCTAATTTCTTTGAGGTTCACCAAAATCTGATCTCTAACTAATTTTCAAGATAATGATGCCTAGTCCCACTGAGTCATTTTTCCCCTTCAAAATACAATTCAAGCATCAGTTAAAGCCATGCTTGCTGTGTGGAGAAGTTACTATCCCATTTGCTAACTTTAATAATTTTTGCTCCTTCATGCATCTCTTTTTAGTTTCTTCTTCTCAGGCTAAAATTCCCATTTTGGAATTCTCTCCTCCAAGTAATTGTGCTAAGGCAAATTCTTTGGATTAAAAAGAGAGTGACGTGAGGCAAGGGAAAGAAAAGATCCTGCATGTGTTTACTTGAGAGAAAAGTAGAGCACTGTGCCTGGCTGACAGTCAGAGGTCCAGGAGCTGGAGCAAACCATACAGCAAATAAATGAAGAGAGGACCTGTGGAAGCCTGAATGACATTTGCTTCCTATGGCTGGTATGGAGTATGGGAATCCTAGGAAAAGTGGGGATGCCTGGACTAATAAAATGTGTGAGCTTTCAGGACTCACTGTAAGGTGGAATATTTTATATCTATAACAGTTTATTAGACTATTTAGCTAGGACTTGTGGAAATGGGAAGAAATATGTACAGCTTGAAAACTTTGCTTTTCAATGCTGGCTGGCTGAGGCTGCAAACACACCAGTGTTCAAGGGGAAAGAACTAGGAGGTCAGTGGGCAGGTAAAAGGTATTTAAAATCAGAGGACTGCATGCTTAAGAGCTGCTCCCCTGACTCTGTGAAAGGCACAGACCACTGCTATCAAAATCAAGTGGTGTTTGTTCTCTTAACTACAGAGGAGAAACAACATTTGCCCAGCAGTGAAGAGCAGTTTCTGTAGCTTTGGAGTCTCGAGCATTTATCAGCAAGCCTGGAAATCACATAAACCTTATCTCCTTGTTTGTCTTTCTGAAAAACAGATAATTCTGCCTCCTGAAGACACTGCTATCTTTATTAGGCAGATGAAGTGGACTTGGTGCCTGCTCTTCTTCAGGCACTTGCATTCCTGCTCCATGGAATTTTGCTGGGATTTGGGCTGTTACCGTGGCCTGGGACTTGTTCCCTTGCAGAGCTGCCGTCCCTGACTGATGCATCCTCTATCAGTTATGTTAGTCTATTTATTACTTACATGCCATAGGACCCTTAGCATATTTTGACTTGTTTCAGTCAAAACACATGGACTACACATTTGGTCATCCCCTTCTTTGACAGAAAACTCCAGACTTATTCTCTGGAGTAAGGCAGCCGTGACTTTCAGATATTTGGCTACCTATAGTCTCCTCTCAGGAAGTAAACATGTTGGTAGGAAGTATTTAGTACGTGAAAGGTCCTCTCCTAGCCTGAGGTTTTGTTTCCCAATATGAAATAATAAATTCCAGCCCTGACTCTGAAATCCGGAGTGAGATGAGCAAACATGTGGATTTAGCAAATTCTCCGTGGAGCAGGCATAACCCTCCCACACTGGGGCTAGGCACAACTGCGGGTCATCCAAAGGACCTCCCTTGCCAAAGGATGTTGCCTTGATTCCTGTAGCATGCGGAAAGATGGCAAACTAGTTTTGGTCGGGTTTAATCTTAGCTCCACCAGGAGCTGAATCCCCTACATCGCTCAGCACTGCTCCACCACTTGGCTGTGGAGGGAAAAGCCTGCTGGGCAGACTGGAAGTTACCTAATGGAAGCAGACAAGGCAGCAGTTGTTAGCTGGTGCTGTCAGGAAAACAGTTTGTTGCTGCACTGGGGGTCAGGGACGTGGCAAACTGCCTGAGAGCAAGCGCTGACCCTTGCTGGGTCTGCCTGTGCTGGTGCAGAGGGCCAGGTCCCCTCCTCGCTCTGAACAGGGCTGATGGTGAGGCCTTTCTCAGCCTCACTGGTTCAGACTGAACCTGCAATACAGAGCCCAAAAACACAGAGAGATGCTCCTCCAGAGGTGGAAACCCTGTGCTTTTTCAGGGCCTATTTTGCTGCTTCCTAATGTAAGCAACATTATGGAACGCAAAAATAGCTAGATGTAAAAAAATCAATTGACTCAATTGAATCAATTTACTCAAATATTTACTTAGATTATACGCTTTCACAGCTTTCAAATATACTGCCTTATATTCTAATCATTTAAGTCTGTGAATGTGAGGAATCCTGGAAAAAATCTTATTCTAATCCCTCAGTGTTTTCACTCGCATAGGATGAACTGACTTCTTCTTCGCCCAAGTAGAAAACTAGAGGAAAAAAAACAACCCAAAGCTCTGAGTGTATCTGGAGGTTCAAACCAAGAGAATACACATTCCTGTGGCTTCATGTAAGGCATGACACCTCAGTAAGACCCTGATGCTTCCTCCACTCACAGTGACAATGTTAAGTGAAGTGCCTGTGAAGTTCATGGTGTGGCTTCCTGGAGAAAGGTGTGTCCAAGCACAGGGCGCTGAAGCCACTGAAGTCAACAGGAGGTTAACTCAGTTTGCAGCTATTCCCATAACCATGTATTACAGACTCTTGGATTTTGTTTCAGTGATGAGCTTCAAGTACAGCCAAAAGCAAATAGAGGCACGTTGACCTCATAGTTTTGTGAATACAGATTGGGCGTCCAAGACAATTAAAAGGAGGGAATACGTGCCATCTCCAAACCCCTGGCGAGGCACTGCCAGAAGTTACCGCTGCCCTGCCCGACTGAAAAGACATTAACACCCGCTGCAGAGGAGGTTGGAAGGCAGCCATCCCTGATGGATTGCTTATGAGCACTGACTAGAGTCAAACCGACTTCAGTCAGAGATTTACACAAGCCTCATAATCTAATAGTAGAGTTTACTTTACGAGAGTGCCACACCAAAGATAGTAAAATGCAGTTTTAGCTAACAAATCTACATGCTTGCACAGAAAAGCTACAGAAAAGCCATCATGGAGCATGTCAGCGCTGCAGAGCGCCTGGCACAGATTTATAGTTTTCACTTTATTGCTGAGGAGTTATTGTTAACTCCATTGTTATAGACTTTCTGCAATTAAAAGTTCCAGTCCCACTTATAATTTTTAAACATAGCTAATAAAACCCAATAAATCCTGAGATGTTACAGGTTTTCCCATGCTGTTAACCATCTGAAACCTTTATATGCTGGATTTTTGACCTATGTTAGGATAGATTTTGGAAGTAAATTGGCTGTTCTAATCTACTTTACTTCTGATTTGCTTAGATCTACAAAATTTCTTGTAGCTTTTCTTTATTATAGTAAAAGAAAGAGTGAGGCAATACTCAGACCTTTTCCTTCATGCATGCAACAGGTGATCATAAGTTAAGTACTGTCTTACAAGTCACCTTCCAACCTTCTGTCTTTCTTGTGTCATAAATTACAAAGAATAATGGTTATTTTGTTTTAGCAATGACTTTTGGTCTTTTCCCTCAGATAAGTAATGTTTTCTCTCTTTTCTATCAAAGCTTTGAGAGAACAGACTTTTCATTTTCTCTACAGGTGGTTACAGTTATAAATTCTACTTCTGACCGTCTGTATTCATGTATTCAGAAAGATATCAGGGTACATGGATGGGGCACACAACCTAGACAGGTGAACAGAGTAATTTTACCCTGCATATTTCCCAGCACTTTATGAACTAGCCTCAGCAGCCTTGCAGTGAGCATTACCAGGATCCAGCTTCTACCGACAAGGTTATGTATCTGCTTTTTAAATGCTTCAAGGTTAATCTTAGTCTCAAATTCCATGAACATTCAGAAATCCTAGTGCCAAGTCAGTGTATTATATTATATATATATATTGCAAACGGTATCTATTGAGATATAATATCCACACAAATAGTACTCTTATAGGAGCGGAGATACTATAAAAATCCAAACATATCTAGGGGAAGAACAAATAACAGAAAACTCCTATTCATCAGAAACCAGCCTTACTATAAGAAAATTGCTCTTGGCACCCTGCAATTCATTGCCAGAATTGGGATTGGCTCTTTGCACTACAAAAGAGTTTCACTATCTTTGAGATTGTCTCGATGGGTTACGTACACAGACAGAGGAAGTAAGAAAAACAACATGCATGATCTGGAATAGAGATTACTGAATGGAGGGGTGTGTATACACTAAGAACCAACACCCCTCTGAAAGCCTTGGGAGGCTTAGAGGCTTGAAACCCCCTGCGCAAAAACGTGGGTCGGAAACTTTTTATCAGGGTGAACACATTTGTTCATCCCTGATCTCACCTCTTCCCATACACAAGAAAGAGGCAAAGGTTTACACCAGGTGAGATGCACCTTGGTTGAAGCTCTGGGCATACTTTTCCCCAGCAGTATCATTCAACACACAACATCTTCAGGTTTCGCTTACCAAGTACAGCAGCTGGGAACATTATGTCTTTACAATTAGAAAGTCCAGTTTCTGTATCAAAGGGTGCAGAATGCTCATGCCCACATCTCTCTGCATTTTTAAAAGCCCATCATCTACTGCAAACTTTTGCAATCTGCATCAGAGATTTCATAGAAAGAAAGAAAGAAAGAGAGACGTTTGTGTTTTAAGAAAAAGAAACTTACCAAAAATAACTGAAGTTCTCTAAAGTTGCCCTGAAGTTGAAATAGCCCAGAACACCAGTGCAGAGCCTGCCTTAAACTCTCTCTCTTTCTCACTCCCCCTCTCTCTCCAGCAATTGGAAGGAGGGCTGTGCAGAAATTCAGCAAACAATTTTCCTTCTATGTCGACCGGGGCGTTCCTCACGGGCAGAAAGGGGATGGCTGAGGCTGGGTGAGGCTCGTTGCTATCCCCAAGCCAAAGAGCACAGTCGCAGATTACACAGCCTGTGAAATCCAATCCCTTTCTCTGCTCGGGCAACAGCTGTACGGCTTCAGCTGAGGCGGGAGCAGGGGATAGACGCTGGACTTGTTGCTGGTCAGGCTTTCCATGTTGGGGGACGCTGAGGAATGGGGGCACAGGGCTTTCCGTGAGCTCCGTGTCTTCTCCCAGCTTGCTGCCTACAGCTGCAGGCACGGGCGCTCGCAGGGTGGAGATGCGGGGCAATTTCCGCGGGACTAAAAGTATATGGGATGTGGGCGCCAGCGCAAAACAAACATCTCTTTTCCTGAAATTCATTCCCAGCCTTGCTTCAGGACATAACTGGGTAATTAACGTTGTATGTATTAGTAAATTCTCATGCACACACACAGGATGCAGTCTGTCAGCCTGTCGCAACAGCACGGTTCAAACGGGCTTCAAGGTTGTCCCAGTGTCCTCTCTAAATTCGTTTTTCCTTGTCACTTTTGGTCAGCTGTTTGATTCTTTCCGAAAGCCCCCTGAATGCTGAGCTGACAGTCCTTACACCAAGAGAAGCGCTATGGTGGCTGGCAGGGTGGGAGTGCCAGTGCTTAGTGCTGCCTTCACCGTGTCCTGATATTCAAGCTTCACTTGAGGGAAGCTGCTTAGCCCCAGCAGAAACGGATTTATGAAAATTCCCAGCCCCGCCTCTCACCTGTTTCTATTTCTCCACCCTATGTAAAGAAATTTCTAATACAGCTGATTCCTCCCTCTCCCAGGAATTCCACTGATCCTTTGATTCCTCCTCCCTGAAGGTTTAAAAGATCACAGCAATCGATTTCAGCCCGGGTTTCCGTGTTTCACAGAAGCATTTGGCTGCTGGTTTGCGTTCTGTCAAAGAGGGGTGAGGTGAGAGAGGGTGCAAAATACAAACAACACACAAGCAGCCCTGGGAGTGGCCTGCAATTGCTCCGGCTGCTTTGCCAACACTCCAGAGCAGGTAAAAAACACTCCAGCCAAAGCAGAAGGAAAACCCCTGTGTTTACAGAGCAACCTCGTTTCATGTCGAGGCAGGATTTTTATGCTGTTGGCTCTGAATGGGTTTCGATACCTGAAGTTCTGCAGAGGTTGGGTTTCTGGACCCAAGTTTAGAATGGGTGCACATCATTTCTAGGGAGGGTATGTGAAAATTTGAGAGGGAGAACTGAGTGTATAGCTCTGATTCCATCCTGTGTGGGTACCTTACAGGCATTTTATGAAAACTGGGTCTTTACAGAACTCCAGTATTTATATTAAGGCCAATTCTTTAACTTGTAGAATTAATGTATAGTATTACATCTGATTATACATTATATATTAATTATAGAAGATCACATATATAACTTAATTTAGAAATACTATATGTAATTTTATCTAATTAATAGACAGTTTTTCAGCACATGAACTGAATAACACTTCAGAAACTGTGTCTATTTATTATAGGATCCTATTGTGTATCTATACAAGATAAATAATATATAATCACATATAATGTGTGATTATATACTATATATATAATCATATATAATGAATATAAATATGTTGTGAAGCAGTATGCAGTTCACATGCAACCCCTGTCTTCTTGTGATTGTGGCATCCACATCAAGAATTAAAAGCAGAGGTTGGCTGTAGCCACTGCAGGGTGGTAAGGCTGTCAAGGAGGAAGATGAGGTAATGGGACAGTGTCAGCACAGGGAAAGTGAGAAGGTGGCACATGGAAGTGTTCAAGGCCAGGCTGGATGGGGTTTGGAGCAACTTGATCTAGTGGAAGGTGTCCCTGCCCATGGCAGGGGGTCGGAACTGGATGATCTTTAAGGTCACTTCCAACCCAAACCATTCCATGATTCTGTTTCAAGCAAGATGTCCTGCAGCTGCCTCAAGGATGGAGGTGGCCAGAAGCAATAAAGGCCTCCTGAGGTGCAGTCGATGGCAGCAGAGTAAACTGAGATGGCTGGGAATGGGAAGAAGACCTTGCCGAGAGCTAGCTCAGGCTTGCTCTGCTGCCATCCCTATTTCTGTGCGCTCTTTAGGACTACAGCAAGGTCCAGCCTTTCTGAGCCACCTTACAACATCCTGACAAACAACATATATTTTTAGAAACAGACATGCAAAACAAGAAGCCCAGCCTACATGGTGGTTTGATGTGGGGACAGTTCATTTGGATGAAGTCTGGCTCCTACCTCCAGAGAGTGGTGCCAGCAGCAGCACTCCAGCAGGACACAGGCTGTGGGGTGGCAGCTGCGGCAGTGTGCTCCATCCCCAGTCAGTGCTGCATTTCAGCTGTCTTTGCTGAATATATGGATGGGCGTTGTTTCAATCTTTTAAGAATTTTTAAAGCCCACATGAGACAAAACCCTGGCTAAATTGAGAAAAGCCAACTGTTTTTTCCATAAACCTGGAAGAAATTACTCTCTTCGTTTTCATGGTATTGGGAAATCTACATTTGCTGTCACTGGGTTTTTTCCAGTTTCATCTCGGAACTGAAGGTGTAAGCCCGGATGTCTGAGCACTGCCCTGCTGCTTTAACTCCAGTGAAGACAACTGCAGTGTCAGAGTTTTATCCCCATACAACTTCAAGCCTAAAATCTCCCCTCTTTTCAGCCAATATGGTTCTATTCTGGGACTGTCAAATGATTTCAACATTATTTGACTGACAGGAATTCATAATGCTCACTTGGTTTATTTTTAAATATTTATCAAATCCACTGTTTGTCTACTGAGCTATTGAAAAAATGCTATCAGACTGGTAATTTCCCAATGCACCAAGTGATTCCAGCATGAGTTATTCAGTGAGAACACTCCAAACAGCCCTTGTGTTTACTCCTCTTGACAGACATCTAAATATTAAAAGATAAAGCTCTTTGAGTTATGCTACAGCAATATTAAAAAAAATATTCCTCTCTGCTCAACTGCCTTGCCAGGGAGCACCATTGTATCTCATATTTCTCTATCCCACATCTAACCCCGTTTCCCAACTTGCCTGTGTTACAGCGTTGTTTCCTCTACTCTGCTCACAGGTAAGGCTGTCAACACACAATTGAATGACACAAGCTTTCTTTTATTAGTGCTATTCACACCCTGACCTGTGCATGGACTCATGTTAGACTTACACATAAGGGTGTGCTGCTTTAATAGTAATTGAGAAATGAGATGAAAAACAATGGGAATGTTCCTGTGTTTTCTTTGGCCCAAAGAGAGAGAGACAACATGTTCCATGAGATTATGGTAAAGCATGCTCTGGAACACAAATTCCTGTAGTTTAGTGTGGAGGATGCAAGAGTGATCATTTCTATTGTTTTTTCTTTTTAGCAGTTACAAATCTTCAGCTATTTGGGGGAAAATATGAAGCCACAAATTTCCACAGGTAGGTAAGACCGGGTTGCAGAGATGACCAGCTAAAGAAAGCAAACTTGTCTGCACAATTCAGAAAGGAGTTAAAAAATTGAGGGCCTTCAGCTGGAAGAGAAATAGGCTGCCAAGAGAAGGAACCACAGCAGAAAGAAAAAGGAAGGGAGAGAAAAGACCAGTGTGAACTCAAGATGTAGAAGAGTAGATGGAACTGAATATAAGACTGGCAATGAGAGGAATGAATGGGTGGAGGTATCTGGCCATCAACTCTCAGTTCAAGCCCAGAGGAAGATAAATGTAACATTAATCACCAGTTTACAGACATCTCCCATGCTTTGTCTCCCATGACTGCATTTTGTTACGACACAGGAATGTATATATTTATCTATTTCACAGTCAGTTAGTTTGAACTAAAAAGGTATTTAAGCCAGCCACACAAACTTCCTCTGAATTTCTTCTCTTTTGCAATACATAAGCCAATAATTTGATTGATTTGCTTCAACATTTTTTTGCATAACACTCTTGCATTTGCAGGTAGACGTGCAACCTCAGAAACAGAGAGAGAGCCAGATATGGAAATGAGGTTCCATCACTGCCTCTTTTAAAAAGGCTCAGGGTTGGACTCAAAGACCTCATTCTGAAGTTAGTCAATTCAGATGAGTTCTCCCCCCCAAAAAAAAAAGTGAATGGGTGTCATTCATGTATCTTGTAACCTAACTGAAGTCTGTCCTCCAAATATATTGGTCTTTTCATCTGAGAATTTATTCAAAAGAGGCTCCAGTGTCTACCTGCCCATGGCAAGTTCCACCAGCACTACCTGCTTCCTGCACTGACACCAAGATGGAACTGATAATATTTTGTATAGAAAGAGGTTTCTCCTATGTGAAGATAAACAAATGTCAACTCCAGGTATCCAGGGCTGGAGTAGTAAAATCCAAACTCATGGCAAAACAGCCCAAACAAACCCAGGGAAGAGTTGTATATTTTCAGAAATTCAAATATTCTCTTCCAGGATCCTGAATATGTATTTTTTCACTTTAGTGGTTAATATTGTTCCTGATGGGGAAAAAAAAAAAAAAAAAAAAGGAACCTGAAAATGCAGATCTACAACAGCATAAACAAAAAACCACCACCAACATCAGAGAAAGCATTATTTAGAAATGAAACAAAATGAAACATTTCCAAGAGCAATCCTTTCACTAACAGGAGGAGAAAAAAAAGGAAACTAATTCGCCCTGCACAGTTTCTTTTATTTTGTCCTCGGGCATATGCTCCATCTCCCTTTGTCCCCCAAACGCATTTCCACTGGCCCTGACAGTGCTGGCATTGACCTTCTGCAGCCAAAATAGCTTGGATAGAATGAAACAGAAAAACAGGAGCCAGCCAGAGCAAGGGGCAACGCAGCCATGGCCACGGACCTGGGGGAAAACTGCTATAATTAGCAAGGCTCCCACAAAACCCGCGGCACTCATGGAGCTGCTGCCTTCCTGCCCTGACAGTTGCACATTAGATCCTTCAGAGCAGAGGGGAACAAAGCCACTGCCGGCAGAACTCTTCACACCTCCTGGCCTGAGGGGTCACCTCACCATCACCACCCTGCTCCACTGCTGCTGGTGGACATTCATCTCCAGACTGTGCTGTGGAGGGCTTTAATTAAAAGTTAACACTTAGTCCATGCTCCCCACAACTATCTGGTTCCCTGCTCTCTGCTGTTTTCAGTTCCCTGCTCAACTGGAATTCGGAGCTGGCTGACAGTGGACCTTTATTATTTTTCTATTTCAAAACCTGTGACATTGTATGAAAAGCAGACCTGGGCTCCTCCCTGAAAAGCGAATATTAGTGACAAATAGCCGATAGGAAGAAAACAAAAGCATCTCTTCAAGCTGGAAAGACAGGTGTTAATTACCTGTAAATAACCTGTTTGTACTAGGTGGTCATGCTCAAGCACCTGAAAAAACTATTCGAGACAAACTGTTTCTCTTTTTGCAATGTCATTATGCAGCCTTAAGCACTTTTCTTTTCACAGTTTTGGTACTTCTGAATATCACAAAGTCAGTCAGGGATAGCAATGTCGAAGCTTGCGGCGACCTTGCTACATGGGGGACAAACATGGCATAATTTGTATCTCACCTCCATATCTGTATGATCCTGATAAATCTGTCTGCCTTGCCATAATTGCTAGCAAATTTCAACCTTTTGTGGTTCTGTTTCAATGGTTTGCTGATGATAAAGGCCCTTCACATGTATTAGAATGGCTATTCTTACCTCACAGAGTGGCAAAGACTGTGGACTGTTAATGATATGTTCTCATATTTAATTAAAAAAGGCAGAGTGACTAAAAACTCTCAACGGCCAAGATCCACATATCATCTACATACCTGCAACTAAAGACAATTTGTCATGGTTGCTATCAGAAGACACTAACTTTCAAATTGCGCTTGCAGATTTTTCTGGACAATTATCTATCCATTATCCCTCACATTGTTTACGGACGGAGATGGGTAACCTTCTCTTGTATCCAAAATGTCGCTGCAGCATGACCCCTGTCAACAGACCAACTGTTTTTAGATACATCTAGCAAAACCAACAAAGCTGCAGTGATTTGGTGTATAGGTGACTCTGTCCAGTGGCATAAGAGGATATTAATGTTAAAGGATGCTTCCATGCAAATTTCAGAATTGGCCTCTATTCGATATGCCTTTCAATTATTCTCACAGGAACCACTTATTAAAACTGATTCCTCATATGCTGCCAATGTGGTATTCTGTTTAGAATTTTCATATTTGAAACATGTTAAAAACCATTTTTTGTTTACAGAGTTGAGAGCATTGTGGACCTTGATTAACAGCCAGCAGCATGATTTTTATATGTTACATGATCACCCCTACACAGGTTTACCTGGCCCTATTGCAGAAGGTAACAACTATGCAGACATCACCATGATGACAGGTGTGGTACCAAAGACTTTTGCACAAGCCAAGTTATCTCATGACTTTTTCCACCAGAATGCTTGCTCTCTTTGCAAGCAGTTTCAATTAACTTCCTCACAAGCTTGTCATGTCCTGTTGTCTTGTCCCTCCTGTTGTGGAGTTGCTCCTGCTCTTTTAGCAGAAGGCCCTGACCCCCGAAGTTTAACTGCTAACTCCATTTGGCCAACTGGTGTCACTCATATCCCAGAGTCTGGTTGCTTAAAATATGTTCATGTATCTATTGACACCTATTCTTGTTTTCTGACGGCAACTGCCCACACTGGAGAAAAGGCCTGTGATGCCATCCAGCATCGGCTTACCTGTTTTGCCACTCTGGGCCTTCCCGACACCATCAAAGCGGACCATGGACCTGCCTTCACCTCGGAGTGAGTTGGTAACTTCTTACAGCAATGGGGTGAGTCTCACAATACAGGCATTCCCCACTCGCCCACAGGACAAGCTATCGTTGAGCATGCCCATAGAACCTTAAAAACTGTGCTTGAAAAACAAAAAAAGGCGGAGTTGGTGTGCCCTCACGACAGACTGGCTAAGTCGGGAAGAGATCGAACAAACGGCATGCGAGAGACAATATTCCTTTGACACAAAGGCTCATCTAACACCTCCAGTAATGGTGAAGGACTTACTAAGCAGGCAATGGAAAGGACCCCTGGACTTACGAACACAGGGAAAGGGTTGCGCCTGCATCTCCACAGGCCACCATGTGGAGGGGGGTCCATCACGTTGTGTGCGACCTTTTGTCGCCCTGTCCCGATCCAGAGCATATGTTACAGTTTTTGAAGAGTTGTTACAATTATTATTGTTGTCACTGTTATTAATATTTTAGGAGTTGTTTAGGTTTTTCTTAATAGGTTTTCCTTACTTAAACAAAAGAAGGGGGAGATGTGGAATATGGGGTTATATTTCTGAAAGCTGTTAAGGCTGATGCTCACCAGAAGGCCCTGTGGGAGGTCCGTGTTGCTTTGTTCCCCATTGCTACAAGTTTTCTCATTTCTACATCCACGAAAAGGACTGTCAAAGCATGAATACAACATTCACAAACTCTCCATTTTCAATAATTTACTGAGTTAGATATTTCTGAAGTACTTTTAAGCATTGCTGTGACATTTGTTATATTTGATCAAGACACTTTTTTCCTATCAGATTGAAAGTTGAAGACCAATGTGTTATCATATAAAATCATATGAAAAAGATCTCATATAAAAAGCAGACATCAATAGAAGCCAAGTATAGTTATTAAATGTAGTAGTTCAGATGCCATGAAAAAAGCAGAAGTTTTCATCTACTATAGCAAAACACATTTCAGATGCTTCACTAAATCTTGGGGTTTTATCCTTTTCCTTTTCACCAGTCCCTGTATGGAGAGTGGCATAAACTCTTGCTTTTTGTGGGTGCTTGTGTGGCTTAGGACATTCCAGCTGTGGAAATGCTTCAGTGAACCCTCCCTTGTTGTTTTTCCATCCAAAGCCTTAGAACAGTTCTTCAACAAAGATCTTAAAATAAAAGAGTCCTGGCAGATGATCTCACTATGTGCCCTGGGGTTTCCATGGCATTTAGTGAACCACCAGTGATTAGCACGTTTGTTGAAGGAGTAGCTGGGAACTGCACTGAAATAATCCCTTTCTTCTGGCCCCGATGAAAGCTGCACTCACCAATGGAAGGGGTGTAAATGCTCACCTGGGGACCTGGCTGTGCCCACACAGCCCCACTCAGGAAAGAAATGTTTGGTGGCAGTGGCTCTGGGCACAGGGGGACATTTCTTACTTCTTTTTTTGACAGTGTTTTAACCAAAGCCCTCATATACATCTGGAATACCACCTGTTACTGGATTACTTGCAGCTGTTTCTGTGTCCTGCTTGGTGGGCAGGAGCTGGCAGATGCCGTCTTTGACAACAAGCAGGAAGCCCAGGTGAATAAGAAAAACAGGAGAATCTCCCTCAAACTGGGAACAAGTAAGCACCAACTCCTGTCTTGCTAATAAAATAACCTGTTTTCCTCCAGATGATGAATGCTCACCCTGTTTTGCCCCTCTGCTGCAGGGGCACAGAGGAAGTCTGGGGATTAAGGGAGGGTATTTCACACACACAGGGGTTGCTGTGTGTGTCCCTGGCTGGCACACACCACCATGGAAAAACAGGGTCAGTGCTACTGCTGTGCCTGAGACTCGGTGTGCATCTCCAGGGTGTGGGCCAGGACAGAGAAAGGACTCAGCAGATGACAATGGGGCTCAGTGTTTGCTGTAGGATGTCAGCAGCACAGCAGGGTTTATTTCTTAATGAAGTGAGTCACTTGATTGGTATCAAGTATCTATTGAGTGATGGGGTGGATCCAAATGTTAGAGGATCTCGTTTTAAATATACCACTCACCACTCTGGACTGGCTTGCACTGTGTAAACAACATCAGTGAGAGATGGAAATGTATTAGGTTAATTCCATCTGGGGTTTCGAAGTCTCCTGCTTCCTCACAGAGCTGAAACTGATTTTCCAACAACATGAAATTCACCTCAAAGCTACATCCCATCACAAAAAAGACTTCCCTTAGAAAGGGGAAAGCCAGAAATATAGGGTAAGTAAAATCAGATAATCAGCACAGTTATCTGACTTCTGCACTTCAGCTTACTCAGCTGAACTGGCTTGCCAGTGCCCCAGAAAGAAAAACTCCGTGAAAAAGCAGCCAAGAGGGAGTAAGAAAGGAGTGCTCCCTTCACAATGCATTTGTGATGCCATTGGCTTTGTCCCGTGCAGTTCCTATAGCTGGAATTCAATCTTTGGGCTTTAACGATCTGGCACATGTATGTTTTGGTTTCAGACCTTTTCATCCCATTTGCTGTCACTGAAATCAGCCTGTGGCTTTTAATGGCAGCAATGTTGAGCCCTTTAATGCTTCATTCGTGACTTTCTCCCTCTGATGAGCAGAGGAAACAACAGCAGCCAGCCTCAGTCAGGGGTGAGAAATACTTCATGTCATCTTTTACACCAGTCAGTGCCAGAGAAAGGTAAAATATTACTGAAACTGCCAGGGTCCTCAATACACATCCAGAAATTGAATTTAAACATTGATTGATGCTCCTGGCAGAGATAATCAGCTTGAAATGTATGAATAGGATTCCCTTGGGTTCTGCTGAAGTGCTCAGCTGTGAGGTAGCATTTGTGTGTGGAGGAAGGAGCCCTGGAACCTGTGACACACAAAGAGACCTTTCCCCACCAATGCACTGGTGCCTTTGAGTTCAGCTGCCAGCCACGTGGTTGAATGAAGAAACCTAGTGTGTAGTAATTAATTCCTTCTAATTTTCAATGATGCTAATGGTAAACAAGGCCACTGTTCAGTCTTGCACAGCACACGGTGCTATGTTTGTTCTGGCTGCAGTTGCCAATAGATAGGAATCAATGAAGTGAGAGAGAATAGCTCATATTTTTTTAAAGGGAGACATTACAAATATTGTGGGGTTTTGACAGCAGAAGTGCTCTCAGTTGCTGATGCTGATGTAGGCTGTGAAGAAAGAGCCCAAAATGGGTCAGGAGCAGAGAAGAGCATTTATTCTGAGATCACAGCAAACTGAACACTGCCAGCAGTGAGTCCTGTTCTTCCACAATCTGTTATCTCACACAAGTCCTTGTGTTTTCAGTCTTTCTTTGCTTATAAATAAAAGTATTTTAGTTTTATTTTTCATCTAAAAAAAGATATTGAATGTATTTAGGGAGTAGGAGGAGAATTCAGTCTTAAAGATTTTTATACAGTGTTCATGAAAGGATTTGAAAAGCTAAATGAAGAATTACTGATAGTTTAGCTTTTACTTTGTCTTGTTTCAAATAAGAAGTTATGTTATTAATTAAACTAATCCCAAGAAGTACCTGGATTGACCAGTGACAAAACAGAACAGCAAGAAAAGAAGGGAGAGGGGATGTAGCTCTGCTGTTTTCTATCCCATGCTTAGTCATCTTAATTATGTTAGCTTTGTTTAAACACCTTTCTTTTTAAAAAATGGGGAAAAGTGTCCTTTGAAGTTTCTTTATTTAAAATGAGTATTCCTGCAGATGAAAGGTTAAGACAGAAATTAGTGGGGAATTTTTAAAATGTATTTTTTAGCTGCTGTTCAGCTCTTGCTCAAGGAACTCAAATGGAGGCTGTAGTGCTCCTCACCGTATGACTTAGGTGATCCTTCCTGCTCACACGGTCCTGAGCTCCCTCCAAGCCCCTCTGGCAGCTGCAGGATCCTGCCTGGGCTGGGCTCTTACCTGGGCATACCCACGTGCCACATCCCAGCCCATGATTCTGAGTAATACGAGTGACTCAGGAAACAAACACGGGACACCTCGCAAGCAGCTCTGTGAAGGCTTCCAATTTCACACTAAACAGACACATGATTCATCACCTTCTTCTGCTGATGGCTTCCTATGCAGAGAGTGGTTCAGTTAAGCAGCACTGGCCTGACATACTTCCAAACTCAAAATCCTGGCTTGAGGTAACTATTCCTTTTCCAAATATTCAACAAATACATGACAGAGGAAAAGGTGTGATAGGGAAACAGAAAAGCAGAACTGCACCCACCACCTTCTCAAGTCTGATTTGTTAGTCCTTAATGAACATTTTTGGATGCGAGAAGCAAATTACCCTTTAAGCAGCATCCATGAATGAGGAGGATGCTGAGTGTGACAGCACAGGTCCTGCAGTGCCATGGGAAAACAGCACAGGGTCAGTCCTCAGGCTGCCTTTTACTTAGGGCAATGAAAGGGCTCAGAGTGTCTTGTGATAAACTCCTGCCTGGAGCCCATTTCCATCCGTAATTGTTAGCACAGCTGAGTATTGTCCCTGCGTTAAAGGAATCACCGGGCTCCCTGCCTGACTCAGCTCCTGAGCGCTATTTCGGGTGGCAGAGGGGGAAGCTGCCAGGCTGGCATCCCGTCCTGTTTTCTTTGTGGAAGTAGGATGTAGCTTTGCAGGGCAGGAGTTGGTGCTCTGCGAGCTGTCTGAGGGGATTACACCGGGCGCAGCCGTAGCCGTGCGCTCGGATAGTGTTGATGTATTATAAACGATCCATTATTCACCCACGTGAGGAAAGCCAGGGGAATGGAAAACTAAAACGTGACACTGGTGAGCACAAAAACTGAGCAAGTGATTCATGCTGCGTGGAAAACGGGCCTCACTGGGTGTAGGCCTGTAGTTCTGTAGAATTAAGCACAGCTACAGGGGCTAATAATTTATCTCATTTACAACAACATTTGTATTTCTCTCGGTCCTGAAAGATGCCTGGGCATGGCATGTGCACCATGGGTGAGTCTTCACCATGTCTGCTTCCCCAGGTGCTTTTTGACTCCCACAGATGGCAGAGGGAGGTGGAATTCTGCTCCTTCCCTGTTAAGCAGGGGGATAAGGGGGCAGAACAGATTTTGCTTAGCGCGCAAACCCAATATAACAGCAATTAAACCAGATTTGATTTGGTTTGTATTCCCTCTCATCTGCAGTTATGCTGGGTTCGGAGGGTTTCTTGTTCAGTCTCTTTTCTGAGCCCTTCTTATTGGGGAGTTCAGTAAAAAACATGAATGCCACCCCTTTGCTTCCTGCAGAGCTGCAGGAGGAGCTGGAAGGCCTGGGCACATTGCAGAAGGGTGCTCAGCTTTTCCCCCACGACCCTCTCAGAGAAAGCTTTCTGCTCACCTTGCTTCCATCATTTTCAGCTCTAAGACTAATTCTGGAAACACATCCATAACGCTGTGGCTTACGACTATTCTTTTCCTGCATTAGAATATTTCTATACTCCATTTTGCCAAGGAATCACAACAGAAAAACTGCAGATTTGCTCTTCTGATTATTCTTTCATTCCTTGCTGAAAAGTCTCTCTCATCAATCTGCTGAACAGGGCAATTTCAACAGGGAAAAGCAAATGAAACACAGTTTATGTTCAGATGTAAAATTCTCACTCAAAGAGAAATGGATTTTTTTTTCTCTTGGGAAAAGAATTCATTTCCTCTCCTGGATTTTGAACTTTATTCCTTTCTTACAGATCCCTTGGTGAGAAATGAAGGACCAATTAACCATCTCCAAACTGATCATGCACCACAGAAAACCAGAAGCCCTTGGAGGCAATGGGAAGTCCCCAAGCAACAAACTGAAACTTTAAAACTGGTAAAGGAATGAAGGAGTGAAACATCCCAAATGCCCAATTAGTCAGTTTTATTATCATATTGTGTGTGGTCTCTGTGAAAATCTGGCCACATCTCACAAACTGAGACCATCAAAAAGATGTTGCAAGTGCATACCCCATAATAAAGCTATTAGAAACCCAAGAGGAGTTTTCTAGTGTGAGTCATGATACTCAGGAAGAGATGAGGCAGGGCAGCCAATTCACTTTTAAACAGCAGCGTGAGCCCAGTGCAAAATCAGCACATCCAGATGACCTGGATATTGCACACAGTGTTTTATTTACAGCCTCAGAAATGCCTAAATCTCAACCAAGCTGCAAATTTAACTCCCTGCACTGATTTGGAGGCAGGAGGGAGAGCGCAGATGCAAGCAACGGCTTCAAAGATTTATCTGTAGTCTGTAGGACCCACCTAACCCTCCAGTAAACTCGGAGAGAGGAGGACCAAGGGTTGTAAGACAAAGGATTGAGAGTATGGATCAACTGGTTCTTGGTAACTGCACAGAGGAGAAGCCTTGGTGAGACCTTAAAGACAGTCTTGAGAAAGAGATTAGTTTCAGGTACAGAATGAATCTTTTATTTTCTTAGTTTACACTTTTTTAATCTCAAGGAGCTTTTGACTTTTTAGAAGGGAACAAGTTATAACAGAGCAGCACTGCAGAACACCCTTGGGGTGCCTACGAACCAGAATAGGTTTGGGAATCTGCAGTTCAAGGCCCACAGCTGTCATCCAGGGAGCTGCAAAAAGCAAGGTCACCCTGCCAGATGTTTCCTACAGCCTTCCAGCAAGGCCACCTATTAATATTAAGAAACAGCCATTTTATGAAGAACAAACTGACCAGGAACTGGGCAGAGCAGAACAGTGCCAGGGCCAAGATGCAGAGAACATTGGGTATGCCCTTCAGATAGAGCCAACATGAGACAGACAGGAGCCTGAAGCAGCCCTTCCTTCCCAGCCATGGCAGTATTTTCTTAGTTCAGTGGCCCTGCTTGTTCACCCCTTAAAACATCACTGTTTCTGGACAGAACGTGTCCTTACCAGGAACACCCATCCCGTGGGGCAGGAGAGGAGTGGCAGCACATCAGCCTCTGCTCGGCATCAATCCTGCAGATGGTAGAGGAGACACCAGGCAAGAACTATGGCAGACTGGAGGGATTAAATCAGCTGCAGGTTGGACCCAGCCAAGGCTCAACCATCTTCACCTGAACTGAACAAGAAGCGTGGTGGAAACTCCAGAGCTTTTGGAGGCAGATGCCAGCAATACAGAAGGAGCTGGAATTTAATGTGTGGAACAAGGAGGAAGGGAGTATTGGAGAAATGGGTTTAGTGGGAAACAGCCCTCTCAGGAGTGTAACTCAGGAGTGTAATGCCCCTTGTGCATTTTCTGCCCACCACAACTGCATTTCATAAGTCCTCAGGCACACAAGGTCATGGGGAAGAGCCTACAGGAAAACTTTGAGCATCTTTTAATAGTAGATGAAGAAATTGTGTGGTAAAATTTCTCTAGTCAAGGTGTCTGCAGTGATGGCCAAACACCACAACTCCCATTTTAGAGCCCAAATGTTCAAAGAAAAAGTTAGGACCGTCTGACCTATATACAAAGACCCACAGCTGGTGATTTGAAAACTATTGTTATTTCCCTGGAAAGCCTGGAAATCTCTGACTGCTGAGCAAGTAATTTTCACTCATGAAAGACTTAAGCTCTTTTTAAGGTGGCACTTTGCCAGCAGAAAGAAAGGTGGTGTACATCAAAAATGCTGCTTTTAATTTTGGCTGTACCTGCTAACCCTGACCTGGTGACAGATGGAACACACTGAACGTTTCATAATGCATAAATATTTTGTCCATCTGCACAGGATGCACTCAGGACTTGCCACAGCACGACACACTGAATGGCCACCCTTTCTTCTGTACCTGCTGGCATCTCACAAGGCAACTAAAAGCTGATTTCAAAGCCACTGCTCCTGCCTGGGGGTCCCATAGCCCTTGGCATCCTTTTGTTTTTAATTTCAAAAAGCGTCATTGTCTACTCATTCTGAAAACAAGGTTATCCCTCAGGTTTAGGCATATCCATGAGTCTGCCCAGCTCATCAGTGATCACAAGCAATGAAGGACAAGCACAGTTGGTAGGAATAAGGGTGTAGTTACAGGCTTTTGCATCAAGTCACACCTTCCCCAAAACCTCTAGGCTGAGAAATCTGTGCATGCTCCAAGTCTGGAGAGGTGTCAGTCAGACTGAGTATACTGAAAGCCAGTATGGGTAAATGCCTGGTTTAGGACCTTTCCAAGATCCTTTGAAGTATCCACACAAGACAGAATAACAAGAATTACAAGAAAATTGACACCCTGAAGCAAAGACAGACTTTTATTCTGAAAAAACTAGTTAAATGCAATCTGCTGCTGTGCAATATATATGCCAGAGGGACAAAATATGGTGTAAAGTAAGATCTCAGCAAGCTGAGATCCAGCTTACATATTTGGCCTGTTTAATCCAAGGATGAAAATAATTACGCAAAGTCAGTCTAAGCAATCCCAGAGGGATTTGAACATATGAAATACAGTCACTGCGAGAAGCGGAAGGAAGGGAGAGCTTCACCAGTTTCAGTTCCCCTTGGCTTTCCTACGCTTGTGTGTGAATTTGGCCCAGAAAACTGTCTGGCACAGGGAATGGTGATCATTCATCCTTTCAATTTGCACAAGAATGTGGGAAGGGCTTAGAAAAAGCTCTTCTTCTCCCATCTGGGGGTCTGGGTGGGTGCCAGTTAAGTTCAATGATGCATAACCATTTCAAGAAGCTTCTTGCCACTCTATTTTGCAGGCATTTGTAAAGAAAGCAATTGTACATGCCCCAGCAGCATGTTGGTTGGTCTGTCAGAATAGGGGGTATCCTACTTTTCTCTGCTTGTCATGACAGCAATTCCAGGCAAAAAGGAAATAAAACCAGTTTATCACCTTAGCACACATCCAACAAGATTTTCAAACCCCAGCAGCTAAGGCAAAGAGAGAGAAGGAACTTCACACACAAGTAGAAAGTCTTGATGTGGTGTGTGCTCAGAGAAGCCAGAAACTACATCTTCTTGCGGGCACCAGGTGCCTCTTCTGCACATCAGCAGCAAGGCAGAGGAGGCAGAGCAACGAGATGTGCTGCAAGAAGCGAGCTCCTACCTGGAAGCCGTGGGCAGGTTCCAGTCCCGGTGTGCCGGCTGACAGTGTCCCTGCTGTGATGGATGAGGTGCTTTGGGTCATTCATGTGCCCAGGCCCCAGGGTGGGGCCAGCGGGGGCGGCTTTGGCTCCAAACCCCGCCTCGCATCATGTGAGCCCTTCACGGCGAGTTCTTCCCAAAGGCTGCTCCCGTCTCCCATGTCTCTGTGAGCTTTCCTGAGGAGCCTCTCTGCGTGTTGAGCGGCAAATTGCAGCCAGCCTGCCTCGCCTTTGAGTGCTCGCCAGGGCTTTGTTTGTTTTCTCTTCTGTTTCAAACATCCTTTGTGCCTTTCTGGCTCGGCTAATTAGCTACAATGCTCAGCTTCTCCAGTTTTTAAGTGCTGCCCAGATAATAGCTGGTCAGACCTAGAGAGAATTTAAAGCCTGTGCTGAAGGTGTGCTGAGGAAGGAAGGAAGGTGGTCTCTGCCTGTGCAGGTTCATCCAGCTGATACAGAGAACATCAGAAAAAACACGGTGGCTTGGGGTCAGAATCATAGTAGGGTTTGTACCTTGGTTTCTGCACTGCCCTGAAGCCAAAACTGCCACATCTTTGCTCCTGGTCCTGGCACAGATCACTGGGTTTAGGTAACAGAGAGAAAGCCATCAACACCTGCAGCTGCAGGAGGGGTGGCTGGGACCTAGGAAGGATGACACCATGAACTCATTGGTGCAAGGGAACATCTCCAGGGCATCCCCACCAGCCGTAAAGAGTGGGAAGCCTGAGAAAGAGGCACCTGGGGAATGGGAGGAACTGCTCTGAGAGTATTCAGAGGGAGAGGTAGGAGAAAGACAGAAAGGCCATGTATAGGCAAGAAAATCAGGAAGAAAAGCAGCCTTAGATATTTGGAGTTGTTCTATCAGATGGACCATCAAACTGTATTTTAAAGGTTTGTCTGAGCTTGATTATTCTTACAGCTCCATGATGTCATTTGTCTTTACCTACCACGAAGCAGTTTGTCCAAGGGTTAAAAATGCAGTTTCCAGCCATGTGGCAGCCTGTTGTAATCCGCCTCTATTACATAACACAGCAAATATTTTGCTAAAGTTCAGTTTAATTGCAGGATTGATGGTGTTGAGAGGCATATTCTCCTTTATGAATTTATCCCCTTTGGAAATCAGGATAGAGACATGCAAATGGCAGTTTTTTTCTCTGCTTGCCTAATTCAGTGGCCAAGAAAAGGCACTGTGTTCCCCCTCACACATGTTCCCCCTCACAGTCATGTTTCGCTTCTCAAGGAAAAAGTTAACATCTCTCCTTTCCCTACTTCTCCTGCTGTGGCACATACCAGAGATCAGCGTGCAAGAGACAAACATGACACAAGTCAAGCAAAGAACCAGAAATAGGGTAGGGAGGAGGTGAATTATCCTTAGTCCAAATTAGGTGGAGCCCAGCTATTCTTGTGCTGTTTTGCTAAGGTCACTCTGGATTCAGAGAGGACACAAAGGGGAAGGGAGGGAGACGAAATAAAGTTTTGCTATTTAGGTTTTTCCTGAGACTGTTTATAGGTTGCTTAACATCATTTCATGATCATTCATGGCAAAGCTTTCCTAGGCTGTTATCTTCCTCTTCCCTTTAATGCCACTGTTGCCTTTCTGATGATGCGGGGTCTGTGTGGCTCTTTCCAGATCTCATATTTCCTCCTGCTCCTCCTCATGTGCTTCTCTCTTCTCATCATGTTGTTGGCCCTTCTGCATAATACAGAGAACAGCTGTCAGAGGCTTAGTAATTCTGACTGTTGGGCCAGATCACCAATTGCTCTGTTCTTCACAACAGCTTCAGATCCAGCTCTTTCAGATCCATGCTGACCCACCTTTTCCATCTTGTTCCGTACCTTCTTTTAATCCTTTTTGTTTTTCTAATCATAGCTGTAATCCCCATTTACTAAAGCCAGCTACCTTTTCCAGTTACACTAGTGTGAATCCAGAGTAAATCTGCTGGTGTAATTGGGATCATAAGATATGAGATGACTGTACCTTCCAGGAGCCAGAGCCAAAACCAATGTCACCCTCGTCAGCATCTTTCTTGCCATTGTTTCCAATATCAAAGAGTGATTGTAGTCTGGGAACAGTGATACCAATCATCAGACTGGGAGTTAAGTTGCATAATTTACCTACTTCAACCTTCTCCAGATGCTTTTCAGCCATTAATTAAGTATAGGAACCCAACAAACACAAGGGTTATCATTTTCAGGGTGAGGCACTAAGAAGGCAGCAATGTTCTCAAAGGCACATACGAAGAGTCCCCCGTGGCTCTGTGGTGAAACCCCACATTGATTTTATTGGCTCAAATTCAGCAATAGGGGTCAAAAAAAGGAGAAAAGTCCCTGTCTCTTGTCCATGTCCTACCAGAATGTTGATCCCACTGGGAAAATGGGTGGCACAGAATGGGTGCTGAGTCCTTCCCATGCCGCTGTTGTGTCAAATTTGGGGTTGGTGTTTTGTTGACTAGGGTCAGAGGAAATATAAATGTCTGTGACAAGCCACTCCATATGGCACTGGCTTCACTCTGGCTATCACATTTCCCCTTCCAGCAGCAGGCTTCCAGGTCCCTCAGGATTTGGGGATAGATTTCCCCCATTTCATGCTACTGCTAAGTCCCAAAGGGATTTACTGATGTTGGTCATCAGTCCAAGCTGAGCACAGCTTTGGTGCTGCCAGACCTTGAAAACAAAAGTGTGGAGAACGTGTTCTGTTCTGCATTCATCCACATTCACAGCACCTCTCCTGAAACACATCTGATGCCACAGTAGCTTAAAGCATTCTACTTCATGCTGTGTGTCATGAACTTAAAAAAAAAAAAAAAAAAAAAGCCTGGAAAACTTCCCAGATTGTGCAGAGCCTTTTGTACCCTAAGAAAAGGGTGAAGGTGGTAGGGCTGTTACCTTTACTTTTCTTGGTCCATAGGTGTGCATCATGTTCTCACACTGGACTAGTCTGCTGGCTCATCCCAGCTGTGTGTTTCATTAAAAAAAAAATAGTATTGAGGTGAGATGGAGAACCCTATGGCAGTGAAGGACAGATGAAACAGTTTTGTTTCTTGTCTCATGTATTCTATGAACACAGCAGTAAATGCAGGTAGAAGAGTGCATGTGTAATGCACCTGTGCAATTTACAATTAATTTGCTAGCATTAATTTACTAGTATTTCTCCCACAGTAATTCTAACAACTAGATAGATTTATTTTTTTTGTACAGCCTGTTCTGACAGAGGAAAACACACTGATAGAAATCTAATGGTAATATTATACTAAAGAAAACTGGAAGCCCAGCCAGAACTAATTACTCCAACCTCAGACCTGGCTGCTATCTGCATGGTGAGGCTCTGTGCAGGCACACAGGCTGCCAGGGTTAGTAGGGGAACAAATGAAGGCAGAAACAGGAATGAAAGGTTACACTTGTGCAACTCTTATGGCCCTGAAGATACTCCAACACAAAATGTTACGACAGCAAGTTTTGGTACACAGACACTACTATTTAGCTGTAATATCTACTACTAGTAAGTACAAAGGGTTAAGGCTAGAAAAATCAGCACCTTGTGGGCATTTTCAAACTCATCTGTGTCTCATGACTGAACACAGTTATTTAAATGTCTATGTAGCCATAAAGGCGGGGGTGTATCCTTGAGAAATAGTTACTCCTTTGGCTTTTGAGGATTTGGTGGCCTTCATTTCCTAGAGTGAAGGGGCTCTAGTGTGTGCTGCCCAGGATGGAGAAAGCTCCCTCATGCAGAGTACCAGCTGCATGTGCCTTTTCTTTCACAGCAACACTGGCTATAGCAGCTTTTTGTTATCCCCTCTCTGCACCTCCTGCACTGCCACGTTGTCCCCAAAAGTGCGCTCTCAGTTAGACCAGGGAGAAAATAACCCTCCTGCAACTTTGCTGCCAACCAGAACCCCATGGGGATACCCCAGGGCTCAGTAATGCAGCCCTGAGCACCCCACACATCCAGGTTACCCACGGTGGCTGCACTGGCAGATGTTACAGGACAGATGTGCTAGGGATGGGAGTGTGGTTGGGACAAGGGTGCGCAGCGCTGTGCCATGTCAAGCACGGAAATGAGGAAAACACGAGGTCCATGTGCACAGGACACTGGCACTGGGGGACCATGCGTGCTGCAAGCTTGGATCCAGAAGAATTTTGCAGCCACTCAGCTGTACGAACAAGCCCAGGCTGGCTGTTTGTGTGAGTGTTTGTCTTGGCAGTGAGTCCCCATGTCAAACCAAGGGTGTCATTTATCTCCGGTGGTGGCAGCGCTCACCAGAGCAAGGAGCAATAGCAGCAGCCCCGCAGGCCCTGGCTCGTGGGGGCTCTTCCTGGCCTTTGCTTTGCATTCCTCCACCTCTCACATAGTAACAAGAGCCCTGGAAAAGAGGCTGCTGCAGTCAGAGTGCCTTGGACAGAAACAGATGCTGCACAAACTGCTGGGCGAAATGCATCACTTTTTGGTGCCCGGAGGAGCACACTACTAAAGTGGACTTGAGATGTCTGTTGATTCACCTTCCTTCTTGAAGTTTTGAAATGCAGCAGTAAAGAAAAATCAACATATTTCAGCTGGTTTTGGTTTGCTGCTGGGGTATGTCGGTTGCTCACATGAATCAGAAGCTGTGGCAAACACAATGTGCTGTGCCTCTGACGGGTACATACCATCCCCATTTCTCGCAGCTTGACGGAGAACAGCAAGCCCTTCATTGGACAGGGGATGCACAAAGGAAGCCTTGTTGCCTGTGGGGCTCTGTCATGCCGATGTTTCTTTTCCACTTGTGCTCATAAGTCACCAAAGGGCCCATGCATACCCATTGGAAATAGAAGTGTGAAACTAATAACTAAAAATATAAACTCTGGAGGGAAGAAGATGAGTCAGGAGGGAGGGAAGACCGAGAGAAGCCAGAGGGATGCAATTTATCGAGCCTGATTCATGATGCTGGCAGGGAACTCTCTGCCAGAGCCAGATGAATCAGATTCCCTTTCAGTCTGTTCTGGCACCACAGTTATTTTGGTGTCACCATGGGTAGAACAAGAGTAGATGTTGGGAAGCATTACTGGGCAGAGAGTGAGTGTCTGCTGAAACTGAAACAACTTGTCATCTTGACAATATACTCAGTGAATGAAGTAAAAGAAGGGAAAATGAAATACACTAGTGTGTCACGTCAGAGCTTCTCCTGAGAGCCAGGAAGGATGTTCTTCACCCAAGCTGGGAGTCTGACTCCTACAGGTTTTGTTTATCTCAGTCTCTTAATGGGGCTGGAATAGATGATGTTGCAGCTCATAGTCAAACATCTTGAGAAAATTCTAAGAAAATTCTAAGAAAAAGTGCAACTGAGCTGGCATTTTGGTTAAGACACTCTAAATTTGTGGACCATATTCAGCAGTTTGTATGGTGGAATGGACACACAGCCTTTGGCATGGCAGACAAGAACAGAGGAGAAGGGATGTCACCGTGCTTGTAGTGTTTTTTCTGGATGTCACAGCTTGTGATGGAGCCCTGACCAGGGACTTCCACAGCTCCAGTTGATCTCAGGATCTCAGGTATGTTATTTTCGCACAGTGCAAAGATCAGCATGGCACCTGAGAAGCAGCAATCTTGTGGTCCAGGTGTCCATTCAGCAAAGGACTAAGGTACATGTTTTATTTTGACCCTTGCTCCAATCTGGTGGCAGTCAGGAGGCCATACGCACTCGCTCAAGTGTCTAATTGAATGGGGTCTTTTAAAAATGGCCATCAATTTCTGGGGATTTAGATCATGCCCCAAAACAAGGTAAAGAAAAGGTTTAGAAAACATTTGTGCTAGAAAAACCTCCGTATTTTAGGATTTAGCCAATTGCCACAGTTTGCTGATGGAGATGTTATCTTCTCCTACTTATTTATTGTTCTGACTCAAGAATTATCCATGAAAAACATGTTCACCAACAACTGCAAAATGCTCCCAGCCTCCTCCAGATGTCAGATCCAAGTGCATGCCTGTTCTTGCCTGGCTAATAAAGAAAACTGGCAAATTTTTGTTTATCTGTTTCTCACCTGTGTCATCATGACAATCAGCTAAAGCAGGGGCAGATGAACATAGCTGGCAGAGACAGGAGCTTACAAAACCAGCCTATTTTTAGCCAGCCTTCCTTCCATGCTGTGGAGGAAACGAGGCATATAATAGGTGCTGCTTGATGTAGGATTCATGGTGTGGTTTTTCCCACCCTTGCTCAGATGATCCTGCCTCATCACCACGCTGATACTCCTTTCTCAAACTCATATCACACGCCTGGGCAGCCAGCCAGCCTACCTGTCTGAGAAAAACAGAGCTGCTTCTCCCCGCCACACCCTGCGCTCTGAGAATGATAACCCACTGTCGGGAAACATCAGCAATAACTCTTTGGAAAGCAAATGCCTGCCAAATTTCACATGCAGCCATCTTCCCCTGCCACATCCCTTCCCAGAACAGATCTTGTAGGTGCCATGGCCCTGATCCTGCTTGGCACCTCCCAGGCACCAGGATCTGGTTGGTACCGTGGCATCACCCAGTGCAGGAGATGCTCCTCTTACATGTGACCCACCAACAGCATCCTTCCCCACCACTAGAAAACTGGTACCATGGAAATAACAACCCAGGTTCATGGCATGGGGGAATTTTGTTTCCTTACCCAAAAAAAACCCTGAAAAAAACCTACCCAAACATTTTGCTAATCAGCCTGGAAAGCCTGGTTCTGTGGAGTGCTCTGCTAGCGTTCTGGTTGTATTTGTTTCTATTAAGTAGCACCTAGAAGTCCCAAGAATGTCTCTGATGTGGTAAATAGAAAGAGAAGTAAGAGGCACAAAACTGGTTTGTTTGCTAAACAAGTAAATCTGTGCAGGCAGACAAACATTAAGAAAATGCTACTACTGGAAAAGTAACATTTATAAAACAAAATATTTTCACCAAAACTATGTCAAATATATTTTGAATAAATCATATTTAAATACCATCAGAATGTAGTCCTAAAATATTTGCTATAACCTTATAGTAATTCAGTTAGTTTATCTAATCACCAGGTAAACAGCAGACTGGATCTTTTGTTGGGTGGAGAGACATGAGTTATTCCTTGAGTTGTCTCCTTGATTCCAACAAGTCAGCTTAGGCAATAATACGACTCAGAGTCTGACAAGCAATTTCTGACTTTCCATTGTTATGGAAAATATAATCCTAAACTATTTTGAAAAGAAAGCAGAAATAATCAGGCATTAAAAAAAAAAAGAAAAAGGCACTCCACTTTTAGACCATCAAAATCTTACAGACTGTATTTTGTAGATTATAACTTCTACCAGCATAAATAGCGAGGGAATTCATTGCAAAACGTAGATAAACATGGTTTTTTGTAGATTTTAGGGAGAAAAAGATACTGTAGAAATTTCAGATTCCTGCCATTTTTGTAGACACAACTTTAAGACTGCAAGTTGCTTGTTTTAAAACAGGTCTATCTCTGCATAAACTAAAGAGCAGATTTGTAATTTATTGATGCTCTTCTGCCAGCTAAGCACTGTTTTGCATTACTCTTTAGACTCATTCCTCCAGTCATCACTGTTCTGCTTCAGCGATATTTTGTATTAAAATGTGTATCTTTTCCCCTTAAAAAAAAAAAAAAATTAAATTGCTCATTTCTTCCTGCTCTGCAGGGGAACCCAAGAAAATAAGCCCTGCTTCCAGAGTGCCGTGTTGTCCAGCCAACAGACCGAATACAGAGCATAGGACACGTTGTATTTGCAAACATACACTGCTCGGCACAGCTTTAGCCATTGTAAATGCCGGGTGGATTGGATCATGCAGGAATCCTGCTACTCTGAGAAATGAAGGGCAAGCTCGTGAATTAAGGCATGCAACCCGAAACAGGTCATTTAGACACAGCTTGAATTTAATTTGTTTACAAAGTCAAAGGCTTCTTTAAGCATAGCTTCGACATACGCGGGAAGGTTTAGTGGAGGTAACGACAGGCTTTTCTTAACTCTATTTTTCCTTATCTGATTCATGCAGCATCAGAGAAAGCCACACCCCAGCAGCTGCAGGATTTGCCTGGGAGGCTGAGTCGCAGCGAGCAGAGCACAGGAAAGCAGAAGCAGAATACAGAAAAGTATAGAAAACGTAAGCCCACCACTGGCTGGAGATCCTTGCCAGTTAGGAAGAACTAGATGAAAGCAGTCACACATCTTGGTAGATTATGGTGGTACAGCAATAACAAGTGAGGAAAACTTTGTCTTTTCAGAGGATCCCGGTGCAGAATCAGTCCCAATCCAGAGGAGGAGACGGAGACACTGTGATTGTGTGCTGCAGGAAAAGTGCAGCTAGACTGAATCTGAATGCTGACACACTCCTCAGCCTCTCAGTGAATATACATCCTTGGATGCCAACCAGATTATTCCGGGCTGCCCTGCATTGCATTATGCCTCAGTGATCACTGCGTGCAGAGCTGGAGTTCAGGTCATTGCAGAGAGAGGAGTGGTGAGGATGTTCCTCGCAGAGTCTGAACACACTTAGGGAGATTGATGAAGGCTGCCCGATTGGCTGCTGCGCTCCCCGAGCTCCAGAGGAGAGGCCACGCTGGCACGGGAGCACAGCAGCCGCCTGGTGATGGAGAGAGCCAGGAGGAGCGGGGCTGGGAAGTGTTCTGCATGCCTCCCTGAGGAAATGCAGAGAAGCATGCAAGAAGGGTGAGCAGACCCTGGGATTTTCCCTTCCCTGTGAGCAAGGTCTGATGCAAGCCGCACCCTGAAAGTAGCAGAAGGGTATCCCATTCATCTGCTTAAAATCACATTCTTAAAACCAGGACACTCATCAGAAGAAGGGGTTTGGGACGCATGTTGGAAATGAACTGGTACTCATGGCCAGCTACTTACCACCACTAAGAATGAAAAAGAACAAGATATAAATCATACGTAGACTTTCTGTGTTGAACTTATTATAATGCTCAGGCATTTCCTTAGTAATCTTTAAAATACAAGGAAATCGTGCTGCCCATTAACCCCCATGTAACCAGCCTGGGGGTCAAAACCAGCTGCTCTGCAAGAATGTGCACTGGGTGTGGTCCAGTGCCCACTGAGATCAACGGGACAAATTTCCCTGATCTGCATGGAAGCTGAGGAGAGGAGAGCAGCCAGTGTGAGCTAGGAGGCCCATGCTGCTAAAGACAGGGAATGTGCCCACAGCAACCATCATCCCTGTTTTCTGGCTGTGAGTATGGCAGTGGTGTTGGTAAAGAGCACAGGGTGGGAAGGGACTTCAAGGCTTTGTGCTAGAGTTGGCCTCCTTGGCATTTACGGCAAGGAAGGCTACAAGTGTGGCTGTACTGCTTCTGGCACCCACCTTAGATCATGCCTAGCCCTTAGTTTGTCTTGAGCAACATAACCCCCATGACACCAGTTAGCCTGGCCCCACCAGCTCTGTGGGGACTTGGTGCCTCGAAGATCACAGGAGAGGTGACTCCCACCAGAAGTCAGGTCTGTGGACTTCTGAGGCCAGGGTTCAACTCCCACAGCTTTAGATATCTACAGAATCAAAGCTTCATGCCGTGTCCCATTGTAGTAAAAGGACTGTAGTCATCCAACCGTATTTTGTTAATTATATCTCTAACCTTTACATTCTACTAACTGTGCCTGATGGCATAAATCCTTGAGCAGCAGAGCCAGTCCAAGGCCCCAGCTTGTCATGGCTCAAACATGGAGAAAATGGATCATAGGCAGAGTGGTGACTCAGGGATTCTCTGTGCGCACAGGATGTGGTTTCTCTCCATTTGCAGAACCAGCTGATCAAGAGAGCAGTGTGGTATCTGACAAGTGAATTATTCTTAGTGCAGTGGGGGAATAAAAATACATGTGTTCCTTCCTACTGTTGAAAGCCCTTTAAAGACACACTTTTGAACATAGTGAAATATTTAGTGAAGATGACAACAGTTCAAGTAAAAATGCAGATGCAAGCACATGTGCACGCACACACAGGAGAACAACTCAGCTGGAAGGTCTCCTCATTTACTCATTTCAGCCATATGTTTGCACCTACAAAGCCAAAATACTTCTTGTGGCAGATATTTTTGGTTAGGTTTATTTTTGCTTCTGGTGTCAGTAGTGAATTCCTGTAAAATTCTGAAAGTGTGCAGGATAAGGAATGCACCAGTATGTCACTATCCAGCACAGGAAGCAGCAGGGCAGGACCTGGAAGAGAGTCATAATTGAGGACTAAATTTAAATGAGGTTTCAGAGCTTGAAGCACAACATGTGCAGAAATTAGTCAGGCACTGTGCTGCTCTCTGCTTGGGCTGCTGCCTTGTGCTAAACACAAATATCCTCTGGAAGGACCAGGTTTCTGTTGCCCAAGAGATTGGATGTCTCCCACACAGGCCCAGAGGGGGCTGCTCTGCGGGAGAAGTTCAGTCCCCCTGGATTCCTGAGCCTGCTGAGCCGCTGGATCTCCAGAGATGTTTTGTTAGGTATCCTTGGAGCATAATTTATCCGTGGTAGCACATCGGGGTTTCTCCACCTGCAGTGTCTTAGGGGTGGTACCCACTTGTGTCATAACACACCAGTCCATGGAGCACTCTCCTGGCATGCAGGTGGTCTGGGTTCAGTTCTCAGCTTGCTCTGTGAGAGTGAGGGTTTGGATTCACACTTTCCTATCTCAGAAGAACCAGAGACATAAATATGGAGCTTCATTGGAGCTGGAAAACATCCTTTCTTGACACCATTGAGAAAACTCTGTGTCTTTTGCTTCCTGAATGCAATCCCTCAGTCTTCACAAATGCAGATGAAGGGGAAGTGACAGCCCCTTCCTGAAAGAAATGGCCATAAATCAGCAGCTGCTTGCCCATGGACCAGATGTCACCACAGTCTCTGCTGAAACAAGGTCTGAGGTGCTGATAGAAGGGACCAAAGATTTAGAACTGCACAACCACATAGACCTGCTGGCCAACCTCTGCAGGGCCACAGCCCAGCCTGTCCTCCCTAGGCTCTTCCCAGCCTTCCTGCTGCTCTCTGCAAGCATTTTCAACCTGTGAATATGGCTAATGCTAAAGTTTTCTGATCGTGCCCTTTCTCTGTAAAATCCAAGCGTCTTGTCCTCTGAAAATGTCCTCTCTTCCTTGCTCATTACGTTCAGCCAGGTGGGGATGGCCTCAGGGCTGGCAGCTGAGTCTGATGGCCTCAGGGCAAGTGTGTCATGGAAATATCCAGAGATGACAGAAGAACAGGGAAAAGCAATTGCAAAGTGCTAACGCTCCCTCGGGGGCTGTGAACAAAAAGAAGATAAAAAGACAATACCAGACCTTTCTGGTGACATTTCGTACCCCAGAAAATTGTGGTGAGGGAGGAGCAGTCCCTGGTAGAAGTGGGTTGTAATTTGGGAACACTGCCTGTCTGGGAGCCTTTTTCCATGTGCTGTGCAGCCTTGCTGCTCTGTGTCCCTTCACTGCTTCTCATGTCCCCTGGACCAGGCTGAGCTGGACCAGGCCCCCAGCTGAGCAATGTCACAGAGCAAGGCAGTCACTGGCTGTCAGAGTTTGGTGGTGTGGTATTTCTGGGCCCTTTGTTTAGCACTGAGCCTACAAAAACCCAAAACTGAGGTGTTGGGGGGATTATGTTGGCATGACTATGGAAGAGAGTAACTGAAATGTCTTTAGCTTTCAAAGAGGGACATGTACATTGCAAGTTAATTTTCAAGGATTTTTTAATAGCACCTGGAAAGAGAAATGCACCTCTGAAGGAAGATTTTCTCTAGAGATGGGTGTTGCAGACACACACACACACACCTCTCCATTACTGCTAAAGGGGCCTGGAGGATGGATTCAGTCCCGTTTCTCCATTTCCTTGTGTACACAAAGGTACCTGGTGCCCATGCAGCCACCTTAGGGGCCCTAGACATTGGCATGGGGCTGGCAGATCTGACACAGGACCCGGGATAAACCTGTCTCCTTCCAGAGAGGCCAGCAGAGGCAAAGCAGCATTCCTGGTTGTCTCAGAGAGCACCACTTGCCTACATTTGGACAGCTGAACCTAGCCAGGGAGCCTGCACTTTGACAGTGTTAAAGCTGAGTCAACACATTTGTTCTGGATCTTGACAATTCCAATAATGGGTAGATTAAAATTGTTCAGAGATGCATATTTAGTTTTCTACATTCATTCCTACTTCTTTCATCTGAATTACTCTTTCCCTTCAGCAGTTCAGCTCATCCAAAGAGTGCAGCACAAGAGAAGATGGCTCTTCAAATGAGCTTGTATTTCTGTCCTGTGTGTGCCTCCTGGATAGCAACACCTCATCGGGCTCCTTGTTAGCAACTTCCTCCTCTGTGACCCAGTTCATTTCACAAATGAGACTCCTCCAGTGGGATTTATGGCCCTGGCACACCTCGTTCCCTCTGTGTTGCGGAGGAGGGCAGCCTGTGCAGGAGCACAATGGCAGGGTGAGGTCAGGCCACAGAACTGATCTCCTCCTGCAGCTGGTTGATTTTCACAATAACACCACAGTCTTGCCAAAAATATAAATACTACCAGGAAGCAGGGGCTAGAAATATACTTCCTAGAGGTAACACAGAACCATAGAATAGTTTGGGTTGGAAGGGTTCTTTAAAGGCCAAATAGTGCAAGCCCCTGCAGTAAGCAGGGACCTCTTCAACTAGATCAGGTTGTTCAAAGCCCCACCCAGCCTGACCTTGAACACTTCCAGGGATTGGGCATCTGCTGCCTCTCTGGGCAACCTGTATTTCACCAGTTTCATTGGAAAAAACCCTTCTTCATATCTAATCTTTTAGTTTAAAACTTTTTCCCCTTGTCCCACCACTACATGCCCTGGTTAAAAAAAAATACCCTCTCCATCTCTTTTGGAGATGCTTTAGGCACTGGAAGGTGCTATAAGGTTTCCTTGGAGCCTTCTCTTCTCCAGGCTGAGCAACCCCTGCTCTCTCAGCCTGTGTTCACAGGACAGGTGTTCCAGCCCTCTGATCATCTTCATGGCCTCCTCTGGACCCGTTCCAGCAGGTCCATGTTATATCCTGAGCAATTCCTCCAAATGTCAGCACTCACCACGTCTCCCTCCACACACCAGCGTGTTCAGATGCCTTTGCCCTAGGTCAGTGTGTATGGGAGGAAGAATTCCAGCTGTCCTTTTGCTCTGCAGTTTTCATACCACTGAAAGGTTAATGAGGCTGAATGCCTCCCTGATCCTCAAATACTTGGGCAAAACATGGGGCACACATCTCGTGCCTTTGAAACTCAGAGCTGGAGGAAGGCTGCTCAGCCAGCAGCATCTGTTCTCAGCAGGGCTGGCTGTGTGAGTCCTGCAGTGTCTTCTCCAGCCCTCCAGCTGCTCTGCAATGGCACATTGCTGAAGGGGGAGCAGCTTCTTCCCTCCCGTGGGCATTGATGTCACTGTCTCTCTGCACTGTAACTTCCCAGGTTGCTCAGCTATCTCCCAGCACTGATTCCTATGTGCATCTCAGCATTGGCACTCCAGCATGCAAATTAATATCCTTGTTCTTTTGAAGGCTCAGATTCCTCTCACTTAATTCCCTTCTTTCTTTCTTTCTCTCAGTGTCCTACAATTCTTTACCACTGACCCTCAGTCGTTGTTTATGGGTTAGATGGTGCTGCCACTGTATGGGCAATTATGGGTAATGGGTAGCAGGAGATTTTTCCACTGAGGTCTGAGCTGCATTGCCCTGGGAAACACGTTCATGTTGCCATGTCCAAGAGAAGGCCCAGCTAGTCCCTCCTCAGCCTTCTCTCTCCCCTTCAATGCCCTCCTGAAGTGTGCCCATTCTTATTTGCTAGATTATCTTCTGCTTGGATTTATACTCTGGCCAGTTCAGCTATTTGACATCTGCAAAATCCTGCAACATCTCCTGAATTATCAATTTTCTTGTTAGTTATATGTGACTCTGTGCTTTTTTCCTAGAGTGTTTTACATAACTTTCTAGATGATTGGAGGTTTTAGACTACGTGACATGGACCAGTTCCAGTGACTTTTCCCACCTTGCTTTTGTGATCTGGTATCTGCTGAGTTACACAATCTCCTCCGACAGTAACATTCAGCTCATCACTCCCCCAAGGTAAAAATCTGCTTAGGGAGCTGCTCTCATCTCAGATGCACAAACCTTTTCTGGCACAAATGCAATGGGAAAGTCAGACAACAAAGTTCCCTGGAGCCAAATGGATGTCATTCATTCCTGCCATGTCTTGCTCTTTTAAGCAGTACAGCAAGAACAGAACGGAGAACTTAGGAGCAAGTTTAGAAGTTGTCTGAAACTGTTTCTACAGGCAAGCAGAAATAATTGTACATGGAAAAATTAGATACAAAACATTAAAATATTTGCCTGAAATTAAAAAAAAAAAAAAAACAAAAAAAGAAAAAAACCCCAAACAACACATCTTAACTTCAGCCTTCCATCTCCATCCCTCCCTTTTAAATACATCTGTGATTTGCTCAGCTGTTGGACCTGTGCACATGGAGTATCCAAAACAAATATGAAAGGTACCCTCAGCTTTTGCTGCAGCTTCTCTGATGCAGAAGGAGCCCAGGTGCACTGGCCTTTAGCTTGCAGACTCCAGATGCATGAAAAAATGGATCTTTTCTAACAACATTTGGGGCAGCTCTTTACAATGGTGTTTTCCTTCTAGCCTGAGGTCTTTTCCTGTAGTCACTTGGGACCACGCCGTTTTGCTGGACTGAGTGAAGACTCCAGAATATGGTTTCTGACTAAAGGAATATTGTCATAGCAGTTTTTTAATATGTATGTATTTGATGCATGCATGTGAGCATGTACTGGTACATCCATGGGGCAGGGAAGGAAGAAAATATGCAGTGCCCAGTGAATTTCTGTAGGGTCGTGTTTTGATGTCCTGACTCAGCTGTTCTTTTGGCCAAGCTCTACTGACCAGTTGTTCAAAGCTATTTAGACACTGGATGTCTCAATATAGTTCAGCATCTGTCTCAGGCTGACAGAGGACTGGGAAAGACCTGTAGAGACTGATCCCTCCATGGTTACTATTTGTAAAGACATTGGATTTGGCTGCTGATACAACTGGGCCCTCTGTCCCTAAATTCCTTTTTTTTCTGGAGAATCTACTTTTGCTTCCAGTGCCTTTTAGAAGAGTCCCCTCTCTACTCTCTGATTTTAGCCTCCTCCTGATAAGTCTTTAGGCAGGGACCAAGGCTTGGACAGAAGAGATTTCACTGCTTTAAACAGTGAAAAAAACTTAGGCCAGGTGCAGGTGTCTCCTGCACTCTCATCACACTACAGTAATGCTAAAGTATAGTACAAATATTCCTAGTAAAATACACTTGCTTTCAGGCTTCCTTTTTGAGACAATCAGGTGTAATATCTCAGTGTTTTACCCAAAAAGACTCTTATTTTAGGTTCTATTAAAATAACTTTGAAAGTTTCATTAAAATGTATCTGAAAATTTCTGAGTGAAATATATCAACCTCAACTATATAAAAGCTTTCATTTTTACAAGAAACTATCTGCATACCCTGATTTGTCCAGTTATAAGGATAGTTCATTTATCTCTTTCTGTTTCAGCCATTTGAGTCCCAGAAAATCAATTACAGAAATTTCTTCCCTTTTACAAAGACACATTTTTCAATGTTATATTCCTTAGACTATGAAGAGGTATTGGCTATCTAAAATCTGCTAGTTTTCTGTAGCTCTGTTTCCCAATTTCGTCTTCCCAGCTGAAGAAAAGATACCAGTGCAGAAAGACCTCTTCTTCCACAATGGCCAGATCAGTGCTCCTCCATTAACCAGTCAAAAGGTAATTGATCTTTTAGCTACCTGGGTGACATGCATTGCCCAGATAGAAAGGATTTTAGAAGCTGCAGTGCTGAGTATTTCAGGACTTTACCTCTTAAGTTTCTCTATCCCATTCTGATTGGAGTCCTGTGCAGATTCTGGAATAACTCAACATGTAAAAGTGGGATTCAAGGCCAACAAGGAGCAATCCCCTAAGTTAGCCTGAAGAAAATGGCAAGGAGAGTAGCAGGGACCTGCAAAGAGATACAGACACTGAGCTCTGCTGCAGAAGCACCTGCTCTCACCTGGAATTTGTATCCATATGTTCTTTCTTGGAGATCATGTCTAAGCCACCCTTTTGTTACAAAACACAGCTGGGGAGAGGCCCACCTGCCTTTGCATGGAATAGCGCAGTGTGCAGGGCACTTCTGGAGGTTGAGGAGCTGAAGAGCAATTCCCTCCATTTCCTGGAGAAAGGTGCCTTAAGGTGACCTTTTGCTATGCAAGAGCCTTGTGAGCATTGGCTGCACCATGGAGTAGGAGAGAGGCACTATGCCCTGCATGAAAACATCCCTCAACTCAGCAGCAAAAGCATTTGAACCGGGCCCTGGCATATCTGGGAAAATGCTTTGGCTGGCGGGCATCTCTTCTTTCTGTGTTGCCAGAGGCCGTGTTCCAGGGCTTGCTGCCTTGGAGGATGCCTGATGTGTCTTTCACAACTCATCCCTGCAAAATAATCTCCCTCATGAAAAAGGCCTCTGGGGTTAACTCTGGGCTTTACCTCTGTGTTGTCCCAGTGCTGAAATCTGCCCAGTCCATCTTTTGCTGTAGCTCTTCTCTATCTGCTGCAGACTTAAGTTTCACCTGTGCAGTGCCTCCCACTCCATTAGCCTATGTTGTGGCTGCTCTCTCATTCTCTCAGCTTACTCCATACCAGGATCATTCCCCTGGTTCCTCAATGCCAGTTTGGTGAAAAAGAAAATTCTTTTACAGAGGTGAGTTCATAACAAGTGGATCACCATCCTTCTGCCATCTCCCTTCCTTATCAGTGGGATTTCCAAAGAGACCACCACTCGGAAGTGACAATGCATTAAGGTCCTTTCTAGTGTTAGCTGACTTGCACAGCTCACCCAGTGACACCCAGTGCCTGGCATGGGGTTAGGAGCTGCTTGTGATTTCCACACTTTGCCTTTGCCTCTGGAAGAGGGGTCTCATGGTGCTCCAAATGATGGTGTTTCACAAACAAAAGCATTCTCTTGGTTGCTTTATCATTTCCTGAGCGGGCGCATTCATCTCCGTCCTACTCGTGGCTGTCATCCAGCGCCTGGATCTGTGCAGGAAATCTGCCTTCAGCAACACGTGAGGGCTGCCAAGACATGCATTGCTGGTCCCCACAGGCACCAGCAGACAGCATTATAATTACTTATCCTCCAGAGATCAAGTGGTACATGGTGTTCTCCTCCAAAGACCGGAGCAGTTTCATATTGCACGGTAGCTCTGCTTGGGGACAGAGGAGGGACAGTGCCTGGGGCTGCTGCTACACGGGGACAGAGAAGGCTGCAGGATCCTTTTGGTGTTGCAGCCTCCATCACATTCGACTGAGCTGTTTGCTGTGAGCTCACCAGGCTCTATCACAGTGGGGAGAGCTGTGACTCACACAGGATCAGATATCTGAGCACACCAAAGGCTCAACTTCCCAGAGACCAGGGACTGAGGCAGGTGCTGTGGCTGCTCTCTGTAAGAGAGGGGCTTCTTCCTTCTGCTTGCTCCTGCTGCAGACCAACCTCGGGTCAGTCAAGGGTTGCAGGGAGAGTGTTTTTCTTCCTGCTTAAAAGAGGCCAAAGTCCTGAAAGAGTTTTCATGCAGACCTCACTCTGCTCTCCCTGGCAGTGACAGCTGTGCCCCTCCAAGCCCAGGCATCCCCTCTCCCACCAGGATGGGGTCTGGCTGTGGGATTTTTGCCCTTTTTGCTCACAGAGGAGGGCAGGGAGAGCAAGTTCTGAGGAGGGAGACAGTTCTGAGTTGCCTTCTGGGCTTTCAGCCTGGTCCTCAACAAGGAAGGAGCCTTTCAGCAGGGCTGCTGCTTTTTATTTCATATGTGCGGTAACTCTGTGAAAGAAAAGCATGAGAGTGACTCAGCTGCTGCCACAGGGATTTACAGTTTCAGCCAGGCACAGGGGTGGGACAGCCATGCCACCAGAACACAAGGACACACCATCAGCTGCAGCCACTGCTCTTCACCTGCCATAAAGGTTTGGGGCCAGTTCCCACTCTGATGTTAACAGGGGCCATGGTCTGCACAGCATCACCTCTGAAAACAAGCCAGCCATGAGGGCTCACAGAGATGGCTGTTCTCCTTGGATAGCCTGACACTTCCAGGTAGTCTGTGCTGTTTTCCAGGAAATAGGGACAAAAATCGAATGTATGATGCTCTTGAACTGATCTCCCTAGGAAAATTCTCTGCTTGTGAAGAAAAATGTGATCCCAAACAGAAAATGGTCACATAACTGAAATATGTGTATGGTTGGAGGAGAGATAAGAGTTTGTGAGAGGGAGGATAACTGCAGTGCCATCAGAGATAATGTACTCCCTAAGAAATAACCCCCTGCTGCTGTGTGGGAACTGAGGGCAGCTCAGCACAGCACGGTGTCTTGCAGACACCGTGAGCATTCAGCCAGAGACTCTGTGCTGGAACAGAGCCCTCTCCAGCAGGCAGCGAGGGTCTGCTGGCCACCTGCCCTCTGCCCTTCTCCTGGTGTCCACCTGCAGTGGCCCATTGAGTTCTGGTTTGTTCCACTGCCAGTGGCTGACACTGGCACAGGAGTGTCACTGCCCAGCACAGGGTCTTCACACCTGAACACTTGTCCCTCAGTGGGACCAGTGTCCTTTTCAGGATTTCAAGGAGACACCTACACCCAGCAGGGATCGCTTTCCTGAGGGCAGGTGCAGAAATACCACCTTTTACAGACCTCACCAGGGCTGAATCTTTTCTATCTGAATTAATCCATTCCTCCTTTTCAGTGATTACACAGAGCCTGGAGCTTCGGTCCAAGAATTGGGGGAGCCAGATTTGCTGAGTAATGGGATTCAAATCTATGCTTGCTCACCAGGTAGTCCAGTGGGAGCTGTGGGAATTCCCATCACATTTCCTGAAAATGGGCCTGCTGTGCAGCAAGAAGCTCAGACTCTGATCAGATAGAGAGGCACCACTGCAAATATAACTATGATTTAGTGGTTGAGGTAAGTAGGTGGCTGCCAAACCTTGTTGTACATTTTGGATTAAATATTTAGCACATAAAAAAAGGAAATGGTTTTCTGCAGCAGAGTGCCCCTTTTTCTAGGTGAGTGTCTTGACTGCTAAACCATCAAAGTCATCATTTTTTTCCTTGCTGCATGTGCTGAGGTGTCTTTGCTTTCTACAATCTGAAGGAAAAAGAGTGACCTGTGAGGGGTAACTTGCAAAATATTTCACTGGGGAATACCCGAATACCATTGTCCAAACACTGCTTTTTGGTGAGCTTATGGGATTTTTGTCCTGGCTTCGGCTTGCAGGTTTTTGAGTTATTTCATGATGCAAGACTAATGGAGTGCAATGCTCTTTCTTCTAAACTGCTGCACCTCTATGAAAAATAAAGGTGTTAATATGTCTGTTTTCCCCTCTGCTTGTCTCCGTGGTTTTGGTGTGAACTCTGAGCAGCCAAAGGTACAAAGAGATCCCACAGCTTGATGGGAGGGGTGGGTACCTCCAGCTGCAGCATAGGGCAGCATTTAACAGCGACTCTAATTATCCAGAGGGGTTGCTGAGAGAGGCTTCTGTGGCTTCCCTACTGCATGAAGCCCTGAAATGAAGGCTGTTTTCTTTAGGAAGGCTACAGGTTGCCTAGCACTTATCAGTGGGTAAATGCCAGCACATGGGTCTGAAGATGAGGACACAGAGGGTGCAGGGCTGGGCACCACTCCGGGAGCAAGAAGGTGCAGAAGAAGAGGAACCACGGGGAGGAAGCTGTGGCTCAGGGAGGGAAGTGTACAGACAGCCAGCAGGCAGGGTCAGGGACGGGCTGTTAGAGTGAACAGTGTGTTGGAAAATAAAATAATTTGGCTTTTCTGTTTTAAAGGAAAACAGCGTCCTCTGTGTAAGTCTGTGCTGGGACACCCTGTCCGACCTTGCTCTGAACCTGGATGTTATCTGGTGGGGGCTTTCTAGAGGTCTCTTGTAAATACTGTTTAAAGGAGATACTGCCATCACAGGAGGAGGAGGAGCTGTGCCAGGAGCAGAAGTGAGGGACAGAGCCCCACTGATGGTGACAATGGGGTAAGGGCAGGATGGTGGCTGCCCAGCTCCCACAGGGCCACCCATGCAGCACAAATGGACCTTCCCTGTGCACACCCCAGAGCTCTGCTCTATCTGTAATTCGTTTTGCATGATTAGCTTGACATGATGTAACCCCTGTCCTTGTGACTCAGCACACCAAATATAAGCATCAAATGACTACAGAGTCATCTGATTTACAGGAGTCTCACTCATTACCAAGCCAGCAAAGTATCCGTGAGCCAGCCAGCGGAGAGCAGATTGGAGAGCTTATGAAAGCAGATTTTGGGAAGACTTTCCTAGTCAGGCCTGCAAAACCATCTACTTACAGCTGATAAGCAAAATCATCCTGCCTTACCTTTTAAGTTTTCCTTTCTCAATTCACTTTGGCTCAGGAAGCCAAATTTCACCACCAAAGCTGCCTCAGGAACGGTCTTGTTTAAAATCAAGTTGAAATGAAATCTGGCTGAGGGCCAGGTGATGGAAGTAAGTTTTCCACCAGCACAGGGTGAGACCAAAGGAAACTCTCAGACCTGCAGCTCTGTCGACGGCAGAATTTGCATGCAGTGTCTCTGCATCTCTGCTAGTGTGTCCTTTCATGAGTCAGTCAGTGGTCAGAAACTCCAGCTGGCTGTGAATTATATTGTTCACTCACAGGCTCTCTGCATTTATTTTATTACTTAAAGAGAGCCAGATCACCAAAAGTTTTCTTAAATCCCCCTACTGTGCTTACAGCTCACTCCAAAAAAAGCTACGTCAGGTCAGTGACTTGGGTGGTCAGGCAATGATGTTTTCTGAATTACTGCAGCTAAAACTACTCCTGTGGAATATCCCAGTCAATAAACCTGCTATTTGACTGCAAAGCACCTGTTTGACATCACCTGTCTTTAAGCTAAGTTAGGAAAGGAAATGGAGACATTCAAAAGTGCGGTGCCACTTGCATTCAAGTCTTGCCTAATATGATCCCTGCTGTCATGTATTTCTCTTTCTGTAATTCCTCTTTCTAATCTGGTGCAGGTCTGCCTGTGCTATAGGATACTTGGGATAAGGGGTTTCCAGGAGCTGAGATGGGCACTCAAGTCTCCCCACAGTTAGATGGGTGTAACTCCAACCCCTTGCAGCCACAGAAGAAACAAAAGGGTTTTATCCCAGATCCCTGGCCTGTGCCCAGCCCCACTTAGAGGGGCCATATTCCCTACCTGTACATCTCACCAGCAGATTGTCATGAGGTAGGAAACACAAGTAAGAGATTCAGTTTTAAGGAAAATACAGAATGTTTGGCTGCATGCTTATCCATGGGTATTTTTCATTCACTCTTTTTATGCAAAGCTGTCACAGGAGACATCTGACAGAACCTCTTGGGCTTTGTCCATGTATGACTGTTTCTTGTATTTAAAAAAATAATCTCAGAAATGTTCTGCCTGGTTCACATGACTTATTGCTTCAGGATAAGATTTTCTGGAAACCTGTGAGATCCTCCAGGATCAAAGCAGCCTAGCGAAGGCAAGGTGCTGTTATCATTATGTCTTCAGTCGCCTTACTTTCCCCATAGGGAGAAGTAATTGTGCATTCAGTTTGTGTCTGGAGGCAGTATATTCTACAGAAATGCCACTTATTACTGTACTGCTTTTCATCTGCAGAGGGGAAAAGTGATGTGAAAATGCCTGGAGGAACAGGAATGTGGTAATATGAATCTCATTTTACCATGCCTAAAAGACCCTCATGAAAACAAGGAATTGATAAAAGAGAGTCAACGCTGAATAAAAATCCCCAATTAGAGCCCTATCAAAAGCAGCACTTCCATGGTGAGGTGGGTTTGCTCTCCCTGCTTTTGCAGAAACCTGTGCTAGCGTGTGCTTGCTTGGCTTTTTTATAACCTGTCTGTGCCCCTCCCATCTTGAAGCTGTGGCTTTCTTTCCAGGTACCTGCACACCACTTCCAGCAGCTGGATGGCCAGAAGCTCTGATACAGCATAAACGGCTTTTGCACAACCATGCTCTGTGCAGCTATTCCCTCAGATCAGGTGAACCTTTCCCCCACAGAGACCTCCCTGCTCTCAGCACAGAGCCTTATCAGCAGAGGCTGACTGAGAAACCAGGGCAGTGCCACGGGGGGCTGTGTTAGTGCATCTTGGCCGCACACACAGAAACACACCTGTGCACACACACACACACACACATATTCCTGCCAAGCAGGAGGCAGCAGTGAAGCTCCCAGTGATCTGGAAGGAACCTGGAGGGCTCTCAGGGAAGAATTGATCTTTTAAGAACCCCTTTGCATTCAGCCTCTTCCTCCAGGTAATAGTTTATTTCTAACATCTGATTTTCCTCTCAGCACATTCATGCCACCTGCTCTGACAATTATTTCTGATTTCGCCCACTGTGAATTTGTGCTGGGCCATTTATAACTGACCTGTCATGAGGTGCCATAGATCCTGCTGTCAGAGTGGACACACACCTGATTTATTCACTATGCCTCTGTTAGGAAATTACTAGTTTACATTTAGGGGGAAAAAAGTTATATTTTTTCTTCATCCTCTCAAGTTTTATCACAGCACCATCAAAAACAAGGGCTGAAAGGGATTTCTGAAAGTCATCCAGCCCTGGGGCAGAGCCAGGACAGACTGAGCATCTAAACCCCTCTGGACTCTACTTGTCCCAGTGTAAAGGCACAGTCACAACATCACAGAGTAACCACTGCTCTGTAGTGGCAATTTGCAGGGTTTGCCTCACCTCGTATTTCAGGAGCTCGTGGGCAGACCTCCCTTTCTACCAGCCAAGTTTTCGTTTCACTGTGTGTCTGAAGAAAGTGTGCCTCCCCCCAATATGCTCCTGAAGGGGAGGTTTCACTGGGAATGTTTGCTGTCATAAGACAAAAGCAGCGTCCACATGTGCACGTGCAGAGTCCTGGTGGTCACAGGGCTGTGGGAGCAGCAGGCACGGTGGTGTTCGGTGCTGTGGGGAGTTGCTGGGTGAGCAGACGTGGCAGGAGGGAGATCTCACTGGAGGGAAGGGTGCTCCCATCCCTTCATCTCAATCAGCCCAGCAGGAGCACTCTCCTCTCAGTGACAGACACACTGCCACACGGCCATAGCACCGGTGAGATGTCCTCAGCATCCAGCAAACGTGCTGTGAGCAGCCAGGGAGTGGTTCTCACATGAGGGCCTGCATGGAGAGATTGGTGCCTGTGGTACCACTGCCTCCACGCCAAAACACAAATCTCCTTCTTCCCACAGGGGGATGAAGCTGTTGAAAACAGTCACGGTGCTCCTGATAAGGAGTGCATCTTCTTTACAGTCACCAGGTTTCCAAGCAGATGTATTTTGTAGTTTCTACAACAGCTGGGTGGGAAGCTGTGTGTTGTCAGTGTTACTGCTGTGTGAATTCCTTTCTCAGATGTTTATTTGTTTTGCCAATGTCCTCAATGTGTCCTTGCTATGGGTGTAGCTCTAGTGCCAATAAAAACCTCCCGAAATTTCAGCAAGGGCATCTGATCCTGTATTAGGCTGCAGGAATAATGGGTGTTTTTCAACTGGTACTTGAACTTATAACCTAGTTATGATTAATATCTTCCTTTTCAGGCCCTGTGTCTTTCCTCCTTCCTTGGGAGGGGTGGCATGGCTCTGCTGTGGCATCAGTCAGTGGCTCAGCACATCAGGGGGGCACATCTAGATGATGCATGTGCTGGTGATCCCAGGAATCTTTCCCTGGAGTTTGTCCAGGGCAGAGATTCACTCTTTTCCAAAGTAATGTCTTGCAAAAACGGGAGTCGTGGGGAACGTTATGAAAAGTGAACAGGGGGCAAAGTTAAGGGAGAGACAGTTGTTTCAGTCTGCTGACTCTTCTTTTAGTTCATGGAAATGATCAGTTTGGGTTCAAGTGTAAAGGATCAGTTTGGCTTCAAGTGTGAGGTGTTGTTGCTTTCCCTCTCTTCTGCAGTTTCAGGAACAAGAACATTTCTTTATCTGCAATTTAATATCTACACAGTGTGCTTGGATCATGCCAGTTGTTGTATTTAGTAATGCACTGCTGAGGGAGGAGGCTTTGCAGTCTGAAGCACATTTAGCAAAGTACATAAATGTGGGGAGGGGAGGAAAATTCCTGAAGGCACCACTTGTACAACTATGCAACATAAAAATTTACGCCACTTCAATAAAGTATACACAAATAGTTTACAGTCTGTCTTCAACCCTAGCTGCTCTACTGTGATTTCTAAATAGAATATGATTAATGTTAAAAATAATCCAATATATGAATTCTATCTTTTGGATTGTTTTTAGCAGGTCAGAGGCCATTATTGCAGTAATTGAATAATCCCACAGCCCTTTGCTCCAGACATTCACTATGGAAACTAAGCAGTGAGGACTGGCTATTCTATTTTCCAGTCATCCAGACAGCATTTTAATGGGAAAGAAAAATCTGATGCAGTTAAAAGCCCCTCTAAAAGCAGATTATGGGGAAAAAAATAGATGCTCAGATGAGATGTAGGCTGGTGATTCACTTCAAAATACTGTAATTGTTAAAGACACTGATAATCACTTTGGCAGGAATGCAAAGACATATAAATGCTTTTTTACCCTGTGTTCTCTAGATTGAGAGACAAGGGGGAGTGCTGTTTTCTTTCCATGAGACCAGTGAAGCACATATTTCTGAAGTAGAAGTCAGGGTTTGTTCTGAAAGTGTTTTAAGACTCTCAGATGAAAAATACTCTGCTGTTAGAAATGTTGCATGTCGTATTTAGACAACAGTGTTTATTAATTATAGGATAGAATCATCTAATGACTCCAGCTGAGATTGTGACATAGTGTACCAAGTATTATATACACATCATACAGTGAGGTGTAAACACAGTCAGGGACACCTCAAATCTAAGTTGACTTGTAACTGAACACTATTTATTTCACTTGTTTCTAGATCCTTGCAAATCCATTGAGCCCAGTTGAGTTACCTTGACTTACCTCAACTTTGGAGGGAGACAAATCATAGGCAAATTTTGTTATTTTTTCTGAGAAAGGGGCAGGGAAAAGGTAACTTATTTGTCTGAAGCCAGAGGAGGAATCTATGGAAAAGATGGTATTAACTCTGAGTGGTGTCCTGGATGCATGAGACTGTTTTCCTCCTATAAGAAACATCCTAAGCTCATTTCCAGATGAGTGAGAGTTAGCCAGAAACACCCAGGCATTGTTTGGTGGTGACTCTCCATCACTTCTCCTCCATCCCCCTGGAGTTTTCGCTTGTGTCCTGGTGGGTTCACATCCCCTGTGGTCCTTCCACAATAACCACAAAAGACTGTAGATCTTCAGAGATCTAGGGAAAGCAAGTGCAAACTGAAATGCAGACATGAGGCACAATCCAAACCTTTGACCACAAAGGGCTGCCAGTGTGGCACTCACCAGGTTGGTTACTGAGCCAGCCAGGCTTGACTGCTAAAAACACAATGGAATTTGGTTGGAGAATTTAACCTTTAGAAGCCCAGCAGCTGCTCCCCAGGCCCTCTGAGAGGCCAAGGAGTCAGCATTTAAGATCCAAGATTTGAAGCATTGCAGATTCATTTTTAATGCATCTTCAATAACCTAAAAAAAGCTGAAGGTCTGCTAAAAGTGCAGCTGCATTACCGGGAGAGAACCATTTAAGATCTGGCACAGGGAAAAGCACATGTTTAAAAGACAAGCCTATCAGTCTTTAATGAGGTTATATGGGGACTGTGGTCATCTCATCATTGAGTAATCCTTAATGCAACGTGCTCTGAATCTATAATTAAAGCAGCTTCCACCTTTATCTTGCATGCTAAATCTTGATTTCTCCCAGTTCTTGCAAAACCTCTCTCCATCTTAAAGGTACAACTGGTGTGTCCAGCCTCGAAAGGACTCATCTTGAGTAGCCTAGTGACACTGTGAAGGGCTCACTTGGAGCTGAGAATGAGAAACTCACATCCAAAGTGACGTTTCCTACTGAATGAGTTTCAGCAAAACAAACCAGGTTTCAACAGAACAAAGCACCTTTATCAATTGTTGTTACCCACCATGTCTTGCTTCAGTATGGCTCCTGCCTGCTCACACTCTTTATCTGTGGAGAAAATCTTCTCTACTTCTTCTTCAAAAACTTCTCTCTCAATCCAGAGGTGCTTCAGATCTCCCAGGAGGCTCCTTGCCTTCTCCCCCATTGAAGTCGTTCCCATCTGAACCATTGCAAAACTCCAACAGCATCTGTTGCTGGAAAAAAGCATCTCAAGGCAAAAAGAATCACCTACATTTCTAGAAAATACAGTTTGGAAGCACTTGCTCAGGCTTAATGGCTGCCAAGATACTCTCAGGGATAAGAGAAGGAAGGAACCTATAGGTCCTAAGGGCAAATTCTCACAGAGCAAAATTCCCACACCAAGCCCTCTGCCTCTTTCTGGGGCAACTGTGAAATTGTTCTAAAAGCACAATAAAGAACATTGTCAGGTAATTGCCCTGTGGTCCAGGCACTGACCAACAATTTGGCATTTTCTATCCTAACTTTATCCAAGGTTTCCAGTGTGATCTTCAGCAAGTTGCTCAGACTAAACTTCCTCTTGCATATGCGGGTACCTAATTCCCACTGAGTTAGGTCAGTATCTGCCAGGGACCCTGCAGTAGTGCAGCTCAGCCTCAAGGCCCAACCTGTGCAGTCCTGCTTTTCTCCTAATGACTTTCTTGCTTATTTAGATACATTGGGACTGAGTGGCAGACACTTTCTTCTCTGCAGCATCCAGCAAAGGAGCTTTCCAGCTTCAGTCTGGGGCTCTAACACACCCTGAACAACAACACAGTAGAAATAAACTGCAGGTGGTGGCAAAGCTTTCATGTCTGCACAAGAAGTGCAGGGAGCACTTTATCTCCTTGCAGCAGATAACCTAAATCAGCCCTAGTTTCCCCTCCAGATGCTGAGCTGGAAGTGTGCACCAGGCATAGTTTCCACGGAGCAGTAATTTATTTAATCACATAGAGCAGAGCAATGTGGATTGCTGTCTCAGCACAAAGAGACAAACACATCAGGAGCTTCTCCTGGAGGAACAGCAACTTTCAGGCCGTGACTGTGGGAACTGTGTTGTCTTCATTGAGAGTTCAGAACTGGTGTGATTTCACAGCACCCCTTGTACACAAAATGAGAGGCATCTAAAGGCAGGTGAGCTGAGGGCATCTTTCTAAACATGCCAAGTGTTTTCCAAATAACTCATGAGAGCTGCAGCCAAGTCCAGCTGAGCTCTCTCTGCCTGCTCTTGGAGAAGGCTTTTGGTGCACTGTTCCTGCTGCCCAGATCCTTTAGGTGACATCCTATGGGATGGATGGGAAGGGTTCAGCCCTGGGGTCTGGGTGGTCAATGGTACAAACTACACACTTCTGATTTCAGAGTGAGACCACAGCACGGCCATCCTCCTGTGTTCACTGTGCCCAATTTCTGCACAAATCCTGGGCTTGCAAAGCTGGAGGAGCATCCTGGTATGGTGTAAGTTTAGAAAACCTGCTGCTGAGGGGACATTTAGGTGGTGACTGCAAAAAGGGAGTCCCACAATCTGTTAGTACTGACTGTGGCCCTTCATAGGCTGGGGAGGGGTCTGAAGGGAAAGTGCCAACTGGAGGGTGAGATTTGGTGAATTCACTAGAGCAATACAAAAAAAAAAAAAGTTGAACATTTTAAGCAAAGGTTGCATTTTGTTCCTCTAACAAATAAAGCCATCACAGCTCAATCAGATCCCACAACAGTATTTTTGCACCTCACTCTTACTGAAATTAATGGCAATTAGGCATTAAACAGATAAATGCATTTCTGGCTCTAACCCTAATTTTTGTAATATGTCCAGTGCCCTATTAAGAAGAAAAACCCATTGAATGTCACAGAGCCTCTGAAACAGAGGTGACTGATGTGTTGGTAAATTGGAAATGCAATTCACTCCATCTTCAGCTAGAGAACTATGTCCTGCATCTGACATTGCTTCATTATATTAATGTTTTTTTTTTTTTCTTTTTTGGAGATCGTGTTCCCACAGAATTTGAGTCACAAATAAATCAACCTGCCTTGCATGTCAGTTCAGCTTTTTCTTATTAAATTGAACAACTACTGGAAGATAGAGTTTTAGGAAAGAGCTTTCAAATTAATGCAAAGCTTGAACTAGTCTTATACTGCAACCAGTGGGAAGGAGTAAAGTTCCCTCTGACTGGCAGCCAACAGCCACTTAAATTAAGGAAGAATCAAACCTTTTGCCAGTTTCACAAAATGTCAACACATCTGTATGAATTATGAATTAGGAATGCTGAGTTTAAGTAGGAGAAAACAGACAAAAAATGGACAAAACTAGATCTGGATCTCCAGTTTAGGTGCAAAGGACTGAACTCTGTTACTTCTACTTTTATGTGTTTGTCAAAACAATGTTGAAAAGCACCTCTGCTTAAATAACTTAAATGCTCAGTAGAATACTGACAACCCTGGAATCCCTTGATACTTTTTCTTTAATTTAGGCTTTTCTTTGTTGGTTTGTTTGCACTAAAACTTCAGCTTAAAATTAATGGAATTTTTGCTCTATATTTAACACATTCACGATCTTCTGGCTTGCTGGGAACTCTTGTGTATGTTGTCTCAAGTCACGACAAAAAATTTAATAGCTGTTTTAATTATAATTTAATTATGACATATATGCAAATTATAGATATATATATATATATATATAATTTGATTTTAATTTTATTATAATAGACATTACCAGCCCTGTAGGTAACACATACTATGAGTAGGCTTCAAAGCATTTCACAGAGGGAGTAAACATATAATTAGCACTGCTTTACAAATGGTGAAACTGAGTCAGGAGCTGGCTTGGCCAGAAGAAGGCAAAAGGTTAGCACCAGGTACTGCACCTCAGTCCCCTGGGCCCAGCTCCATGCCCAGGCTTGGTCAGATGCTCTGGTATCTTTCTGACAGCATGGGCTAAGCTGGGTATTTAGGAGCTGTAATTCCTTTTTCCAAACCCTCCTTCTCCCCTGCAGAATCCTAGACAACATCCACCTCCAAAAAGAAAAGACATTAGGCAATACGTGCTAATTATTATTATGGCAAAACTTTCTGTCTCTGGCAATCAGTCAGACAAGACGTTGTCATGGAAGGCTTGTACACCTTTAGTCACCTCTCCAGTTGGTAAAAAAATACCTCTGAAGTGACTGTCCCTGGTGAGACCTCATGAGGCTTCCCTTGTCCCAGCCAGTGTCCCACCTGTGAGCTGGGACGTTTCTCAGATCCTTCCTGGCCATTTTGCTGCAGCCGCTGCTCAGCCCTGCAGACAGACACAGCCAGAGCTCACCGTGTCTTTTGCCAGGTCATCATCTCCAAAGAGATAAGCAGATCTGGAGCGCTGCAAGAAGTGTGTGGGTGAGGAATTAATCCTTGCTTAATTTGCTGCTAATAACTCCCTAGCTGTAACATACTCCACAGCCAGCACTAGTCTGCACAGCTTCAGACCCTAAGAAAAGAGAAATACATGCCTAAACCACAGAGTGATCCAAAAGGTATAAAAAAGAGATGTGTTTATAAGGAAGAGGAAGCTATAAAAGAAGGGCTTGTAATGAATAACTGATTATATATATATATAATATATATCTATTATATATATATATAATATATATCTATTATATATATATATAAAATAATATATTATACATATTATAATAT
>WEKY01058983.1:485414-544903 GCA_013390045.1 Picathartes gymnocephalus | reverse complement strand
TATATATATATATATATATATATATAAATAAAAAGAAATAAGAAAGAGGTAAAGATCTTGACTGTGGCAGTCTTTTCCAGCCTAATTGGTTTTGTGATCCTTGACTTGAAGGTTGTTATTGATGATTTCTGTCATCATAGTACTCACCAAAAAAAAACCTGAAATATTTTTTTTTCCCCTTACTCTTAAAAAAGAAATCGCATTTTTTCCTGTGTACTGGTGAGATGACAGAGCATTCTCTGGAAGAAAGTAGAGTGAGACATAGTTCAAATAAATTAGAAAGGAATGGGAAAAGTATGGAGTAAAGATATGTCTGAATGAGTCACACATACACTGTCAGGAGAGATGAAGTTACAAAGAAAAGCTGGCATGTTTGTGAAATTTCCTGCCCAGATTGTGCCAGCAGGACTCACATATGGGCTTCTGAAATGGCAATAACCCTCATGTGTCCATGCCAGAGGCTTTTGTCCGTGCAACAGCCTCTCTGCTGTTTTGACCAATCCTCCTGGTCCCAGGCCAGAGGGGAGGGTGGCTGCAGACTCTCAGCAGGCAAAGTGTGAAATGTGGCCTGGGACTTCAAAGTAATTTTTGTTATTCTGGGAAGGTGAGAATTGAGGGAAAGCTGTTTCATACCATTTTGTTTAAAGACCTACAACAAAGAGGAGTGCAGTGTAGTAGTGCAGGATCCCTGGATTGGAATCCTGGCTTGCTGGGTGACTTTGGACAAGACCCTTGACAGGCTCAGCTTCCCCTTTGTGCAAAGGATACTGTCCTGGCATCTTTCACGGAGCACTCCCAGAGCCACTGATGAAAAAGATGTTATTATTACCTTCCTTTAGCACTTCTGAGTGTGTGCCATGGGTGGGTCATGTCCAGCAGACAGCAGGCTCTGATCCAAGTGGAGTATATGTAAGTGTGGCAGCATGAATAGAATAGGAAATGGTCACAACTACCTCATAGCCAAAGTGCCTGGAAGTGGGAGGATGAGTGAAGCACCCTTTGCAGTCAAGACCCTGTGCAGAAAGCCTGCCTGCTTCTTCACTCACAGCCCCATTCTGACCAGGAACAGCTCCCTCAGCTTTTCCTGTGCTCCTGCCCACGGGCACCTTGGTTCTCACCAAAGAGGTCCAGAACTTCCTTCTCCCTGGAGCTCTGTTGTTGCCTAATTGTGGTGAAAAGTTTAAAGAGGTTGGCTTGTGCACTCTCCTCATCCAAGGGCACAGGAATCATGGAATTATAGAATTGTTTATGTTGGAAAAGACCTCTAGGGTGGAGGTAAAGAGGGAAAAAATGGGAGAAACACAGCACAAACCAGCAAGAGTGAGAAATAGCACATGGGTCTGTGTTAATGGATTAATGGAAGAGCTACCAGCACACCTTGGAGATGATGCTCCTCGGGGAAGGGCTGGTATGGAAGATGGCACAAAGCAAGGTCAGGGTGAAGGACAGGCAGCACACATGAGGGAGTGAGGGACTGAAGGGAAAATATGGCCTAGAGGCAAGGGAATAGTCCAGAGAGAGGGTGAAGAACCACGACAGGGTAAGAGCGAGAAGGTTCAGGGGTAATCAGAAGAGAAAATCTCCCTGGGATAATATTAGATAATTTACTTTCTCTGAACATTACATCATATCATTTCTGACTTGCTTTCACTGTAGCAATCACTGACAAACTCCTCAACTTAACACACAGAAATACACAAATGAGCAGCCTACAAAGACCTGCAGGATGCAGCCCTGGGTTGATGGGCTCTGGTGAGCCTTTCATCCTCCCCCCTGGGACCAAATGAACTGCTGGCCATGCTGTCCCAGTCCCATCATTGCTGCTGGGTGTTGCTTCCAGCCCAGGCTCACAGTTAACAGCAATGATGACACCTGTTTGCCAGTGGCTGGAGGACTGGCAAAAAAGTGCCTCCAGGAGGTGGGCTGTGCCCTCAGGAAAGGTCTGAGTCTCAAGAGACTGGATGAGGGAAGATACAGGCACCCCTGGGATGTTCCAGGAGGCTCGGAGGCCCACTGTGGAACCTTTGCTGCTGGGAAAAAATGAAGGAGAAAAAAAGACAGAGAGAAACAAAATTAATACTAATGTTTTTCCCAAACTACAACTACTACAACTTTCAGGGTCAGGACAGGAGGTCAGAAACTCTTTCTTCTTGCACAGTCTTTTCTCAGCTCTCTGCCCTCCCTAAGATCATTTCACAAATCTCTTGAGGAAGACTGCACACATGTAAATACCNTTCCTGCCCAGATTGTGCCAGCAGGACTCACATATGGGCTTCTGAAATGGCAATAACCCTCATGTGTCCATGCCAGAGGCTTTTGTCCGTGCAACAGCCTCTCTGCTGTTTTGACCAATCCTCCTGGTCCCAGGCCAGAGGGGAGGGTGGCTGCAGACTCTCAGCAGGCAAAGTGTGAAATGTGGCCTGGGACTTCAAAGTAATTTTTGTTATTCTGGGAAGGTGAGAATTGAGGGAAAGCTGTTTCATACCATTTTGTTTAAAGACCTACAACAAAGAGGAGTGCAGTGTAGTAGTGCAGGATCCCTGGATTGGAATCCTGGCTTGCTGGGTGACTTTGGACAAGACCCTTGACAGGCTCAGCTTCCCCTTTGTGCAAAGGATACTGTCCTGGCATCTTTCACGGAGCACTCCCAGAGCCACTGATGAAAAAGATGTTATTATTACCTTCCTTTAGCACTTCTGAGTGTGTGCCATGGGTGGGTCATGTCCAGCAGACAGCAGGCTCTGATCCAAGTGGAGTATATGTAAGTGTGGCAGCATGAATAGAATAGGAAATGGTCACAACTACCTCATAGCCAAAGTGCCTGGAAGTGGGAGGATGAGTGAAGCACCCTTTGCAGTCAAGACCCTGTGCAGAAAGCCTGCCTGCTTCTTCACTCACAGCCCCATTCTGACCAGGAACAGCTCCCTCAGCTTTTCCTGTGCTCCTGCCCACGGGCACCTTGGTTCTCACCAAAGAGGTCCAGAACTTCCTTCTCCCTGGAGCTCTGTTGTTGCCTAATTGTGGTGAAAAGTTTAAAGAGGTTGGCTTGTGCACTCTCCTCATCCAAGGGCACAGGAATCATGGAATTATAGAATTGTTTATGTTGGAAAAGACCTCTAGGGTGGAGGTAAAGAGGGAAAAAATGGGAGAAACACAGCACAAACCAGCAAGAGTGAGAAATAGCACATGGGTCTGTGTTAATGGATTAATGGAAGAGCTACCAGCACACCTTGGAGATGATGCTCCTCGGGGAAGGGCTGGTATGGAAGATGGCACAAAGCAAGGTCAGGGTGAAGGACAGGCAGCACACATGAGGGAGTGAGGGACTGAAGGGAAAATATGGCCTAGAGGCAAGGGAATAGTCCAGAGAGAGGGTGAAGAACCACGACAGGGTAAGAGCGAGAAGGTTCAGGGGTAATCAGAAGAGAAAATCTCCCTGGGATAATATTAGATAATTTACTTTCTCTGAACATTACATCATATCATTTCTGACTTGCTTTCACTGTAGCAATCACTGACAAACTCCTCAACTTAACACACAGAAATACACAAATGAGCAGCCTACAAAGACCTGCAGGATGCAGCCCTGGGTTGATGGGCTCTGGTGAGCCTTTCATCCTCCCCCCTGGGACCAAATGAACTGCTGGCCATGCTGTCCCAGTCCCATCATTGCTGCTGGGTGTTGCTTCCAGCCCAGGCTCACAGTTAACAGCAATGATGACACCTGTTTGCCAGTGGCTGGAGGACTGGCAAAAAAGTGCCTCCAGGAGGTGGGCTGTGCCCTCAGGAAAGGTCTGAGTCTCAAGAGACTGGATGAGGGAAGATACAGGCACCCCTGGGATGTTCCAGGAGGCTCGGAGGCCCACTGTGGAACCTTTGCTGCTGGGAAAAAATGAAGGAGAAAAAAAGACAGAGAGAAACAAAATTAATACTAATGTTTTTCCCAAACTACAACTACTACAACTTTCAGGGTCAGGACAGGAGGTCAGAAACTCTTTCTTCTTGCACAGTCTTTTCTCAGCTCTCTGCCCTCCCTAAGATCATTTCACAAATCTCTTGAGGAAGACTGCACACATGTAAATACCTCAACTCCCTTGGCTTTGGGTGGAGATGGGGATATTGCTGATTTGAACCAGCTGAGGCTGTAGTGTCTCTGAGCCCAGAATAGTTTGACCTGAGAATAAAATGCCATCCCAAACATGAGTGCCCCTCAGGAACAGCCTAACAGGTGAATGATGTCTTTAAAAATCTGATTTTTCAGCAGCAGTTACATCACCTGCATTTGTTATTCTTCATCCATTTCTAAAGTCTGGGTTCCAGGATGTCTCTGTTCCACTGCTAGCTAATGTGTATCTCAGTGAGATGTTATTCATTCCAAGTGAATACACTTGCTAGCTTTTCTAATTACCCTCCTCATGTTCTCACATAAAAATGACTCCAAAAAAATTGCATTTTCTGGAACAGTCATTGACAGCATGTTTACCATCTTTAATTGATCACCCATCACAGACTCCTTCTCTGCCATAACCACTCAATATTTCAGGGCCAGGCCAAGAACTCGCATTAAGTGGAGAATATTTGCATGGTTTGTCTCCAAGACAAGAGAAGCCCTTTGAAAGGTTAAATGCTGGAGTCTGCAGCACTCCCAGTCTTGGCTGGAGGCTGAGATGCTGCAGGCCGGAGAGTGGGACACTGCAGCAGCCCTCAGCAGGCATGGGGACTGCCTGCTCAGCCAGGCTTTGGAACTGGAAGCTGGAGGAAATGGGAGCAGTCCTGCTCAGAAGGTGATTAGAACAACTTATGTTTCTCTTCCCATCCAGCACTTCCCCAGGAATTTTTTCAATCTCCAGTAAAGCCATTCAACAAAAAAATTGAAATGGTTTTCCGTATTTATTTTCTTCCTCTCCAAGTTCCATCATTGCCAGATTGGAGGACTTGGGATGGAAAAGCAGAGAAGGAGGAACAGCCACACAAAATCTAAACAAATGAAAAATGCGAATGGTCTCGAAACTCCAGGAAATGTTTCATTCTACATGAAAATGGAATAAACTTTTTGTTTGCAAATTGAGAATGCTGAGCAAGTCAATAAACAACCACAGCTCTTGTAGTATTAGAAAAGGAACCTTTTATTTCAAAAGCACTGCTCATTGACAATACTTAAGGTTCTTACTAGAATTTGCCATCCAGATTCCTATAACACATAATGTTCCTGGGTGTGGGCTGAGTCAGACTCAAGGAGGTGGGATATGGGATATTTGGAAACACAAGGTGTTCCTTGCCCTGCATGGCTGGAGCATTACCCAGGGCTCCAGCCCCAGTGTGGACATGACCCCTTGGTGGCAGTGGCTGAGCAGCAGGATGGCCCGGTCCAGGGTGCACATCCCACAGACAAAGGGTGTGTGAACTGGGCCTCCATCCAGAGGGCAGGATGTGTGCCTGGTGGGGATGATGCTGCCCTCACCATGCAGAGCACAAGAGCTCGGGAATTGTGATGAATCAGTCCAGAGCCAGCATGTGACTGTTCACAGCACGGTATTTCATTACAGTCATTTACTGTCATTAAAACAGGTTGGTGAGCAGCAGGACTTCCCAATCCATCCATTTCTGGGTAGGCTTGTAAAGTCCTTTGTGTCCACTGACAATAATAATCCATGGCTAGCTGTGCGGGGGTGTTGTAAAAGCAAACCTTTGGAGGTGGGGACCTGCACTCAGCTGCTTTTGAAGAGGAAATTCAGAGTATTGTGTGCAGTGAGATGTGAGGGAACCAGGCAGGCTGGCAGGGTGCTGCAGCACAGCACACACAGCACTGAGAGAGGAGCAGGGAGCCCCAGGACAGGCACTTCCTTTAGGGGGCTGCACAGCCCAACTTCCCTGGAAGATGGTCCCACAGAAACAGCACTGCTACAGCCTGGCTATACAGCTTCCAACCCTATAGCCTTGGAAAGCTGAGCTCCTCGTCTTTCAGCTCTTCAGTAATATACTGGCAGCTGTAGGATATATTCTTTGCACAGGAGATTTGAAATTAAATCCATCAAAACTCAGGGTATGGCTCGAAGGATGCCATGTAAGTCCCATCTATATTTTCTGAATTGTGTTTAATTTGATTCAGGTCTTACCTAATAATGATATTGTGTTCAGCGAGAAGTTGGTTTAATGCAAGAAATTTCCCAGCAAGGACAAGCTCCAGCTGCTGATCCTGTGTATCTTGGTGCTGAGGAGTGGTGTGTTCCAGCTGTACAAGCAATATGAACATTTTCACTGTGCATTTAGCAGATCCCACATGAAATCCCTATGAATACATCGTAAAAGTGGAAAGGGATATCCTTTGATCCACAACTGAAGTTCCCTGCCATTTCCCTTCTTCTCTGCCAATCAGCCCCTCACCTGGCAGCCAGATTAGCCCTTTGCCAGAGATGCCAGCTGAGTCCATCAGCAATTTAAATCTCCCTTATACTATGAATCAAGTACACAGCTGTCTGATCCAGCTCCTACTGGACTTGGTTTTGCCCATGGTTTATCCTGGAGCAGAGCTGGGCCACTCTGAAGATCCAACTAGTCACCCCAGCACTGCCCCTTACTCCTCACCCAACAAAGAGCTGAATGCCTCTCCCTCTCTCCCTCATCCACCCCGTGCCTCCCCACACCAGTAGCTCCTGAGCAGCTGATTTAGCATAATGCAGTGATCCAAACATGAGCAGACACAGCAGGATTTACTGGAAGATGTCATCTCTCACAATCCATTATTTATAGCAGTGCTTTATGATTAAACCTGAAGCCATTAGAATGGCAAAAGCTCAGGCTGGAATTGTGTCAGCTTATTCAGATGCATGGCCATACCAGAAAAAGCATGTTTGCCTGTGCTGCCTGTGGGATATATAGGGAAAGGGTAAGCAAGCAAACAGGGGCAGTCTAAGGCTGCAGTGATGGCATGTGATCTTGTGGGAAGGCACCACAGTTTGTGTGGGTAGTGCTGGGGCTGTTTGTGGGGCCGGCTTGTCTGCACAGACCTGGCTGGAGGTGCAACACCCTCCTTCTCCCTGGCCTGGATGTACCAAATCCCTCTGGCACATCCACGCTCTGGTGCCCTTCCCCAGGCCTCAGCTCCAGCAGTGAGCTCTGCAACCCTCCCTCCTCCCTTGGCACAGCCAGTTGTGTATGGATGTGTTCAAAATCCTACTGTTTAATGCTGCTGCTGCTGCTGCTACAGAGAACTCCTCTGAGGAACACCCCTGTGAAGCTGTCAGCCACAGCTGCAACTACAGCAAACATTCAGGCAGCAATGCTGACAGTATCCAGAGCACCCACGATGCACCAAAGGCCTGGCCAGTGCAATCCTGTGGTGGTTTGGCTGTAGCTGCCTCCATGAGGGAGCAGGAGGGGAGCTCATGATCCCTTGGGGAGATGCTGCCTGCGTGTGACGGCAAAGCAAAACTTCCCTCCTGGAGGGCCTCTCCTTGGTCATCACCCTGCCACCCCTCCCTGCCCCTGTAGGATTGTGAGGGCCCAAAAACCCTGTAGAGCTGCTCTTCAGCTGGACATCAGCATGTGCTGACTGTTTGGGGGCAGTTGGTCCAAGTTTTCTCCTCCTGGAGGGCTGTTCTTCCCATACCACCACCAACACAACTGCACAGATCAGTGACTTTTCATAAGCAAAGGAAATACTCTTAGGGTAGCCTGATGGAAGCTTTCCCATCCCATTTAGCACAGGGTGTCAGCTCCCAGGTGGAGCAGGGCTCTCAGCCAGCACTTGCCTTATTAAGGGGAGAGCAGCGGAAGTCCCAGAGAACACTTAAAAATGAGCCTCTCCAAGCCTTCTCCATGCATGGCTGCTCTCAATCCCAGTTAAGTTGGAGGCATGGGGTGCTTTATCCCACCCCACAGCAGGAACTTCATCCAGGAGTGAGATGGAGATGTCAGGACTTCCCAGAGGATCTGGAAGGGGTGTGGGGATGCAGGGGCAGGCGAGAGGAACTGCAGGTTTCCCCCCCTCATGTCTCAGCCTGGCAGGCAAGCAGGGTTGAACACAAGCATACAAGATACTACGGAGAAAATTAACTCGACCACCACCAAACTGAGTTTGCCCTCCAGCATGGTGCATAAGGGGAGAGAGACAGGGAGAACGGAAAGAAGGAATTAAGGGAAAGGCCCCTTTTCTTCTCTGAAAGAGCAAGGGCTGGCAGCTGTAGAGCACAGTTATCTGACAGCTCCCTGCCACTGCCCTTGGTTTCAGCAGGAGAGCTCGTCTGCATTGCCTGCCAGGGCTCCACACCAGACACAGCAGCAACAATCCTCAGTGTCCTTCAAAGATGTTTGCAATGATGCTCTCCAGAACCATCCTTCTGGTATCCCTTGCTTTGACCCCTTCCTCACCCAGGAGCTGACCCTGAACTGTTCCATGGGCAGACGGGGGTCAAAGGCCAGAAAATTCCAAACTCAGAAAGAAGAAAAATTACTTTCTCTACCAAAGAAGGTAGAGGGAGAAAAAAGTAACAACCAAGCCCCCGATGGCAGCAGTTTTCCAGGGCAGTGAATTAAGGGATCTCTGTGGGGCAGGAAGAACATCAACATGGCATCTTTCTCCATTGCTAAAAAGTTAGAGTTGTAGGTTCATCACAGATTTTTTTTTCACAGCCATAGGTCAGTCTGTGACACTTCAATGTTACAACGCACGTTGTTTGGAGCACAAGACCTGTTTGAGCATCACAGCTCCCTTCCAACCCTGTACGAAATGTTTCCCCATGGAGAATCCCCACATTGGCATAAGAAAAGCTCAGTGTTGGCATAGCTGGTGAAACACATCACACATTCTTCACAGAACCACTCATGCAGCAGTGAACTCCTTCAGCTCAGCTCTGTGCTGGTGTAAATTAGGAATAACAACACTGTGGTCCAGTGAGATAAACCCATGATGAGTAACAGATTCCCTTGGATTTCCTTATCTCACTGCTGTGACCTGGCTGCTGAAATGTAACCTCAATCCATCACTTATGGAGAATAAATTCCATTGCCAATCTTCAAGCCTGGAGTCTGTCAGTCCTTGGCCATCAGGGTTAGATTACTTTACACTGCCTGACCTCTGACACTATTTAAGGGCTCATCTACAGCTACCACTGCTTATAACAATTTAAATTTTCATATTTCACACATGTGCTTTCATCTGCCTGGCTGTAATATTAATAAGTGTGCAAAAACATAGCCTTGTTAAATTAGCTGCCTCATAGGCGGCATCATGGGCAGACATTTTTTCTGCACATCTATCATATTTCTTTGGCATAATCTTCCTTTACATCAGTCCTGTGGGGTCAGTCCCGTGTCTTATTTCAGATTACAGAGTCAAACTGTTTTGAAAGAGTGTCCTAGCTTATTTAGTGGTTACAAGATGCCAATTAACATGGCAAGCATTTGCTTGTTCTAATAAGATATCCTTGCCCTGTGTTGGACAATTAGCTAATTTTGTACAGCCCAAAACCATCTCAGGTGTTGCCTGAGGTTCATTCCACTGCTTTAGCAAACCCGTGAGCCAAAGGATGCTCCAGTTACCCCCCAAAAGCATGTCTGGTTTCAGTAGCATTTCCACACCTCAAACATCCAACATCTTGTATTTGTGGGACTCAAAGGCAAGCAGAGTCATGTTGGGGAGAACTGGGCATCAGTTATCTCCTTTGAATCTCCTTGGACTAGCATGTCCAAGGATACATTATTGTACAAAACAAAATCAAGGTGTTTGGGATATTTTATCTAGAAGACACAGTTCTGTCCCCAATGTTCAAATGATTCACCCAGTTGAGGTCAGTTTTGCTGTGGTTAAACTACTGTAACAGAATGGATTGGGTACAGGAACTGGTCAATTTAGAAGTAGATGAGGGGTGTCTTCCTACAGGTTCCACCATCCTAAAGTGCTACATCTGGGGATTTTTTCATCTTTTCATGGGTACTTTTGCCTTTGGGTCATAAAGTGATTGATCCACTTCATAAGGATCACTATTAATTCAGGCAGAAAATATTGGATTGCATTTGAGGACACTGACCTTGCTGGATTCCTGGTACTGGGGCACTGAATAGCAATAAATTGGAAGAACATGAGGAATGATTAAAGTGGGGAAATAAAAGAGGATTTTACAGTCACAAAGAGAAGGTGGTTGAGGAACAACAGGGCATTATTTGTCATACATGAGAATTGAAGGGTGTCCAGTAAAAAGAGCAAATACCAGATTTATTTTAAAATAAACAAGGGGAAGTACTTGTTCACACAATGCATAACTGAACCGTGAGTCATTGCTGTAGGATGTTGTGGAGGACAAAAGCCTGCACAGGTTTTGACAGACTCAGGGAGAAGAAGTCCATTGAGAGCTATTGAATACGGTAATTCAGATGTTCCCTATAATTCACAGTCCCTAAAGCACTGGTTGCACGGGTCTAGGCTGGAATGGCATAAGCAGGGAACAGGTAACTCAGTATGTGCTGTATTTCCTACCTCTTTCCTCAGGAATCTGCTGCTTCTCTCTGTCAGAGAACTTTCTGACCTAGCAGACATTTATATTTACCAACCCAAGCTTATTTGTGAAAGAAACTGTGGTGGTATTGATGACTTGCCCATGGGGAAGATTGCAGTGAGGGGTCTGCTGTGGGTGTGAGATGTGTGTGTGGCTCTTGTATGGAATAAATCCGTTGCTCATCTGCTTTGCTTCCAGGCTGTGATAGGCTGTAGGGAGCACAGTCACAGTGAGGAGTGCTGGTTTTGTCACATACTTGGGGTTTTACTGTGAAGGGGAAAGGCAGAGAACTCAGCCAAAGGTCGGAGTTGAACTAGTTTTGCTGCTTTGTGTTCTAAGAAGTCAGTGAAGGAAGAAAAGATTGTTTTAGAACTTAAATAAGTGATTTATAATAGGCTACCTAAATACAGGTAGATGCTCAGTGTTGGAGAGCACTCACAGGAGCCTCACAACAGTCTTGGATATCTTGGTTTTCCTCCAACATCTCTGCCTGCTGGCTGGGCCTCTAAAACACAGAGGGGTTCAAGCAATAAATTAGTGAGGAGGTTCTTGTTCCCATCCACTGAGCCCAGCCTTTCAGGAAGATCACTGCAAATTTCATCTTTGTGTCTATTTAATCTTCTTAATCAAATTGACAAGGTCTTGTAAGGCTTTTATACCTGAAGCTGTCTCTGAGTGAGTGGGGAATGGGGGGATTTGCAACTGGGCTTGAGAAACAGTGAAAATTACAAAACTGCTGCTTTTATCCTCCTAAAGGAACTTCACCTAAGTGTATCCAAGTTCCCACTGCAAAGTATGAGTGTGTAACACTAGAGAAGGGTAGCCAGGTAAGTGCAGGGTTAATGATATTATAACCACCAAAGACAGAAAGCCTCTAATGTTGTACCAGCCCAAACATAGCTCTGCAGAGCAGGCAGGCCTTCAGCTCTCAAAAATATTTTCTTTCTGAGTTTCACTTAGAGAGTGAGGTGGAGAGACTGTAATGGCAAGGAAGGTGTGAAAAAGTAAAACTCAGGGGCCAAAGTGGAGAACCAAGCAAATACTCCCGTGAAGTGGTTCTTCTTTCACAGAAGTCTGTGCCATTGCAGTGATCATCTGTAGTGAAACGTGTTCTCCTCTTTTTTCCTTGGCTCATTGGATGGAGATTACCTGATCCATCCAACTCTGAAAGCATTGAAAATTCATGTTATTTCCTGTGTTTTGCATTCTCCTGGCCTTATGTGAAGAAAAAGGATGTGCCTATGTTTTATTGGGTTTGTCTCTTTTGTCAGTTGTCTAAAAATATTATAGAAATTGGATCTGGCTATGTCTGCCTTAAACTCTGGAAAAGATATTGGATCAGTCAGATGAAAGAAGCTGTACAAATTAGCTATCAGCTGCTAAATACTTGTCAACCTGGACAATGCCAATATCAATCAAGTTAACAGTTCAGTGTTTTCCTCATTCTGCTGGATTAAAATATTGAATTGTGCTGCTCATGTAAGTAACCACCAGAATTCACCTTCTCTGTGCTTGGGTTGCTCTTTACCCGAGGAGCCCTCAGTAACATTTTGTTTCCAATTGCTGTGTTGTGGAATTATGGCTATCTCTCTGTGCTATCTGAGAAGGTGACTTGTTCACTATTTCGGTGAGATGAAACAAATTGCAGGAAATTGTGCTTGGATGAATGGATGGATGGGAACTCTGGCTGACACTGGGTGGCACTGAGTCATGCTGAATCCCTCAGGTTTTAATTAAGGGGCCTTTTTGCTTCTTGTTGAATTTCCCTGCTTTAAACCATATGGAATTAACTGTCATTGGACGAGGGAGGAATGAGGTGAGAAACTCCACCAGCTTTGTGCTTTTCTTGTCCTGCCAGAGCTGACTCCTGGAAGGGATCACAGGTCTTGCTTTCAGTGGTTCCCTTCTCTAGGCATTATGAAGGGCTGCACTGTCCTGACCCTTGTCTTTAAGTCCTTAAGGCAGAAAAATCATTAAAGATAGACCCCATGTCAACAATACATAGCAGTATCTTCTCAGGCAATTAATACCTGAAAAAAGAATCCCAATCTGTTAGTCCTGAACTGAAGACCATGGCAGAAAATCTGGTTCTGGCAGAAGCAGCAGGAGACTGAGCCTGTCCTGCCCTGCTGCCCCCCCAGTGTCTCACATGCAGCTCCTGAGAGCACAGCACCACAGCAAGGACCTGCCACTACCACCCAGCTCAGAACTGAAGGCCATCAGCAGGGAGAGGATGTGGGAGGACTGATTTTTTCGGACGTATCATCCCTTTCAGCTTTATGCCCTTTCCTACATAAGAAATACTCCTTAAAACCGTTCTGCAGCCTTCCTTCTTATGTTGTTCGTACCAGCAGCTCCACAGAAAGTCCCTAAAAAAACATCCACACTCACAGTTCCCAGCAGCTCGGTTTGAAGAGATCTTGTTACAAGTGAAAGCTCTTAACTCAACAAACAAAAAGGGGTTTGAGTTAAAGACAAGTGACTTAAGCCATTTGGGAAGCACATATGTGCCTTACCATCTTGCTGATCTGATGGATGAATTGCTTGAATAGACAGGATGGGGAGGCACAAACTGCTCCTATCTCCCCTTCGCTGCCTCCAGAACCTGCTCACTCCAACACAGTGAGCACGTAAAACCCACAGACAGAACCTGCAGGGACTGGAATGTTATATATTGGGGTGTGAGAACTGTGCAAAAGCTACAGACACCCCTCTCCAGCCACCAATTCCTTGCATCCAGCTGTCCTGTGGCAGCTCTGCACTGTAAGATGTGCATGATGCATCATCCCATGAAGTCTTTAGGTTTGTTTCCTCAAGCTGCAGCAAGACCCCTTTAGACTAGACCTGTGTGGCTGTTCTTTCTTAATGGGAAAAAATCTCCCCTACATTTCTTATATTGCCTTCTTCTCCAGGTTCAAATGTAATTTGCCCTGCCCTGTAATGCAGAATTTCACCAATTTGAACTGACTTGATTGCTTATCCAATTGCATAATTGTTTCAACTACAGAAAACAAAATAAAGAGTTTCCAGAGATTTTTGTTTTGCTGTGTTTAAGTAGGTTTGAAGTGCTAGAATTCAACTGAGCTTTAAAAAACCCAAAAACCCCTTATGCTTTGGAAGATGTTAACGTTGGCTCCTATAATGGACTAGCCATAATACTAAACACATGCTGTCATAACTCAGGAAAACAGAGACACACAGATTCTTTTTTTTGCAGTAATTTTGGACATTGTCTCCATGTGTAACTTTATACATAAATAAGAATTCTTTCTCTCTCACTCCACCCATGCATTTTTAATATTCTCTCTGGAAAGGGTTTCCTTAAACACTTTAAGGAAGCTGCTTCTTCTTCAAAGACTTTTTCCTGCCTCCTCACTTAAAACAAGAACTTGGGTGGCCTCTTTTCTGATAAAGGGTGTCAGCTCTGTGAGCTTTGGGGTTTCAGCTCTTTCCCTGAGCATCTGTCCTGGCTGATGCCTGCACATGCAGTGAGTGAAGCAGGTGCTTTAGAAAGACTCCAGGAGAAAATGTTATGCCAGCAATATTCCTGTAGCAATAACTGCAATGAGCAGAAATTTAGAACTACTTTGGCAGCCACACTCATGAGCACTTTAGATCCAGAGATTGCTGCATTTTAAAAATTGCTGGTTTTGGAGGAATGTCTTGGAGCCCAGAGAGTTCTGGCAATGCCCCAATAACCTCAGTGCAGTTGTTCCTCTCTCTATAGGGCACGATTTGGACAGTTGGTCACTGGGTTTCAGCAGATAGGATGGGTGGGCATCTGGAGAACTCAGGGAACTGGACTCGCTCAGCCTTAAAAAGCAAAAGCTGAAGGTGATTTTCCTGCTCTCTTCAGCTACCTTGTGGTAGGGTATTGGAAGATGCAGTCAGACTTTTCCTCCAGGTGCAGAGCAATAGGACAAAACACAATGAACAAAAGTAGGAGAGTGAGAAGCTCACCTACTAAGGAAAATTACTAGGAGGACTGACAAGCACTGGGCAAGGTAGAGGATGGGAAATCTCCATCCTGGAAGACAGTAAAAACCTAGACAAGGTCCAGAATAACCTGTACAGTTGTCCCTCCTTTGAGGGAAGACCTGAACTAAATGACAGCTAGAGGTCCCTTCCAACCTGAATTTTTCAATGTTTCTGTGATTTTTAATCTATTATTCCTTTTCATTTTCTCCTGTGTTTGTAGCTTTGTGTGCTGTGCCCAGTCATTTGCTGAAACATGCATGAGGAACAATTTGTCTGGTCTAGTTTTTAGGATCTACTGAATAATGATTTTGGGATCCAGCAGAAGTGTCCAATAATTCGTCTTCATAAATGTCTCACTTAAAAATCACGGCTTGCTTGTTTCATTGACATTCCAACCTCTAAGAATTTCTGCTGTGACACCAGAGTGGTAAAAATAAAAACTGCTACACAGGTAGATAAGAGGAAAGGAGACAGTGTCACAGACTAGTAAAAGATCCTGGAGCAGTTTCATTACTGCCAAATGTGAAGATAGGAATCTTGAGCCACCTCCCTTAATTTAGTGAAATTTATGGTCTAATCCAGCAGACTATCAAAAGCACTGAAATACAGACCCAGGAGGAGCCTTGTCTCACAGAAGTTAGAGCAAAGAAGAGAATAAAATAGACTGCCAACATTGCATCCAGTCAAGCCAGGAATGCCAGGCCTTTTCTGAAAAGAAACCACACAAAGTTCACTCACCTTTTCTGCTGCCATTGGTAGGAAATAGGCAAATGTTCCTATTCCTTCTCCTACATAAACATTTCCAATAAAGTTAATATGAGGATATAGGAGCATGAATTATTCCTATGCATGCCAAGTACTTTGATATCTCTGGAAAAAAAAGTGTCTGAAGGTTTTAGCCATTACTAATTAACAAGATTATTGATTTTTGCAAAATACTGCCTGCTGGGAACACTGTAATGTCTCTGTAAATGGTACAATAGTGCAACATAAACCAGAGCATGGTCTATGTTTCTCAGGCACATGTGAGACACAGACATACACAAACATACAGGGCAAGTGCTCTGTGATCCAGCCATCTGCAACAAAGGCAATATTCAGGAACCTCAACCATTCCAATGGGCATTTAACATCTCAATAACCAACAGAGGAACTGATGGCCAGAGAGATGAGTCAACAGTAGTGTGTTTGCTCAGTCAGTGCCTAACAACTCCTCCACGTGCTCAAACAGTGCTTCATGAATAAATTGTGTCATTTCCTACTAAATTTGCACAACTCACTTTGGTTTGGGATGTAGACCTGTGGTTTGTGTTGGCTGCATCCAACCAGCCCTTTCAGCATCCCTGCAGCACTACAAGCTCAGAAGCTGATGGAAGTGTGTCATTATCACAGCAATGTGCCCCGTAGCTCACAGAGAAATCTATCACCGGTGCTGGGCACTTGGGCTCCTCAGACAAGGAGCAGGTCCTCTATGTGCTGTCCAGGATCACCGGGTTGCTGGGAGAAGAGCAGAAAGAGCTATGTAAACTTCACCCAGATGCAGTGAAGAAGCACCTTCCTGGAGCTGTTATCCTGGGCCTTTATCCATTTGGGATCCATATTCTGCACCCTGTCAAGAGAGGGGCCTCAGCCCCCTCTGGGGCTTTTTCTTAGGAATAAAATCCACTCTTTTCTTTCAAAATATGTGAGACAGTATCATAGTGATCAAGGTGGTGTGTGCACTCTTCCATGAGGAATATTCAGAGCATTGAAGACAGGGGGCAGCCAGCACCTGTCCCTGACTAAGGTTTGGGACAGTCTAAGTAACTTCCATCCTGATTTTCAACCTCTTTCTGGGACTATCCATGCACTACATCTGAAAATCATGTGCACGAGCAGATGAACAGGAACAAAATTTATACTACAAGATTCCTGATTCTGAAGGCATTACCATAATATTGTACTTGCTCTCTTCCTGACAAAATCTATCTTGGATACCTTTCAAGCGGAAGTTGGGAGAGACACTCTCTTTGAGGATGTGGTGGCTTAGACCAAGGGGTCTAAGGAGAAATGTTGGCCCTGGCAACTCTGAACATGGGCAGAAAACTATACCATGGTGTCTATCAGCATCTTAATGAAGAGGATGACCGTGTGCAGTGCTCAGATCCAGGCCTTGTCCTATTTACTCACAGAGAATGATCATTTAGCTCAGACTACAGACTCATATATCTATTTAAGCATGTGCAATGTTCACTTCACAGTGTACCAAGGTCCCTTGGGAGATGATCTGTTTCTGCTACACTTCCTCCCAGATAATGATTGACGTATTTTATTTCTCTTTAGTATTTACACCTGATGGTGGATAACAGGTATAGCAATGCTGGCACAGCTATGGGCACAAATTCTCTCCCACACAAATGTAATCAGCATTTCAGGTTATAAAGTCTTTGATGGCAGACAGTATCTTTCCTGTGGATAGAAAGGTGCCTTCTAGCCAAAACAGTCCGAACCCTCACCAGCTAAGTCTGATCCTGATCTCTCTATCCCTGTCTCTTAAGTTAGAAGCTTGGGCATGTTTCACCTCTGAAATTCCTGGAGCAAAACCTTCAGGCCCTAGTCTACTGTGATTGCTGAGGGGAGGGTCTGCATCTCCAGAGAGCTCACCTGAGCAAGACTCTGCCCAGGTGGAGCTCAGAGGCAATAGAGTGATGGTGAATATATCCCTGAAGCACAGATGTCAGCATGGAAAGGCCAAATCTGAAAATCACTAGAATTGTTCATAAACAACATGGAGGATAATTAATGACCCCATTATAAAGACACAGCTATGGAAACAATTGCAAGTTGACTTTTGGCAGACATTTTTGGCAGAACTGATATGAAATACCAGAGAGAACTTCACAGGATTGGGATCTGTTTGCTGCACAGAGCATTTGCCCGTTGATTCCTGGGGAAGCTGAGGGACAGAATCATGGACTGGGTAAGGCTGAACTATCCCATAGAGATGGACAAGTATTCCTTTCATGTCTGCCAAGCACTCACTTGCTCTTCCTGGAACTCACTTCTACTGCAGTCCCTTCAGCCCCACACTCTGTGCCACATTTCGTTCCCATGTTCCACAAGTTAAGTTTCATGACTTGTTTGATAGGCTCTCGGACAACTTTACCCTTGTGTAATACAAGAACAACAATTTTAAGTGCCTTGACATTTCAGGTGCTTCTTGGAATTTTTAGGATTTCAGATGAAGACCCACTAAAAAACTCAGTCCCTTCAGTCTTTTCATGCTCACAAGCCTCGGCCTTCTGATGCAGTTTGGATTGTAGGTCCCAAGTGATTTGCTGTTTCATTAAAAAACAAAACAAAACACAAACAAACCAACAAAGCAGGAAAAAAAAAAAGAGAAAGGAAAATGATGCTTATGTGTCTAGGCGAGGAAATTACACACATCCTCCTCCTTTCTCAAGCAAACAAACAGCTTCAGAGAGGCTGTTTGAGTCACAGCTGCCTGAGGAGAGCTGAGTGCTGAGCTCCAGACTTGCTCACTCAGGGCATCAGAGGGATGCTGCCCCTTGTTATAACCAGCAAGCAGAGCTGAACCTGTGGCAATGTGACCTCACAAAGATACAAATCTGTCTGTCACTGTGTTCTGCACGAGCCTGTATTTTAAGTAACTGTACACAAAAGCCACTGCAGCCATAGCAACACTTTTTAAACAAACTGCTCTTCAATGTAGTTTTTTATACATTGATGTAACCCCTTCTTAGGTAAACGCAGGGGGGAGTTTGTCTCTATAGTTAGAATTTAAACATGCTTATATACACATGGATAAATATATGAAGATACAGATAGTTACAGGTACATACATGTAATGCAGAATTATGGCAATGCCCTGTAAGTCAGAGTTCTGTGAAGATGCTCGGTGACTCAAAGCACTGCTCGTAGCCCTGTGAGGGGGAGCCCTACCTAGAGAAGGCTCAGTCACCAGCCTGGCAGCAGACTAACCCAGCAGAAAAACAGGGAATCTTTTTCTTCAGTGTTAGAAAGCTGATCTGGCTGGCGGGAAAGCCTAGTGAATAAAAGAGCAACCTCGAGGGAGCAGACAGACTGGAGGAAAAGACATGGCTCTTTCAGCATCTTTTAATGAGATCAGTTCAGTGCATCCACAGCCCCAGTTCTTCTCCTGGAAAAGCCTTTTTCTCTCTCCTTTGACTGTGGAAGCAACCCAGGGAAACAAGTCTTCCTTGTCTTAGCTTTCCTAAATACCCCGCATATTGCTTACACCAGGATTTATGACAGCTTAACTAAACAGATTGTGGGACTGATTAAAGCAAATCCATGGAATTTGGGACACATGAATTTCCACAGCTCAACCACATCAGTTGGCTCTAATTTCTTCTCTGTTCTTGTCCTCTTTTGCAATGTGTCCGAAGGAGCATTGCATGGCCCTGCATCTTGAGGGTTCTTCAAGCTGTTTCTGTTATTTGAAGACAACTTGTAATGGGAGGGTTTCAGAGGAACAGCTCAGAGAGAATATTAACACACTTCAGAGTGCAATTATGTGGCTGTGACAGCGAGAACAGCTTGGACGTTTCACCCCAGGCCTCTCATAAGTTGGAAGATAAGAACATAATCCCCCCAAGGCAAAATACTGTAGTATTTCTTACATGACACTCTGTACCCATGAAAAATGCCTTTCAAAATTACTCAAATAATAGGAAAATAAACATTAGATGTTCTTCTAACGTGCATTCTTGAAGATCAATATTTGTAACTTTATATATACACTGTGAATAATTTAGTCTGATTATTTAAACTGCTGCACACACACCTACTCTTTAGTGCTACAAATCCACCTCAGAAATGTAAAAATCTGGATTAATTAATTCGAAAGCTCACTTTGCAAGTCTATAAAATTACTCGATTCATTTTTATATTACAGAAAGATTAATTGGGGAAAACTGCTGGATCAATTGGAACAACCAAAGTTTGATGTGAGTTTATCATATCATGCAATTATTTCATATGTTGTATTAAACTGCTGCCTAAGAGTATTTTAGGATGGACTTAGCAAATCTGTTTCCTGATCTTAATTATTCCAAACTTGTCATTAAGCTGGTAGAAAATCTGAGCAAATGAAGGAAGGGTTTTTACTGAAACACACTAGGAAAGGCTCTGTAGCCACAGAACAGCCACAGTATTCTAAAATTCTCTTGCTAAGCCTTGTTTCTTAGAGCGTCAGAGGCTTCAGGACTGATCTCTAGAAAGCACAGTTGCAAAATCATGGATTCTCTGTCTTGTTGAAAAAGTTCCTTCAGTTCCTGGGAAAAGCATAGAGACAGAACCAGGCTTCACTTACGTACACACGTCATTTCTGCTGGTTGTAATTGATTCAATACTCTATCCATGCTACAGACCAGACATTTAAAATCAGTAATTTGGTCTCATTCACTGAATGTTGAAATCCTTGCAGTAAATGAAGCCAAATCAGCTAAGACTCTGCAGATTTTTTTGAGATGTAGTAAAAGAAAAGGGTAAAAATAACAACAAAACCAGGACAGAAGAGACAACTGCCTTACACAGAGTACTCACAATGGCAGACTGCTGGCATGGCTGTCTGAGGAATGAGGTGCAAAGCATCTATTTATGCCCCTGGCTGAACCACCGTCTCATGGACATTAAAGTTTGAGAAGAGGAGCAAGTGATGGGTAACCATGTTTTTGCCCTCATGCCAGTGGGTGAGAAAGGAAAGAACCTCTTGCAGCCCACCCTCAGGGTGGACTGACACTGAGGGCATGGCTGGGCTCACGGTGTCCTTGTGCAGAGCTGGGAGAAACCTGGGCAGCAGCACATCACAGCACTCTGCACAAGAGGTGATCCACCAGCAGCCCCAAGCTACTGCTGAGCAGATGGAGCACAGATCCTCTCCAGACCTACAGCTCCTGCTCTGCTAGGTTAGCAGAATCCCCAGCATGGGGGGCAAAACAAATACACAGGCTCCAGCTGAGCTAACCAGTCTGCCCAGTAGCGACCAAGCCTTGTTCAGTGTATCAGCAGCATGGAGGGGTGGGGGGATGGCTGCTGGATCCAGCTCTTTGGATGCTTGTGACCTAAGAGCAGCAGAGTTTGGCATGTGGCTCACAGGACAAGAGGGTCACAGAGCTCCAACCACCACGGCTCCATGGCTAAGCTGACATTTCCCTCGTACCACCAACATTTCCCTTGTACCACTGACATTTCCCTTGTACCAACATTTCCCTTGCAGAATCATGTCTGAGGGTCGTTTTCAGTCTGTGGAAACACCTGGGATGCTTTTTCCTGTCTTACAGGCTCTACTTTGCTGCTTTTCTCTTCCCACAGCACTATTGGCCCTTCCAATATTCAGCCGTCCTGCAAGGAGATTTTCTAGCCATAATTCGCCCCACTGGGGGAGTATGGAGAACAGGATGCTGTAACACACACACACAAAATACACCATCAGTCTCAGCTGAGGGCTGAGGAAAATTGCACTGCTGTCCTCCACGAGGCTCCAGCCTGGAAAACAGCAGCTTGAAGCTGGCTGTGGCTGGGAAGGGCCCCTGCAGCAGAGCTGTTGGGATATGCTGATCCAGATGCAGTGACTGCATGCATTTCCCATCTAATGTCACTGACTTCCAAGCGTCTCCTTGGGGCTCTCTGGAAGTTGCTTTGTGCTGCCACAGCCCTTCATGGAGATGCTGTCAAATGATTTCACAGCCCTTACTTACTTAGTAAGCAGCCCCCATTAACAGGAACTAAATTTAGCCCAGTACTTCCATGTTGAAAGATGCTGTATAGAAATGCAAAATGAATACATTAAAAATTAAACAAGGCAAAAATCTAAAATACTAGCCATACCACAATATATTCAGCTCAGTCTTCTCTGTATTTGCAATATTTTTGCCAACCAGCTCTTCCATATAAATTTATTTAAATATGGAAACCTTGGTGTCATTATTGCAAAAGAGAGGATCCAATCTTTTTTCCAATTATAGCTAATGAACTGATCTCACTGACTGTAGGGAGAACAACGTCCAGGTGTTAGCAATAAACTCAAAAATCTGAAGTGTTCTAGTCACCTTATTCTGCAAGGTTCCACTCCTAAGCAGCACATTTAAATCGCTTGTAGGAAAAGAGCAACTGGTGAATAGATTGACAGGCTAGTCTATGGTTAAGTATTTCATAAAATTTAATGGCTCACTAGATTTACTTTGAAGGAGGGTTTTATTTAACAAAATGCCTTTTCTTGACATCTTCCTATCCATATATAACTCATGTTTTACCCTGACACATTCATACCCTTGTAAATCATGTCTGTATTCAAGCTAATAATAAATGTATGTGCTTTTATACAATATTAAAAATGGAAAATTAATATAAAGTGTGATTGAACTTCTCAACAAATGCTTTCTTTAAAAAAAAAAACTTTTAGTGTGTCACTGCATCTCAAGTTTATATTTTGCTATATTATTAATTGACATGAACTGTGTGCTTTGATGTCTGAATTGAACAGCCTTTTACTGCAACTGTTTCCTTTAATGTAAAATGTGTGTGGCATAATTCTCATTGCTAATTGCAACCTTATGATAATATTCTGCAGAGTCCTGCTGACCTCATTTACAATAGCATAAGAAGCCAAGGCCAGCTGCTAATAGATGCGTGCTAAGCCTTTTTTCTTTGGTGAGTTTTTTTAGCGTAAATAGAAATGAACAAAATCTGAATTTTAAAATGCAAGTTCTTGGGCACTTGAGGAGATTTTGGATCTAGGCCCAAATTTTGAATTTCCAGGCCAGACCCAGGTGCTGCAGCAGAGGTTCCCTGCTTTTGCTGCTGATTGGTTTTGCTCTCAGAAATGTGACCTCACCATGGAGCAATATAAACCATTAAATAAAACACATGCTGCCCTCTTCCAGCTGGAGCTGTGATAGCGTCGTTAGCGCAGGAGGGATTGGCTCTGCTCCCTCCTCTGCCCTCTTGATTTTGCTGTAAATTGTCCAGCCTTATATTTATGATATTACCGACACAGAGCTGGGAGCAGCCGCCTTTCCCCAGCCAGCTCCTGGCTGTCAGCTCCAGCCTCGGAGGTTTAAACAGTTTTCTCTTTGCAAAAACAACTACCCTGTGATCCATTTAGCTGTATTTAGTTTTACCACTTGCAATACAGACAAAACGAAGCTAAAGCCTGCCTTCTTATGGACTGCATGCTGCAAAGAGCATCTGGAAACATGGCTCAAGGAGGTGCTTGAATAAGTTTTTAATGCAGTCCTTACGCTGCAGGCACAGTTCTCAAACAATTGTGGTGTGGTACACACTGTGTTTTTAGCTGTGAGGGGAAGGGATAGACGAGGTGAGAGCACATGAAGGATCTTTGTAGCAAAGGTGGGAGAGAAGGACCTGTTACCACAGACCCTCCCAACATTCTCAGGCACTTAGGTCCCATTCCTGGGGTTGTCCTGTGCAGGACCAGGAGCTGGCCTCAATGATCCTTGTGTTTCCCTTTTGTCTGAGAATATTGTATGATTCTATGGTTCTGTGGCAGCCTGCCTGGCTGCTTTGGACTCACCTGCATCCCAATGTGATGGAGTTACTGCAGCTTCACCAGCTGTCATCTGTCACCTGTCCTAGCCCTGGGACACACATTCTAGCTCACCCAGCTATGTTTGGGATAGCACATTCCCACCTCCCAGGGTCATAAGCAGGCTGAGGAGGGGTTTGGGAGTACAGGAGGTAGTTTACTTCAGCTTCAGAAATTGTCACCTCTTTTACTTGACAGCTAAGCCCTTGCCTGTTGTCCGTACTGCAGCCATGCTGCTTTACTGGAGAAGTGGCACCCTCCAGTAAGAAAGGCAGGTGACTGTCTTACACACATATGCAAAACTCAAACAAATTCTGTCTTTTTCCTATTTAATTCAAATTTTTTGTTTTGGTTTGGTTTGGTTTTTTGTTTGTTTGTTTGTTGTTTTTTGGTATGGGTTTTTTGTTGTTGGTGGTGGTGGTGATTTTTTGTTGGGTTTTTTTTGGTTGGGTTTTTTGGTGTTTTTTTTTTTTCCTTTCCTTTCAAGGATCACAGAATCACAAAATGGGTCAGATTGGAAGGGACCCCAGGGGGTCATCTGGTCCAACCTCCCTGCTCAAGCAAGACCATCCCAGAGTACACGGCACAGGGTTGCACCCAGATGGTGCTTGAATATCTCCAGTGAGAGGGACTCTATACCCTCTCTGGGCATCTGTTCCAGTGCATGGTCACTGCATAGTCAAGAAGTTCTTCCTCATGTTCAGGTGGAACTTCCTGTGCATCAGTTTCTGCCCATTGCCTCTTGTTCTATCACTCGGCACCACCGAGAAGAGCCTGGCTCCATCCTCTTGCCACCTCCCTTCAGATATTGACAGGCATTGATGAGGTCCCCTCTCAGCCATCTTCTCTCAAGGCTGGACAGCCCCAGCTCCCTCAGCCTTTCCTCACAAGAGAGATGCTCCAGTCCCTTCATCATCTTTGTCACCCTCTGCTGCTCCGGGAGTTCCACGTCCCTCATGTCCTGAGGAGCCCAGAAAGGACACAGCACTCCAGATATTCCTCACTAGGGCTGAGGAGAGGGGCAGGATCACCTCCCTGACCTGCTGGCAGTGCTCTTCCTAATGCACCCCAGGACATCACTGGCCTTCTTGGCCACAAAGGCTCACTGCTGGCTCATGGATAGCTTGTTGTCCACTGGAACATCCAGGTCCCTCTCCACAGAGCTGCTGTCCAGCAGATCACCCCCAGTCTGTGCTGGTGCCTGGGGTTGTTCCTCCCTAGGTGCAGGACTTGCATTTGCATTTGTTGAATTTCAGCAAGTTCTTCTCTGCCCATCTCTCCAGCCTGCTGAGGTCTTTCTGAAGGGCTGCACACCCCTCCGGGGCAGTGGCCACTCCACCCAGCATGAGAGGATGGCATGTATTTTTCATTCATACTGCACTGCTACATTTTAAGCAATAAAATGACACCTTTACTGACAACTTAATTTCACAGGATTTGGGACATCCATCAGGGACTTAGTGTCTTCTTTTAGGGGCAAATAACTTAAACCATCTTTAATGGTGTTTCCCACCTGTGCAAGGCAGAGCCATGTTTCCCCGTGTGCAAAGTGCAGCGATGACCACTAGTGCACCAAGCTTACAGCCCCTGCAGAGCTCACTTGCAGAATGAAGAAGCAAGATCCTTGTAATTAAGGAGCTACGAAGATGCTAATTATCATGATTTTGTGTTTCTTCACATGCTCCTTGAAGTGGGGACTTGAGTTTTTGAAATATTTTTATGCTAATGCTTTATTTGATTTTTTTTCCTAGAGATTTGCTAAGTGTCAAATGTAATGACTTCAAGTTGAAGCACTGCACTTCTAATGGAGTGTGTGACCTTTCCACAACCTCACTGAACAGCACCGACGAAATTTCCAGGCAAGCTAATTAATACACTGGTACAGCACCAGGCGGGTGTACCTCTAGCAGCTTAACTCTCAGCCGAGAGGATGAAATGCTCCTGCCCTCCCCACACCCCCATCTCACTAACAATGATGGATTTGGGACCTAATCAGGCATTAAAACAGAGGATTAGTGAGCTGCAGACTGCAGCGATCACGGCTTGCTTTACAGGGCATGCAGGGGACTGGCAAAAATTGCCAAGCATGCTCCCAGTAAATTAATATCTATGTACCTGAAAAACCTCTGTGGGCAGCAGAGACTATTGGGCTTAATATATAAATGTGATGATTTTGAAAGATCAGCAGAAAAAGCAACACAGAACAGGAGCATAATGGGGAATTTCAATAGAGGAGCAGGTATAGGTAGGTGAGTGTGAAGCACCGAATACAATCCAAGTGTGGTACCACACCCCACTGTCTTACATTTAAGCAACTCCCTTTTTGAAGATGTGGCTTATGCAGCAGGTTCAGGGAGTGTAGGGCCTGCTTACCTGTGTCCAGAAAAGGTACCACAAGGAGAATATTTGCTCCTTGTTTTTCTGCTTTGACTACACTCAAGGCAAGGAGTAATTGAAGTAGGAAAAGAACATAGCATTAAGAGAAGCAGGAGTTGGAGGTTTCAGAGCTAAAATAAATGTATAATTGTCTGCTTTATGATCCTTTTCTTGGCTGAGTTGATCATATGAAACAAAATATTTAGATGGCCAATGCTATGCATGCAATGACAAATAATTTGGTGCAGTAAGTACTGGGCTTGCTCATCAATCATGGAAGGTGCTGAACTCCCTCCACCTCTGGCTCCTGCCACAGGCCTTCCTGCAGGATGTGTGTGCAACAACTTGGTGGCTCTGGAAGAAGACACTGGGCCGTGTCACCTCTCCAGAGCCTCTAGAAGCCAGTCTGGCACCTTGGATAGCCACCAGCCCTGCTGAATGAGGGAAGGAGCCACCCCACCATTTGTTTTACGCAAACATGGCAACGTTTGCTGCATGGCTTTGAGGCAAAGCCATCCATCCTGGATCAGGGCTGGGCACGCAGATCTGATCATTGTTGGTATTTTCACGTGGCTGCTGTGTGAATTATTTCTCCTGTAGCTCACAGCCCCTGTGGAATTGCTTTTAGAGGTGTGCCAGCACCCCTGGGCAGTCTGGTGATATTTATCACTTCCCTGCAGAACTGAGCCCAGAGCTATAAATCCTGCAGAAGCTTTACCCCTCCATGCCAAGAAACCTGTATGGAAAAGCATCACTCACTGTGTGGGAAACAGGAGTCTGGATACAGGGTGCTGGTTCCAGCCAAGGAGGGGAGGAGGTGAAAAAGGCATCTTACAATATGGCCTTGAAAGGATCATCTGTGGGATCCAAGAATAGCACCCTGGAGCCACACCAAAGCACTGTCACTTCCCCAGGTCCCCCACCATGGTGACAGCCCATGTGAGCAGCTGCTGCTGTGCTGTGCTCTCATAGTAGATGTGTGCCTGCTGTGCCCTCAGTGCAGTGTAATAGGACTTCAAGAGAATCACCTTTATTCTCTGAAATCTGTTGCTGGCCAGTGCTCTCGTATCAGGAGCAGTCATAACATTAGCAATCTCCTGCATCTACCAGCAAATTATTCTGCTACCCAGGAAACCTCTGTCCCTCTCATGTCCCACTCCCTGAATAAAAAGCACCACCACTTCCTTCAGGGCCCCAAATCTCAGCTCTCTGAGTTTTCAGGAGGCTGAAGGCAGAACAGAGAACAGTTGGCAAATGGATAGTAAGAAAAAGATCTGATAAAATAATTGAGGGGTTCAGCAAGTGGGAGTGACAACAGAAGGGAAACCAGCTGAAGAGAGGAAAGGATTTCAAACTAAAAGTGTCACTGGATGATGAAGTGGTGGCAGAGTGGAAGGTGGGCAAATGCTGACAAATGGGAAGGTGCCTGTGGCACTTGGCCCTTTTCATATTGGCCCAAACCCCACTTTGGGGTCTTGTGGGAGCTCTGAATGGTTTGAGAGTCTTCTTTTAGCACATGGGCTATGTGAATTGCCGGGGGATCTTAAGAGCATTGCAGCCCACATATGGATTTGGAAGATGGTGTTTCCATGAAGTGCCAGAGTGGAATGGTGTTTCACTGCCTTTCCCCAGTTTGTGCTCCCCAAAATCACTCTGAGAACCAGCCTGACCATTAAAGCAAAGGTGAGCTTTGCTTTGGAGCCACAATGGTGTGCAAACAAAAGCACAAAAGGCAGTGCACCCAGGGCACTGATGTCTCTTGCACATCTTGCATTTTTCTGAGGTGGATTACAGCTCCTTTATCTCCACACCTGAGACAAGAAGAGAGGGACCTAAAGTACATCTTACACCTCCTGGCACAGGATGTCACTGTCTTTATGGGTCGATCCTTCCAGCCCATCAATGAAGGGGTCCTGTGGGATGGATTTTCTGTGGTCAGCACATAAAGCAGGAGGTCCAATACTTTTGTAATGTGGAGTTTAGAGGGGATTAATTACTTCCCCTGCTCAGGAGAAATGACAGATGTGTTGTGTGCACGAAAGAGAGACAAGGGAGAGCTGCCATCTGCTGTTGGAAAAATCCTAGTTCGTCTTTTAGCCCAGGCACTGCTCAGAGCTGCAGGTGGCTCCTTCGTGCCAGAGGCTCCCATCACACTGGGTTAGCACACGGAGCAATATTCCACAGGGAAAACAGGAATCTGCACCCGCCGTGCACTGGGAAGGAGTAAAGTTTGCCCTGCAGATCTGCTGTTCTCATGTCTAATTCAGGAAGAAGAGGATGGATTTACCGACCTTTTGAACCACCACACCAGCAGCAAAGCAAAGAGGGAAGAAGGCATGGCAAACCCACTGTGCCTCCAGGAGGGACTTCGGTGGAAAAACCAACCACATCCTCAAATGCAAGCCACAGATCATCAGTTAGATCAGTATTTAGACCTGATCTCTGCAGTGGATTTTCAAAAAGCTGAGCTTTCTGTATTATTACAGAAATGAAAAAACTGGTGATGTCCTACACTTCTAAAATCTGGGTACTTAGGGTGAAAAAAAACTCAATCACTAACTGAAAAGGCATCTTATTTATTCAAATGTCATTATGAGTCATTCAAAATTATTTCTTTGCTTCTGAAAACATGTTTACTTCTATTTTCTAACTGACATTTTACATCAGTTCATCTAAATGTAATTGTATTATTTTTTACAAGAAAAGACAACCAAGTATTTAATACAAATTAAAGAAAATATTTCAGTCCTTTAAATAGCAAGTTAATCTTGTTTAAAACTTCAATTTAAAAAACCCAAAGAAACAAATTTGAAAATTCTGCATACAAAAGTATCTATTGCTTATGTTTGGTTTTTTTTTCCAAAAGAAAAAATCAATGAAGAAAAAACAATCCATAAAAAACCAATCCTAGTCATTTACTGGGGAACCACACAGTTCTGTAATCCAAACAAACACAAATTCATAATACAGCGGCATGGTGCTGATTTGACCTGAAAGTAAACACTTTTCAGTTATTATGCTGAATTGTTTCACTGCAAATTGGTAATTTTCTAAAGGATAAAAAGAAAAAGATAATCATTCTAGAGTATGTGTACTAAACTCAAATGATTTTCCAGTAGGAATGCTGGGAGCAGCAGTAATAATAGTTAAAAATGAGTGTTCAGTCAATTCAGTTGTTTGCATTGGTGAATTTTTGAGTAATGATATTCTGCTCTAGTATCTGCATACATGTATGTTGAAATATAAGTTTATAGTCCATGTCTAAAGATTTTGACCTATTTACCTATTAAATAATGACTGAGTTATTAAAAAAAAACCCCAACCCAAAACCCTATGGTGATACTTCAAAAAGAAAATATTGATTTAATGCAGTGATTATGCACAAGGCCTGGTCTGACAATATTGTAAAATACTTTTTTTCCCCCAGACAGATAACAAGAATTTTATACTACTATACTTCAGAGGGGAAAATTCTCTATCCAACTGTGTTAATGCTTCTAACTTAAACCAGTGTCATTTACAGCAGGAGCTGGTGATCCCAGCAGCAGCTGTCACACCCTCAGCTGAGTCCAGAGGAGTGAATTCAGACGGGGGCAGGTGAAATACACTTTGCAGGGCAGCTGTACTTCACACCGACCCCTTTTGAAGTGACAACCTTCCAAAAATACACCAAGTGCAGGTTTTTTGTGTTTGTGTGAGTTTTCAGCGGCGTTTGCCTGAGAGCAGAGGAGCAGTGGGTACACCCAGCAGAATCTGCAGCCAATTGTTCCACTGCAGGGACCCAGGGCTAGCAACTGGTTTTCCCAAGGTAGGTTATAAGGTGTGCTGGAGAGACACAAACAACAGAGTTACATAGCCAGCCCTTCACAGAGTTTCTGATGTTACTCTGGGAAGAAGGTGCCAGAGCTTCCTGCTGTTCCCACACTGGTTTCTAAGGCCTGCGGCAGCTTCTGAAGCTCCCAGCTCTCCCACCACTCCTCGCTCTGCTGCAGAGACACCTTGAGCTCGGCAGGGTGTGCAAAACCCACGCAGCCCTTCCCCTCTGGATGCAAAGCGTGGCAGAGGAGAGGAGCATCTCAGCCTTTGTGCCGTCTGTTTGTGGCCTTTTCCTTAGAGAAGACAAAGGTGAAAACGTAAAGCCGAGCAAAACAATCTAAGTCACTGCAAAAAAATAATCTCCCTTCAGAACCGAAGAGAGAGCTGGAACCCCTGAGGAGCGCGGGGCACACGCTGGCAGCAGCGTGGGACGGTGACACCACCCCAGCCAGTGTCAGACGCTTTGGGGCTGAATCACGGTCTCGCCGGGCCGGTCGGATATCCCGAGAGCTGCAGGCTGCCACGGGATGGCCACGCAGGGCAGGAAGCTGCTCCAAAGCAGAAAGAAAAACAAATTGAAAAAAACCTTTCAGATAGTTGCCAGTAAAGTTTCTTTGGCTCTGCGTCTGGGCATCGCTCCCAAATCCAGCCTCTCGCCCTCGGATAAAGCACTACAGCCTGGAATGAGAGTCAGATGTGTGGGAGGAGTGCATGTGTCTGTGTCTGGGCTGGAAAACACATGTACTGCAGTGCCTAGAAAAAGCTTTTTACTTTGGGCCTTGCTCCAGAAAACCTCTCTCCTTGCTTTTACAACTGTCCCCTGTTCCTTGGGACTACCCAGATGTTTAACCCAGCCTGAGGACAGGGAGCTGAGGAGTTTTCTCTGTGTCACTCCCTCTGACCCCCAGGCCTGGGAGCAGCCAGCCTGGGGCGGCCCACACCTCTGTTCCTGGAGAGGTGGGAGGGATGGAATGGTCACCCAGGCTGTGAGCTGTGTGCAGCACTGCACCCACAGCTTCTGGCTTTACCTGCTGGGAGGGGATCAAGCCTCAGTCTCAGCAGAGAGGTGGGACAGCCAAATACTTTGTGGGGCAAAAGAAGAGAAAGAGGAAGAGGGTTGTTGTTGGTCTGCTCCTACTATTTTTTCCTGAGGTTCTATTAGAAATTCTACTAGAAGTGATTGTCACTTTTTAAAGATCCATATCCTGGAATTTTGCATTTACGTGGGAATTTTAGCTAGTCTCAAATGAAACGCAAACAGGAACCACCACCATCAAACCGTGCGTCCTTAGCCTGCCAGGCGGCAGCAAAAAGCTGGGGGAGGAAAAAAAGAGGGACTACTTTTAATTTTCACATCGCAATTTGAACCCCAGCCTCTTCCCAGCGGGCAGGGCGGCTGTAACCCGAGGGGTGCGGGTGCGGCCGAGGCCCGGGGGCCAGGATGCAGGGGCGCTGGTCACAGCGCAGCGACGGGAGACAGCGGGCGCGGAAGACGGGCTGAGGCTCCCTGCCCTCGGTAGGGCGGAGGGATGGAGGGNCCCGCCCCTGGAGACCTGCCGGGGGCGGCGGCGGCGGCGGCGGCGCGGGCCGGGCCGTGAGGCTGCTGCGGTGAGGCTGCTCCGTCCCCGGACAGGTGACATCGCGGGCGGAGCAGCCGCTGCCCCGGGTGAAGCGCCCGCCGCTCCGGACGCGTCCCCCGCCCTGTCCCGGCCTCTGTCCCGGGGGACCCCACCGTGTCCCTGGAGCGGGAGAGGGACCTGCCGCACCCCTGGGATGTGCCCGGCCCGCCTACGGAGGAACCCTGGGGGAAAAACATACATTTGGTTCTGTTAAGCACCGCGGCAAGTCGGTGAGAAGCGCGTTTAGTGAGTGTTTTTTAACCAGACCCCCAAAACAACTTGGGAAATGCTTGATGGGGTTGATCTAACATGATAAATGCAGCACTGTCTGTATCATTTATAAATGCCAAACTGAATTTATTAGATCCGCGTCAATTACCTACATAGTTGGAAATACTGTGTTTTTACAGGATTCTAGTCGTTGGGATGGGGCAGCCCGTGCAGGCAGAAAACATATATTTGAGTGTGCATGAGGTGGATGAAGTAGTTACAGAAAGTATTTTTAAACTGTTGGATGTTGACTGTAGTTATTTTGGTTTGTGTCCAGTATACTCAGTCAGTACTGAGTTAATAATCCAGCAACTTCTGTTATGTATTTGCTGAGTATTGTTCACTAATTTAATGGCTTTCTTGTGGTGTGAGCAGATAGTTCAGTGTAAATTTTAAATAATTTTGCCTACAGCAATTTTCAGTGGATAGTGCTGGAATATGTTTATTTTAACCCAAGCATTCTTTCTCCTACCTTATCAGCTATCCTTATTCCTACACAGCCCTTATCACAGAGGTATTTATTTATAATCCTCTCTTTGTAGGCTTAATACTCTGCACAGAAAGTGAGGCCGAATAACGTGCACACGCCGAGTACTGGAGGAGAGGCTGAAGGACATCCTGTTTTGTTTCAGCAGTGTTGTTATTCTTTGGGGTGAAGTGAAGAGTTTGATTTTGTTTTGGAAACACTCATATTTCTGATGCAACTGAACTTCAGTAACCTTTTTGCAGTTCAGATTTCAACGAATTATTTTTTTCTCTTGAACAAAGATGCAGAACTTATTGGTGGTAGAAAATCTTGCTAATACAGACATATCACACCGTGAGCCTCCAAAAGACCTGGCCGCTGAGGCAGGTGCTGTGTCTCTCGATGAGAGTGGCTGTAACGGGAATGAAAGAACAAGTAATGCAGAAATTGTTCATCTTGAAGTAGCGCAGCAAAGCCTCCCTGTAACAAACAGCAAAGGGAGAAGTTGTGAGGGGTTTTCTGTGAGCAGTTTTAGTACCTCAGAACCCACTGCTTCCTGGGGTGATTTTGAAGGCTTCAAGGAGCCCTTAGACAAATCAGAGAAATTCAGCCATAACCTGGACGTTTTGGTGAAGTCAAGAAAATCTTCTGGAGCGGATCTGGACCTAAGCAGTGGAGGCTGCAGCACTTCTGCTGCCCACGTGTGTGCTGAGCCATCTCTGTGCCAGAGGATACAGGAGGCTGCGGGCTCTCTGAATGAGGTACATGTTCACGGCAAACCAAGGGCCAGAAATGTTTGTGCTACTGCTTCCTGCACCTCCGGATTTGTGTCTGTCTTCTTTATAGAGTGTAATGCTGTACACGCAGAGAAACTGTCCAGCTTTGTGGAAAAAAAGCAACTTCTTTACAGTGTTTGACACATACTTAAGGTGTCCTGCTGGAGAGCTTTAAAGAATGTAATGCACTACTTTGCTTCTAGGCACTAGGAATAATTAAGTATGTAGGCACCATGAACCTTGCCCTGAAGCATGTGCAGTTTAAAAGTTAGATAGGAAACAACAAATCGGGAAGGTGGGTGACAAAAGCAGGGTGGACAGAAATTCTGTGAGTTGCCTGCAAACTTATTGAAGTAAACCCACATGCCATTGAGCTAGAAATTGGCAAAAACAATGGCCTTTGTTATTTAGTATACTCCCTGAATAATATCAACAGTTTTTGTGGAATTTTAGACTGATGGTGACACACAAAAAATTAATAGAAATAATATAATTCAATTTTTTAGCATAGGATATTACATTTGGTCTTACAATGTTAGAGCTAAAATTCTGAGTAAATAATGCAATGAATCCTTACCAACACCAAAAAAAAAAGGTTCAGGTAAAGGGTTATATGTAGTTGGGATAAATGTGTTTCCATGTGAACCAAACATGCATCAGCAAAGGGAAGGAAAGTAACAAAAGGGAAGAAAGAACATAGAAATATAGAACAAAATCCCCTTGTTCTTACTACTTTTATATTAAATTACAGCATTTGAAAAAAGAGAACAAAGAGATAAGATTTCCATGGGGTTAATTTGTAGCAGTAATAACTTACTATTGTAGTCTGTCAGGTGAGTTTTAGTATGTATAGGGAACCAAAGCTTTTCTGGAGACAGGATTTCTTGCCCTTGCCTAGGAATTTTACTTGTTGCAGAGGTATTACTGGGGAAAGCACAAAGATGCAGGTGGGATAAGCTGGCCACAGTGATTGAGTGTAGATGCACAAAATACCTGGTTATTGGTGTGCACAGAGAATTCAAATTTTTTGTAATGCAGGAAATGGGGAATAAGAAGTCTTCTGTTGGATAAAGAGCCTGTTGTAATGACAGAAGCTGAAATGGAATATAGCAGGCTGCCTGGTTTCTTTCCCAAAGCTGTAGATCTTAATCTTACTGCAGCCTTTTCATTATTTTGCATTTGTTAAAGGCAGAAGGAAATGTCCAGTATAAACAAGTTAAGTAAGTTAACCATGCTTAAGAGTTCCAAGTTGTCTTTTCTCATCTCAAGGTAGAGGGACAGCCACAGAGCTGCTGGAGATTTCTTGGATTGTAGAATATATGTGTAGCTTGCCCTTTTTCCCTGTGCTTTTTGTGGTGTTAGTTTGAGATCATAAACTCTTCGGACTGGGGCTCTGGCTTCTGTATGGTCAATAGAAAAAAGGCCAGAAGGGTTGGAAGGGACCTCTAGAAATCATCTCAGGTCAGAGGTCTGACCTTCAGTATTTATTGCTTCAGTTAATTAAATTGTGTCAGTCGGGATCAGAATCATGTGTTTTAACACGGAAACAATCATTAATTTCCTTGCAGTAGCTGGGTATTTTGCCTACACGATTGAACGCTTCAAGGATTTTTCATGTGCTCTTTAAACACAGGCCTTTGAGAGGGACTTGTGCATCTTTTAAAGCCATGGGGTATTTTGACATAATAGGATATAAAGGATTTATTCAGAAAGTACTGATGTGAACCTTGTACACTGATTTTTTATAATTAGTACAAAGCCACAGATAAATGGAAATATACCCAAGCTTTTTTTCAGAAACACTCACTGAAATAGTAAAAAAGGTAATAAAAAATCTCTTCCTTTTTATCTGTCTTGACTGAACTGTAATTCAGTGACTTGTCTGTGTGTTGGAGCAGCACCAAGGCTCTGTGGAGATACTGCAGTTGAGGCAGAGCTGTGCTTCCCTCGGTGCACACTCTGGGGCTGTAACTTCCCCCATCCCAAAGCCAAGAGCAGCTGCCTGGCTTTTCCTTGACTCCTATCCCAGTTCAGTTTTGGTGCCTACCTGGAAGTTGTTTTTTCTCCTTGACCATGTATGCTTTAGCAAGAATTCTGCTTCTGGGGCATCCGTCAGGATCTTCCATGTTGTATCCCTATGGAAATAATTTACAAATTGGTTGAAAATATTGTGACATTTTGGGCAAGATTCAAAGGAATTTACCCAGGAGTCTTTGAATGTCCTAGCAGTGAATCATCAGGACAGGATTTTAGCAAGGCCTTACTTCAAGAGGGAGCAGTGTGGTGCACAAATTCTGTTCTTGGAGCATGGTCAGAAGTGCAGAAGCCTTCTACCAGCTCTGTTGATTTTGCCCACTTGTCCTTAGGTTAAATCCATACTCTCAGTATCCACCCCACTTGTCTGAGTCCAGTGTAGTGAGACTGTGGAAATATTTCAGCTGTTTGAATTACAATTAAATGAAACTATAAAAATATGGAGTATCCATATCAGAGTAAGTTGTTGATTGCTGAGCAAAAAACCCAAACTGACTGGTTCCATTCTTCAGTTTTCAAACAATGTTGCTGCTCCTGGATTGGAGGTCCTGGGCAGGGTGGTGAAGTCAGTTGATTGCTTTTATTTGGAAAATGGCAGCAATTCCTTCTTTGAAGGAATAAAAGGATACAGCTTCCGAACCAGATGGCATGCCTCTGGGATAGGATGTAAATTATGCATGTTTTTCCTTGTATATGTATTTCTTAGTTGTCAGATAACCCTAGTGTCAGATTCCACTAGGCCTGTTTAGATCACTCCTGTGCTGTGGTCAGTCCTCCAAACCTACTCCTTGTCACTGCCAGGCTGGAAAAAGTTTGGTGGAAATGCAACAATATAGAAACATCCTCAGCCCAGCTTTTTTGCAGACTTGCACAGTGAAAGTATTTATTGGTAACTGTGCATATGGCAGGTGTGTTACATTTGAATTAGGAGTGTTTGAATACTGAGTTAGCAAAACAAGCTTTTGAATTGATGTGTGCATCAGATTTGACCTAGACTGAATTAGCTGAGCAGAAGGAGGAGTCCTAAGTGCTAAATATGCAAACCAGTCTATGACAGAAGCTGGGAAGTTAAAGACTAAGGTTCATCAGAAACACTGGGACTCTTGCTTCCTCTAATTCTAGGTAAATACTCAAAACACTGAAATATGAGCTCAGTCCCTCTGCTATTAATATAAATTCTAAAAACAATAAGACAATCTCTAGAAATATTCTAGTCTTTGAATTAGGTCCTTCATGAACTATGGGGATGGCCTGTATGGTATATGTAATAAAATTCTCTTTTTTTTCTAGGCAGACTACAGCTATGAGAAGATATTTAAGTTGGGCTTTCCAGAAGTCTTCGTACCACAGTCCAGAGAGAGCATAAGAAGCTTAGAGCAAGTTCTTGATGCAAATAATGAAGATACTGGGATTCCTGAACTTTTGAAGAATCAACTTTGGTAATGAGTTTAGATTAACAGTTTAAAAAAAAAAAAAAAAGTTCCTCAGCAATTACACTCTTTGTTTTATAATTTAAAAATCAGTGGTGCACTTAAAAACCTTTTTAGTACTATGCTTTTCAGTGTATAGATCTTACCAGTTTTGTAGCACGTTGTTAAAGGAAATGGATCGTGTTTTAGCCACTGGAAAACAATGAAGGGAATATATCAAAATTACAAATTCCTGCTTAGGGTTTTTCCTGCTGTTGGTGTGCCTCCTTATGACTAAGCCTCTGGAATGCCAGAACCCAACAGGCAGCCTGTTCTTCCTGTTTGCTTGTCCTTTCTTTACAGCACATCCCACTTATTTCTTCATCATCAGAGGCTGCTGCTTCTACTAACAACTTACTTGCTTTTTTTTTTCTCGCTCCCCCAGTTTTCCCACTTGGTAACTTCTTATGTTTAGCCAGGTGTGCTTCAGAATCTGTGGTGCATCTGGCTTCTTCTCTGGGCTATGTTAATAGCGATTAGTATCATTAACCAAGCTTTCCCTTGCAACAGCTGGAACACTTCTGTTTTGTTACATGTTTTTTAAGGATCAGCAGCTTCTGAGCAGTATTGTAGTTACTGGACAGCATGGCAGTTATTTTTTCATAACTCTGAGTCTTTGTGTCTAGAAAGCTGTGTCAGACCACACTTGGGACTCAGAGGAAATGTAGGTAAAACTTTTAGTGTGGGCACCCTTTTGGCCAAGTTCCCTGCATATGTGTTACATTTTAATCAGCATCAAACTTGTGGAGAAATATATTTGTAAAGGGTTGCAGTGTTATAGCAGAGTACCAAGACAAAAATTCCCTGATCTACTGTGATGAGTAACTAAGAGCAATGGCAAGTGCAAACTGAGTAAAGCCCAACTGATTTTTTGTAAGTGATGAATGCAGTGTAAGAATCCAAAGTACCATGTCAAGGGAACTCTCTCCTCCCTGTTTCAGCGCTGAGTGCCTTTGGCTTGTTCTGTAGGACAGGTGCTGCAGAGGTGAAGTGTGACCTATGGGATGAAAAAAGACAGAAAAGGCAAAGTGCAGAACTAACAGGGCTGAATTCTGCCCACATTTCACAGAAGCAACTGGATAATGCAGGCTGTTGGCATGTAGCAGTCTCTGAAATGTGCTTCTAGTGCCCTTCTTATCTGAGGAGCGGAAACATACATTGATGTTGACTTACTGCTTCCACTAATTGTCATGCCAGCTAATTAGTACATTGGGTTGATAGTTTGGACAAGTGTAGAAAGAGTTTTAAGACAAGTTGCTTGTTAGACCAAGGTTAGCTGTATGCAGTGAAAATAACTGTTGTATATGTTCACTGGAAATCTCATACAGCTCAAAACCTCAAATTGTGTTTTGTTTCCTAGCATGGATTCTGGAAACGTATGGAGAACACTCAGTGACTTTGATAATACCCCCAGCTTAAGGCGTCCCTGGAGTAAATCTCATTGCCAAGAAAACCTCTTGAGCGTTCTCGGAATAGATGCAAATCAAAAGGTAACTGAACAATGGTTTTCCATTCTGCCAGCACAAACACTGGGTTGGGAATCTGATCTTCTGTAAGCTGTACATGCAGATGCATGAGGGACTAGATCTGGGTGAGTCACGAGGGTTTTTTTTTAACAGGGAGCTTTTTAAGACAATAGCTTAGTGTTTTCTCATCTTTATGTGTAAGTAACTAAGAAATTGTGCAGGATGACACTTAGATTGTCTTTACATTGAAGTCTGCCCAGCACAGTTCCCTGTTGTTAGGTGGTACACTCAGCTTTGGTAGAGATGGAGAATCAACTCCCTGGTGTGTGTGCATTAGGGTTGTTTACTTTTTTTTTTTGCTCAGAGTATGAGAAAATTTTTGGCCTCTTTCTGTTAAGTTAAAGTCAGATCTGAATCAGAGAGACTGTTACAGTAATTATTGGATGTTTTTACTGTGAAGAAACTGAAAGTGTGTTCAATTTCCCCTTTCCTCACATTATTCCTCTGTCTGCTTTTGTGAGGCTTGAGGGAGAGTGTGTTTTCAATTGGATTGAGACCAAACCAATGGTGTTGAAAGATCTCAAATAGAAATGTCTCTGTTTAACAGTCTCTTGTTTTGAGAAGATACAGGTGTCAGGGATGGTTTAGAATTCAGTTATTTAGTTAGGATTAATTAGTCAAATGTAATTTTCAGGAGTAACTCTTTCAATTGATTATTTGAATGCTGAAGGATGGAGTTGGCAAGGTACTGATTTTATGGGCATATTTGACTTTTCATGCAAGTTATATACAAAATAAAAAGGACAGTGCTGAAGATAAAAACCTATTCTGCAGTTGAGAAAGTCACTTTGTAGAACTGCACTTAACAGAGAGAGAATGGGAGACATTTCTCCAACATAGTTAAACTCCCATTCTGTTCTTTTCTTGCCCACAGAATTAAATCAATGCCCAGGCAGCTTTAACTTACATCATTACTTCTTGTCTGTTACTGGAAAATTGTACTGCTTTTAACAATACTGATTAAGATGCATTTTTCAGCAATGCTTTGGTGCTAATTAAGGCTAATTCTAATTGGAAATGGCTTTTTTATTAATTAAAGTCACAGATTCATATGTGTAGGTAGAACTGGTTCTGGCATAAAATTGTTTTAATGCAAAGGGGGACACATGATAAAATACCACTTCAGAAAGTAAAATTTAGTGGTTGATATTTGAAGGAAACCTCTCTTTAGGTTGTATGCATTGAAGTCAGATAGAAATGCATAAATAAATTAATAAATTACATGTAAATTGTGTTTTTTAGGACAGTTTAGAGAGCCAGGCTGATATTTTTGAGGAATCAAGTGTCAGAGATAATGAGGACTTCAGATTTGATGGATTCAGTGTTAATGACTGCAAAGCATTGATCCAGACCAAGGTAAGAATTGCTCTGGAAGTGAGCACTTCAGAGAACCACAGAGTGTTTTTGGCATGTTTCTCTCTGCTGCCCTAGCACATGTTCTCATGTAATGGTTTGCTCCTGGTATAATTTTTGGATGTGGAGGTGGTTTTTGCTCTTGAAAGCCTCTTTCCCAGCTTCAGAAAAGGTACCTTGGCACTTGTTTGTTTCTTGTTACAGCAATGCAAATTGGAAGGAAAACTGTGTCATTCTCCATTGCTGTAAAACACCTCAGTCACCTCAGTCTGTTTTTTAACAAGGTATTTTGGAGGAATATTCTTAACCCAAGGTCCCTTCCTCAGTGGAGAATAAAAGTTTAGTACCTGTTGTCACTGTGGAGACAGTTTGAGACATACTTTGATTTATTCTATTTACTGCCTTTGACAGTGAAGGTGTACAACTGTTCTGGGAACGTTGTACATAAGAGATGATGGGCTGGAGAATTCAGAAATAAAACTTAAAAAGACTTTCCAGCTTATTCCTTCATAATTCAGTTTTTCTTCAGTGAGTACGTGAAGAGGGGGATCACAGTGGCTGAATCACATTGGAAATGTGTAAAATACAGAAACAGGGTTTAGAAGAAGTGGTTTGAGGTAGACGAAGAAGTAATAAAAGAAAAAAGAATTGCGGTACAAACTTAAGGTAGAAGGACAGTATTTTTCTGGGATAGCCTCGTAAGGGAAAGAACAAACCCTGCAGCTTGGTGTCTCAGAGAAAAATTAATTACAAAATATATGTTGCTATTTCTAATTTAAAGTAAGTCAGATCATATAATGGGATGTTTTCCATTTATCTTCATAGTTGTCTTTTTTTTCTCTAAAAAGTAAATAAATTTTTAAAAAGTTATTTTAATGAAAATTTATAAAAATTAGGTTGGCAAAGTGATTAACCTCCTGTAGGATGGAAAAAATTAACTGAGTTTTTCTTTTTCACTCAGCTTTCTGTGTCACCAGACGCCAGACATGGTCACCTTTTCACCTGTAACCTCTTTTTGAAGACCACATCATCAAATGAAAATACACAGTGTATAACAATCCCAAGGAAGAAGCAGATTTTTCCTACACACAACCTAAAAATGAAATTTTTCAGTAGTGATGTTTGTTGAACTAAATGCACCTTTTAGCTTTTTTTTTTTTTTTTTCTGTTTTTGAACTGAATGCAATTTACCTTCATTTTGTTACTGACCTGGTACTACAGACTACAGATGTTCTTTAGGGAAAGTGACGTATTGCTGTATATGAGGGATCCAAGGCCATGTTATTAGAAGATATTTCTCCTGTTTAGTTGTGAAGTCAAATTTTGTAATTTTGCCCTGCTAAGTTTTGCTGCAGAGTCATGTCTCTTACAGTAAATGCTGCAGCTGCAACCACGCTTCAGAATAACTCTGGTGGACTCTCCTGAACTACTGACCTGTCAGGGCTTAATGCGTCTTCCGTCAAAACCCTCCTTTCCTTGCCAAAATCTACACAAGTCTCAGGTGTGTTGTAACAGGTGCCTTGTCCCTATCTCTCCTACTTGCTCCAGTTTGGATCAGCTGAGATCTGTTGCTTTGCTACTGCTGGGTGTAATGAGAGGAGCCTTCTTCACCTGGGGACTTTCAGTGGGGTTTAGCAGAATACAAGTGTTTTAACTTCTGTCTGGTGAAGCCTGCTGTGGTGATAGGGGTGGAGGCAGCAAAATGCTTTGTTCTGGCATTGGTTTCTGACTGAAATAAATCACCTCGTTGAAGCTGATTGTCACAGGACATTTTGGGTTCATTCAGCCACACTTAACACCAGGCATACCCTGCTTGTTAAAGCTCAGCAGCTTCGTTGTTCAGGACTTGCACAATGGTGTAAATTCCGGCCCTTTTAAAATTTTATAGAAACTATTGACTGTTCCCCATCTTCCTGCATGCTTGAGTCCATTCTTGAGTCCACTGTCATTCAGAGAATCCGTGTTGGTTTCTTGCCAGCTGCAACAGCATTACTTATCCATTGGTAGGAACTTTTACACAAGTTACTGATCTCTTTGCTGCTCTGGCCATTCTGAATATGAAAATTTGGTATGACTTTTTATTGTAACGAGTTGCTGAGCACGGCAACTGATACTTTATGTGTTGAAAGCAGGGACCAAAGTTGGGTGTTCCAAGACTAAGTTAATTATTTAATGATGCACCTATTCTGTTCTTGGAATTAAGAGTACTATAAAGCACTGACAGACTTCAACCCTTAATCTAGTAAACTGTTCAGCAGTGATATTACAATTGCTGTAATAACTTCAGTAATGCTTATGATACCTCAGTGCTATTAGCATGGGATGAACTGTGTCTTGCTTACTCAGTAGGTGGAACAGGGCATTTGGAAAAGTGTCTGAGAGTCTGTCTGGAAGTGGCTCTGCAGCTTCCCTGGCCCTGGAGGGAGTCCTGCAGTGCCAAACTGGAAACTCCATGTGGATACAAGAGCAGGGTTAACTTTTACAGTTGACCCTAGATTTGAATTAATTTTCAGTTTCCCTTTTGTTCTTCCAGAGCTCTTAAACATGTATTAAATAGGTTGTAGTCGTAAGCTCACAAAATGTTAAATTGCCAGTAAATGATGAATGAATAATTAAGGTTGGTAGTACACATTATTAAAACACATTATAAGATTAAACTTCTGTTTTTATGCTTTCAGGCAAGCAGAGGCCTGCAGAGGGGCTTGAGGAGGCAACTTGTTGTGTGTGTAACACTCACTAATGCACCAAGGCACTCTTTTCCTCTGGGCTTTCAAATTTGCCTTTGTTTTTGCGAACATCGGATGAACATACTGAAAAATGTTTTACACTGTTACTCTGGGAGAAAGATGAGTATGTCATCTTTCCCTCAGATTAGCAGATTTTACAGCCCTGTCCAAGGTACAGAATGGAAAGAAGGGTTCAGCCCTTATGATTCAGCAGTGAAACAAACTACTGGGGTTCCAAAGGTGATGGGCTCCACCTTTCAGATCTTCCTCTTTTGGACAGATGCTTTGGGCCACCTGAGCCCTCACTACCTGTAAGCACTGGCTGACAACTGAGGGACCTTGTAACTCCCATTTCCAGTCTGAAAATTCACCTTTCCAGGGGAAAAAATAGCAAAATTTTAATGACAAAATAATTCAATTCATCTTCAGGGTTGGGGAGCTCTGGCAACCCTCCAGCCCCCATCAGAATTTGGACACGACCGGCACATTTGGAGGTACCCACAAAGACAAAACTGGACTCTCTCAACTGACGAGATCGGGGAGACCAACCAAAGTGTAGCCAAGCATTTTCAGGCACATTTCATAGTAAGAACGTCTCCTTGCCTTCCGTGGTCATCCTGGGAGACGGGGGGTGCCGGAAGGCCCTGTGACGTGTTCCGCACAAGCGGTGACCGCTCGTGTCCTGGAGTCCTTTCCTGGTTCCTGCTGTCCCTGGCAGCTGGCCCAGGCTGCCGGCACACGCCGTGTCCCCAAGGGCGGTGCCCGGGGCACCCGGGGGCTGTGCTCTGCAAGTGGGGCTCAGAGGAAATAACGCTTTGTACCTCACCACGTTTTAAGCTACCGATTTCACTGTTTCTCATCTTAGTTACAAGCTCTCTGCTGTGAAATCCTGAGTTTTGATGAACTAAACGTGTTACTGTACTCTGTTTTTGTGGAAAGCAAATACCACAGACTTCTGACATCTGCTTTGGATTTTGAACAGGTGAAAACGAGAGCAAGGCAGGAGTTCTGGACAGCAGAGCTAGACAGGAATGCCTCTTTCTTCTGCTGGGACTAGAGGGAAAATATACTTACAGAACAAAGTTTTACAAAGTTCCAATCAGCAATGTAATTACTGAAATGCTTCCTTTGTGGAAGGAATGCTGTAAACAGCTTGGAAAAAAAAAACCCCTCAAACCAACTTCATTGTGAAAGACTGAAAATTTTTCAATGCATATTCTAAAATGTGGAATTTAATTATAATAATTTTAAAAAGAGTCAAGAAAAGGAGGGCGTACAGACTCCAGGATGATTTCTAACTATACTATAAGCCAATCATTGGTTGCATATGCAGAAGATGGAGTGAAAAACAAAAGAAATCTTGTAAAAGCTTAAGAGTTTTGTTTTGTTTGGGATTGTTTTTGTTGTTTTTTTTTGGTTTTTTTCAAAATGCAGGGTCATTTCAGGATTTAAAAGTACTCTGGTATTTCTTAATGACAAAGATCAGCTTTAATAGTTTAAAAAATGGGACTTCTGGAGTACTCCTACTCCAGTTAAGACAGCAGAGGAAATTTGGCTAAAACTGAGCTACCTTCAAATTAATTGTTAATCCCCAAATTTCCCTGTGGATCCAAGTTCAACTTTTCATATCCACTCTGGAAGATTCAAAAAGCAAAAGTTTCTGCTCCTTCTACTGAAATATGTCTGAGAACCTCCTAAATTGACTCCCACAGCACAGCCTGGATGCCAGAGCACAGCCAGCGTGGCTTAGTGCTCTGCTGGGTGGGATAAACTGGCCCTAATGAGAGAAAAATGTATGGAATGAAGTTGCAACATTTTTTGCTTTTTTCAGTCAAGGCGAGATGCCTGTGAATGCTGGGCAAATCCTGAAATGCCAAAAATCCTCCAGCTTCTCCGAACATCTGCTTTGTTAACACACACTTCTACAGACACCCCTCTGCATCTCCAGAGCTTAATGCCTCTCTTCTAACATTGATTTTGTACGGCTCAAAATTAGTTTTGCCACTAATTTATAACTCATCTTCCTCACTGAACTAATGGATAGGTTATTTAATTTTGTGTATTTTACTGTTGCTTGTGCTGGAAAATTAGTCTTTGAAAAGTCCCTTTCAGCACACAGATTAGAGAGCCGGACAGAGCGCTGTGGGTAGCACCCACACCTCCCCAGCCAGCTGTTTGAAGCAGCACTGCACTGAGCTGTGCTGCTCTGGATGCTTTTTTAGTTCAGATCTTCCAGCATGGCTAAAATCAATGCAAGTGTATGAAAACCTACACCATCTTTAAACAGTCTCAGCTTGCTCTGAAAGCTTCAAAAATATTTTCTTGAAACACTGAAGTGCAGCACAGCCTCGAAAGGCAGCGTTTTCTGCTGCCACGGGCAGAGGCACAGCTCTGTGCTGCAGCATCCGTAGCGGCTTCCTCGGGAGTGAGTCAGTCCAAGAGTTGATGGCACGGTGGTCACACCACCGGACTTCTGTACAGCTCCTTCTGGACCTGTGCTTTTCACCCTGTGGTCAGCAAGCTTTGGGACAAAGGGAGGAGGAAGTCTGTAAGCAGCAGCAAAGTTGCTGGAGAGTGATCTGTTATGCCTCGATCTATATGATACGAAAGTTTTTTCCCTTAAAACGGAGGGAACTCGATGTAATTCCTAAAACGGCACATAAAGAGGTTTCTCTCTGCTTAAACAGTTAAAAATGAGGGGAAATGGCGATTCTGCCTCAATTTAAACCTTGAAAGTTCATTGCAGAAGGGTCAGGATCTCATTTTAGAGGTCCACAACAGGAGGATGAAAACCTCTACACCTGAAGCTGCCAGTTTGATTTGTACAAGCAGCCTTACACTACCCAGAGTGGCAGGGCTGTTGTCCAGCCTGAAAACACACAGGTCTGAGGAGTCACCACTCCGTGTGTCAAGGACACTTGTATGTGACACTTACCCAGTTTCAGGCACGGCAGCCCCTGAAGGGACACTGAGAGCACCTCACAGGGCACTGGAGACAAAGCCCAGAGGACAGCTAAGTGCTAGAAACACGTGTCACCTGTTCCCAGCAGGAATCCCCCCGCCGCACCGGCTGGAAACATGCTCTGTGGGCCATCCCTTGTTTGGTTACAAAGGGGATGTGAGGGTGTAGTGCTTTTAAGTGAAAACTTAAGAGCCAGAGCAAAGCTGCTGTTTAGATATTAACAACTGAAGCAGACAAAGCCTATGGGTTGTAGTAAATGAGTGTAACATTAGTAGAAGATTCCAAATTCCGAACTGCAGACTCAGGCCCCCAAGCTGGGAGGATGTGTAAGACAATGACCACTGAGCAATGATCATGAAGATCCCAGGCCTTAATATTACTAATGGTCTGAATTCTTGTTATTCCACGGGCATAAGTGCCTCTCTGGAGGCACCAGCTCAAGGTGTGGTGCTTCCCTAAAGGAATCCATCCTCCAGGGTACGTGGAAACTTCATGTGGAACCCTGTTAGGGGCTCTGGCATGTGTAATTTCTGTTCAGGTTTGTAAGGTGTTTAGTATTTCTAGGGACAAAGGATGGGGGAGAGGGGGCATGTGGAGAAGGAAGAAAGGTAAAAGTGCCTAGGGAAAATGTTATGTGTTTGTGAGTAAAACACCAAAGGAAAGATAGCAAGGTGCCATAGATTTTTTTTTTGCTTTGTTTTTAAAAGAGTCAAATACTGAAGGCTCCAAAATATAACTGGTTTAAATGCAAAACTGTGGCTTTTATTTCCAAACATACAATAAATAGGTCCACCACAACTAGCCTCTAACTTCATTTTACATGGAAGGATTTTAAAATTAGTTTGTGCATATTTAAAAATTAAACTTCCCTTTGCACATAATTCCAAACCTAACCGAACTGCATTACACACCAGCTCATGGTCTTGGCACTGTGACACAAGCAACCAATTAGAAACAGAGCTCTGCAGCCAGGACTTGTACAAAAATTGCATTTTGAATTGTTGATAAAAGATCTACCAACAATTTAATCTTTTGCTGCAGTATGCAAAAAGCTTTAGTACACAAATGTTGAAAAGCAAGTTGTCTTCTCTTCCGTTTCTGTAGAGATTGCAAGGTAAGTGGATTTATCAAGTGTTCACTATTGGCTATATGATACAATTTTCATACCAAAATATCTTTACTGCATAGTAACATTCCATATTTTCAAATGCAAAAAGAGATTAGATGCAGTGTATTTATTTTATCCCTCATCACTGAATTTAAAGACATTTTTAACCGCATCTCTGTTTCATCACAGTGCAGAAGGCCCTTAATATTTCAAGGATTTATTCAGTCATATTTTTAATACAAAAGTAGAGGCTGAGGAAAAGCCAGAGTAGTCTATACACAATGCACAGTCTGTGTACATTCTGAAGCTGTACCTCTTCAAGAACTAGTTATACACTCTTCAAACAAATCCCTTTATCCAGCAATTCAAAATACTTTAGATCAGAAGTTTTATATTAGAATCAATACAATATATGCATATAAATACATTTATACCCTTCGGTTGCTGAACAACCCAGATGGCTGCAAGGATGTGACCTGAAACGGTTCTCCATTGGCCAGGGATACCAAATTATGTTGGCAGCTAACTGTTAACCAAGAGAGTCACAGTAAAAAATGGAGATCTCTGCACAAGGTAGGTGTGCCACAGCATCAGTTAAGACTAGAAATACCAGGTGACACCCTGGCCCCTTTAACAGGGCCAGGATTTCAACTTCTGTGAGATGCAACACACAGGCAACATTTTTTCCTTCTGCTCCGTTCATAAAAAGTCTCAGCAGAACAACAAAAACCCAAAAAATACAACAAACCAAAGCAAAGGTTTTACAACTGCAAGTTTTCAAGACAGGTGCTGCAGCTTTCAAGAACAAAGTAGAAGTTTTATAATTAAAAACAAGGAAAAGAAAAAAATAACAAAACCCAAACCAAAAAGCAATGTGCAAGTGTGAAACTCAAGACAATAGCAGGGATCGATCTAGACCTCGGTTCAGGCTGAAACACAGAACCCAAACTGCCTGACGGAAAAACAGTTCTCACTGCACATCTCATCTCCAGCTGTTGTGTATCTGTTTAAAAACACCCCTGCTCCACCCAGGGCAGCAGCTGGAGGGTTCCAGAACCCAGGTGGCCCCAGCCCCTGGGAGGGACAGAGCCACCAGCACTGACTCCCCGCAGGTGCTCCAGGGGCTGTCTCAGCACTGGGCACTGCTGCAGCAGAAGTTGTGTTCTCAGCTTGGCTTCTGAAAGGACGCAGAAATGTTGGCTCCCTCAGTATCCTCCAAAGGTGCTAGAGGTTTTAAGTTTGAAGCGTTTCTTCCCACAATGCCAGGTATACAAATGTGTTTCTTTTTAAATAATATTGCACATAAAAATCATCTTAAAATTTGTAGTGAAAGCAGGGTTGAAGGACAGTGTCTTCCAAAAGAGAATAAAAAGCTACCTGTACACAGTAAGTTTTAATTTAAAGAACGCCAAGATTATTAAAAATCTAAGCACATAATACTGACAGAAAAATGTTAAATTGCACAATCTACATATAAATTAATTTGTAAATACTTATAAGTTTTTAAACATTGAATACCCTTGATTTCACAAATCAGCTAGGTCACTGTCAAAGGATCAACTTAATGGGTTAGAAGTACTTTCCCCCAGAAAAAAACAAACAGAAAGATTTGCAGTCTCACATGATGCACTGGAAAGAGTTTAAAGCATTTCAGCTCAGAGGTAGTGCTAAACACATCCAGCTAGAAGTCCATTATATTTGAACTATGATGAAGTAACATAGTAAAATGTAGAAAGACTATAAAATTTACAAAAATAAATAGTTCTGAATGCTTTAGAAAATGCAAGAGAGTTTGTTGGTGTCTTGATCTGCTTTTCTGACCAAAAGAAAGCAAAGTGTGTCTCATTTTTAAAATATACCCATCTCTAGTAACGTGTCTGCAATCACACAATCTAACTCTGCAACTTGACAGATGCCAGCTTGGCATAGACTCTGATATTAAAAATAAAAGTGGAGGCTTTGTAAAAGATCACCTCATATGAAATTTGCTTTGCATGTAAATTCTTCTGTCAAATTAAAAATTGCACATAAAAAAGTTTATTGAAAGAGGCATGAGGGGTGATGAGGGCACGTGCCCATTGTTCCACATACACCCTGGAAGGAAAATGATGATTGCACAGTTCTGATAAATAAATTTTAAAAAAAAAAAAAATCTGCCACTTTTTTGGTTTATAAGTTTTGGAATTATTTAGAAAATCCTACTACGGACAAATTATTATTTCGTTTGCTTTTTAAAGAATTCTTCCTAACTATTCCAGTGGCTTTTATCCTGAAACCAAATGAAAGTGGCAGTTTAAATGTGTCTTTGGGTAAAACAAGTATCAGGATCCAACCAGAATTTCCATGATGTGGTCCAACTCACTCAGATCTGTTCTACATATCTGAATGTTGTTTGCTGAAGAAGAATTACAAGACGGAAAGGTTTTCAATGGTTCTTCTGCAGCAAGAGATGGTGATCTGGGCGGCATCAGGGGAGGGCAACAGAAGTCTGAATCATACATTGAAGTGTCAATATCTTCAAAAATGTCATCTATTGCCAAATCCTTCAAGTAACTGGTTGAATTTGAAATCTCAAAGGAACCAAACACACATTCAGCTCCCTTCAAATCCTGTCTATCATCTTCTAGTTTCAGACCAGTATTTTCTGGAAATTTTGGCTGGTCATCTCCAGTAGGAACCAGACAAGTAGGTGGGCTTATATCTTCTACAAAGTCTAAATCCTTCAAAATAGATGAAATAGCAGATGACATGTCGTCGTCTGAAACGATCAGCAGGCTGTTTTCAATTGGGTCTTCGACAGACCTCAGGTCACAACAGTGAGACTCTTGCTGACCAACACCTGAAGGCAACTGAAGGGGGATCCCAGGTGACTCCATCCCTGCGTAGCTGTGAGAAGCAGGAGCAATGCCAGGGCAGATATTCACCGGCTGCTGGTTGCTCTCTTGTCTCATCTCCTCCTGAATCTGCCGCACGGTGTTGGCGATGAGGACAGAGCGGTGCAGGTTGGGCTCCACCAGCATTTTGTACGTCTGTAACTTGGTGAGGCACATGTTGAGCACCAGCTGCCTCTTGAGTGGGTAGGGCAGACTTCGACTGGAATCAAAGGCACTCGAGAGACCAGCCATGTTCTCCTCATAGTCACTCAGCTTGCGCTTTAGGCCTCTCCCCAACATGAACCTGGAAGACAGAAATTATGAATTAACCTTGGGCAATTCTGAAAACCCTGTAGTGTACAATGCATTGGTTAGCTTAAACTTTTGATGTCAAAGAACATCCAGACACAGAATGAAATCCTACACAATACTACTTCCATTGAAAAGATGCACCTTCCAGCTATATTGTCTCATGGCAACCTTTTTTTCTAAACAGAAAACATGAAAGAAACACACTAACTCTTTTTAAAAAAGCTATATACTTCTAAGCATATCTGACTGTCCACATGAAATGAAATAGATACTTATATTAAGGATCAAACAACTCTACAGAACATTTCATCATTTCCATTTTAACATTCTTTCTTCGGTACAGCAGGTAAGATTTCAAAGATAGTTTTCAACACCCAGTTTGATCTCATTAATGTCTTGCTCAGTGTCTCTGAAAACTCTCAATAGGACAGATTTTTCTCCTTTTTCCTTTGGTGACTCAAAAGTGTTTCACACCAAGACCAACAGCAGAGCCTCCCATGGGATCCTTAGATCCATTCCACAGCTTGGTGGTTTGGTTAAATGGTGTGAGGAAATCTGGGTGTGCCACTGAGCTCACGGAGAGACAATCGGTGCTCATGGCTGCTGGTTCACAACCTGCTACTGACTTCACACTAAGAACACCAGGCAGGAAGCTATCAAAGAGCATTTAAAAAGTGACCAATTTTGGTAAATAGTTAAGAAAAAACCCAGAATTTAGTTGCTTTCATTCTGCTTTGTGTCCTCTTGCACTGAAATACAGTAGGTCTAGAACAATGTGGTACAAAAACCTGTACACACACACATCTAAAATATAAGTGATCCAAACAAAAACCTGCTTGGGTACTTTAAAATTACCATCCCAAATCTGAAGTGTTTTATTAGGGACAACAAACCCTATGCAATCACTCATACAAACACAGAAAAGGAGTACAATGTGCACAGAAAACACTGGTAAAATCTCAGTTACACACATCTTCAAGTGTCTGTGAATACAGATACCTTGCTCCCAAACAATTAAAAATAATTAAGCAATCATAAATTAGACACCAGTGGCAGATTAAGGGCAGATCCTCTGTGCACAATGATCCAGACCCTGCATGCTGCCGAGGGCCTCCCAACTTCCTTTTCATGTGAGCACTGGATGCTGCCAGCAATAGCTCAGCTGATGGCCGCAGCTGCCAGCTGCTAGCCTGTTGCTAGACTTTTGGGGACAAGGAGAAGGCAGCAGGATAAAGCCCCTTTTACTTTCAGGATTTCTCCAGATTTGCAGGGAGCATGGCAGGGCTCCATGGCCACATCCATCTGCCCAGACAAGGCTGTTGGAGAACTTGGGTCCCTGGAGGAACAGAAAGCAAGCAAGCAGTGCATCCTCCTCGGCAAGACACACGAGAGAAAACAGACAGCTGCTACAGGAGTTTAGGTGTCAGACTTCTCAATTGTACGCACCTTTTTTTTTTTTTTTTTTAAGGGACGTATCAGAATGAAATTCAACTTGTCCTAAGACTGCATTTTTACTTAGCAGGGAGTAGCTTGGTCTATCTTCAATTCATTAACATAGTCACTCTCAACACAACAACAAACTTTAATTACTTGGAGTTTTACCAGTGCTGCAATTTTTTAACACAACTCTGTTTTTCTCCAAAGTTTTCAGCTAAACTGCCACAGCACCAGCTGAATCTCTTTAAAAACCAGAAGGTGTCTAGATGTGGTGTGCCTGTTCACCTGGGTCATCCTCCCACAGGGATCATGTATCACTCTCCCACTCCGACACCCCCTTAAGAGCAAACAGATCCAGCCACTACGGAGCACTCCATTACAACGGAATCAGAACAAATCTGGATACAAAGTTCAGGCACAAAATACAGTCATCAAGTGTTCTGGGGGAGGCAGTGCGTGTGTCAAGGATCCTCAAACTACTGACAATACTGTCAGTAACTGATAATTTTTGACACAATCTATGGAAAATCACAATTATGCAGGACAAGTAGACTGTTACTAAATATACCAACTCTCATCATGAAAACAATCATTTACGCAAATCATAAACTCACAAAAGAATTGTGAACTCTCCATTTTAAGTAGCATTTAAATGTTATGTACTACCTAAAGCATTACCTCATAGCATCACTGTAAAAACAAAACGAAGGCATCAAAACGGCTGTTTCTTCACTAAGCAACATCATTCCCATACACTGCACTCTGGTGGGTTTTGTTTTGTTTTTATTTTTTTCTCTCAATTAATTAAACAGAGCAAAATTTACACCCACAAGGGAATGAAGTTATGACCACGCAGGAAACAGCAATTCTGACATTTTGTATATTCAGAATGCTTGGTTTTGATAATTTACTGCTTTTAGTATTTTTTTAAAATATTCATTTATACTTTGTAAGACACATAGGACATATTCTTATCTCTTTGAATTATATAAATAACGTTAATTCCTAACATCTCGAAATGTGCTAGTATTTAAATTCTGTAAGCAAGCTTAAAGAGCAAGCAGACTATGATATGCAAGGATGTATAATTTCACAAAAACAACTTAAAATGACATGTTTTCCTTTTCAATTCAAACGATAATCTAGTTAGACTAAATACTTCATATGCTCATATAGGCACACACCATTCTTTTCATTCCTCAAATCTCCCTCACAAAATCTGTCCCAGAGCATTTTAGAAATATGCAACAATGCTTGAACATGACAGCACTTGACTATAAAAATGAAGTGCGAGAAACACAATTTGCTCCAACTTCAAAGAGTTTATACTTAATCTACTCCCCACTCCCAAGATTTTTTTTTTTAAATAAACAAACATAGTACTACCTTACATTTCAAAAAATCTGTCTAACATTGATTTTTTTCCTTACAGGAAGGATCCCTAACTCTCCCTCCAGGAGCTAGATGACTTCAGTGGTTACACAAAAATTATGAAAAGGCTAATAAAAACCAGAGTACCATTGGTACAGTGGATTTAGAAATGACTAGTGTCATGGTTGCTACAGGAGACATTAAATTTCAGTTCTTGTCAAACACACTCAGCTGCTGACCTACAAAAGACACAAAGCCCCTTTGTTACCAGCTAATCTACATTTTATCAGGCCTTTTGCTTTACTTTCTAACACTTTCTAACACATTTCTGATGGGATCAGATCCTTAGCGAACTACTGTGTATTTTCTAAGCAGCTTGTTTTCTGTACTGCTGCGTATTGACACCTCATCCCAAACTCAAAATTCATGGTCAGATGCTCTCTTTCTCAGCATTACTTTGCAGCAGAAGATACTGATGGCGTTATTTCATTATGCAATGCTCACTCCACTCCAATTTTTGGTAGTAGGGCAAACAAGCGGCCGTGCAGACACAAGTCCCCAGTGCCTGCCCAGATGAGGAGCAGTGTCAGCCCTTCCATCAGCTGACACGAAGGCACAGCCAGCTCAGAGCAGCACAATCTGGGCACATTGAAGCACAGAGTCTCCAGAAACTGCACTCTCCTTACTCCAGCCTAATTCCAGGAACCTACTCACATCTCAAAAAACTGGATCAACTAACAGGATTTTGGGATGTGCCAATCTGATAACTCTGTAATTTTTAAGTAAATAAACTGAATAAAAATTAAAGCTTATGCCAACTTCAAATGTGAGGTCTGTATATAGCTGCTCAATTAATTATAAAAGCAGCAAGCTCTAAGTCATCCTTTTCTTGAACTTGAAAAAGTTCCACAACAATTTTTTTTTTCCGTTCAGATGATCTATTTTAGAATCTTTTGTCATGAAAAGAACAGGAACAATGAGGAACAACACATCTCAACTTTTTTTCTGGCATTTTCTCATCCTCTCACATTATAGTAATACAAACTGAGCCACAGGCCGTTTATGGCAGAATGCTTTTTTAATCAAAATTGTTTTTCAGATATAGAGAAAAGCAAGCAAAGTGAACTCAATATCTGTGAGTACCAAACTCTCTATTCACATCACTAAACTACAATGGAGTCTACGTAGAAATTCTGCCCTGACAACATGTTCCTCACTTCCTTCCAGTCCTCTATGGAGGACATTTCATAGCAACTCCTCCCTGCTAAGATGGGAAGAAGTATCCAAGCACTGTAATCCTACACCATACCAGGGTTTGAAAAAACTTGGGACGGAAGAGGCACGTCCCTGGTTGGCAAATCCACACAATACCAAACAAACAGGCCTGGTTAGGGTGCAGCTACTCAGAAGAAACATTCCAGGCTACAAAGAAAAATTCACATTGCAACGTGTTGTGGACAATACAGGGTCCGTGCCACCATTTCAGCTCCATCTGTCACAGGGTCTGACAGTGCAGCTGCCACTGACACATGGCTGGGAAGTACAGCTGGGAACACTCTCAAGGAATAATGCAACATGTGAAAACCCTCAATTACTTCTATCTGGCCACACTACTACTTAAAAACTTTTTTGGAAGATGAGGGAGAAGAACTAAAGTGCAAAGTTAAACAATGTTTAGAACTCAGGACCTCACAGAGCTTTAATTTTCAGCAGAGAAGAGCTTCAAAAATAATGAGTGTATCAAACATAACCGCCCCAGTTATTTTTGTCTGAACACAAACTTTTCATGCACAAAACAAGCACCATGATCAGCTACACAACAGTTATTTACCACTAAATATATTTAAATAGCAAGATCATCAATAAAGTACCTGGCTGTCACTATGCAGGTAAAAAATAATTTAATTCATAGTGGTTCCTTTTGCCTTTTCTTTTTAGAGTATTATTAAATTCAGACTTCCTTGATCCTTTCTGTATAGCCACAGTGTTATATTTTTCAGCCCAAAACAGCCTCAAAGTGAAACATTACTTTTTCTTACAGGAAAAAAATACCAGTTTCGCAGGTGTGTAAGCACCTCATGAGTGAAAGCTGCCTGTCCAGTTTGCAGTAACGCAACTTACATATTAAAATCAAAATTAGAGACTCCTTGCTATTGTAATTGGGGCAATTCCCTTTCAGAGTTTCCTTTGTCTCCTAACTGTAGAAACCATCTAAGAATAAAGACAGACAGAAGTCTCTCTGGGCTGTAGACCTGTGTTAGTGACTGACCAAGGCTGGCTGATAACCTGGTATCCTGCCCTCCCTCTCTTCCACGGACACATCTCACAAGCACACATCTATCTGCAGGAAGTGCAAAGGAAGACAAACATCCCAACAGTTACGGCTGTTTCCCAGAATTATCTGAGGTATGCTGCACACTGTTTTTAATGATAATCCTTCCCCTACCCAACACACATTTTCAGGCAACACAACTTCATAAACACTTTTAATTAAGTGCTGGACTGGCTATTGGCTCTTATTTCATGTAGAAAAAAGTGCACAAGAAAATGGAAAGGGTGAAGGTGCAGTTAATAGACACAGCACAAATCCCTTCCTCCCATCCGGGCTTAGTGCTGATCACTTGGGCATGCCTTACGTAACACCCTAAGCTGTCAGAGCACACAGAACATTACCTCTGATCTGGGGTCCCCAGCAAGTGCTGCACATCCCCACACCACATCTCAGCTGTTACCGAGAGCAAGTGAGGGAAGGACTAAACACCTTAGGAAACACCACAGCAATCTGGACCTACAGACACTCTCAAATATACAAAAATGTGTTTAAGTTCATTGCCTCCCCACCCCCCTCAGCCCTGCCCCAGTTTAGCCAAGATGAGTAACTGCTGGAGAAGGCACAAGTGACTAAAAGTGTGCATACAGGGAGGAGTGCAGTCCTACCAGCTTACTCCTATGCAACAACTTCTTCACTGGAGTCAGAAATTACCAGAATATAGCAGCTCAAAGTAAGGAGACTTCATGTCAACTTGTTAGTCAACAAATCCTGACCTATAACACACCCACAGTCTGGTACAAAGCAACGGGAACACAGAACCAAGATATGCTACTGTTCGAGAAACCCCAACAAAAACAACAAACCCAAAACCGAACACGGAAACAAACACACACACCCCAATGCTGAAAACAAAGCAGAAAAAATCCCCCTTAGAAAAAACCTAAGAATTTCCCCACATTTTGAAAGTAAGACTAGCCTGAATAGGATTCATAAGGTACAGGAGAGGAATGAGAGGAAGACTGAGTCTAGCACAGAGTTATTCTGAAATTAGTAACTTTCCCACTGTCATTCACTATGTATGGAAGTAGAGAATAAATCTGTATCATACACAAATATTTTAGGTGCTGAAATGATGTTTAGGAAGCACTTGGAAGTAAGTTTTACCTTGATTTAAAAGTTAGTTCGAAACCTCCCACAACAACCTGTTTATGTTATGTCTACTGGGATCTGGAAAATTCCTGCACTTAAGGACATCTTTCTAAGTTCCTTACTCCCATTTCATTTCACAAAGCACTGATAAGAGCTGTGCTTTACAAACTATGGCAGCTAAGTTTCAGAGCAAGACATTTCACTCCAGAGAAGGAATTCCTCTGTTAGGATCTGTACCTTCCACAGCTAAAACAAGTGCATCCAGGCTGTTCCCAAGAGTAAATGAACCACATTCTCAGCAGCTGATATGTGACACTGGAGTATAAGGGAGAGCTGCTGAGGGAGTTCCAGTGTTCCACTGCTTAGCAGAGAGAAACTTCCATCCTTAAAAAAACCCAAACTAAACAACTATCACTACTGTCTGTCACTTGTGTATCTCGTTCCACATTTATTAATAAGTTCACATGTATATTTTTAATGAGAGCGTGTATAGCAAGGTTTTTTTGGAGGATTTTGGGTGGTTTTTTTTTTTTTAATGGAAGGAGGGCCTGGAATCATTTAAACTTAGGATCAATAGTAGTTGGCAAAAGCTAATACATGATGAAGAGTTACTAAACCTAGAAACTCCCATAGTAAAACTAAACTATAATTAAATGACAACATAAAGGACTCATAAAGGAAACAACAAGAACCAAACCATGACGGTTCTACCAAGGCATCTCATTGGAGAGACAAAGGATCATTACATCTGCCAATGCAATGAGACAGCTCTTCACAGCTTGTTCTAATCAACTGAACAGTTCTCAATCCATTTTCCTTATTCTACCTCTTGCTTCAAACAGAGATACTGGATGCATTCACCTACATAACAATGACACATGTTTTAGGGTTACAGTGATCTAAAAGATCCACTAACAAGGAAGTTATAGCTTATTAAATATTAAAAATTGGCATGCCCATACTTGAACAGAAAAAAACTGGACCACTAACAGTAAAAGCAAACAAGAAAAAAAGCTCTTTTCCTGATAGAGGACTGTGCATTTATTCTTTCAGTAACCAAATCAGAAATCACTGAATTTTCTCCTGTAGCACACAACTTCAATATCCAAACTGCCACCTTCCCACAGGACAAGATTGTAATGCTCAATTTTAGCAGCTGAAAAGTGGATCCCACTGTAAGACTGAAGTCTTAGTTAATCAATTTCCAAGAAAAATGTGATCTTAAGGCAATACGCTTTATTGCATTGTAATAATTCCTCCTTATGAAGGAAAAAATAGTAATGGAAATTCAGAATACTCAAACCAAGGAGTTTCTACTATCCAGTAAGTCTAAGCACCTCATTTTATATTATATATCCCGTTTTTAAAAGGTATTTCAGTTTACCATTCTAATCCACAAAAAACAGCTGCATCCCATTAGCAAACATGCCCTATGCACATAAGATACAATTGCATAAAAATATACAAGTAGTTACCCTTAGGAAACAGAGAGGACTCCAGGCAGGAAGATTCTGGATTTTGCATAAAGCGTGGTCATCCAAGGCTCCTGAACTATCCCAGAGGCCAAGCCATCCACCGAGGTAGGATGATGTGACTTAAGAGGAAAAACAAAACAAAACCATTTGTATTTCATTACTATGCGGTGGTTTTTATTTTTTTAAACCAGAAGCATTAAGTACACAATTCAATACAACTTTTAAATTATTTGTGCTAAATTCTATTAAAACAGATAAATATGGGTAAAACCCCCTAAAATTCATGAATACACTGAAATAAGAGGACCTAACAGTTTCACCTGTGAACACAAAATGTGGAAATTATCTTTCATAAATGAGTATTACAGAATGCTGATCCTCTAAGTGTTACGCTTTAGGATAAGGACTTGCACTGATAACGTCTTCAGGTTATCAAACACCAATTTGCAATTGTAATCATCTCCAAAATTACATAATCAGGAAGGAGAATACCATGCACTGTGAAGAACTAAATTTCAGAATTATCCCCTAACACTTACAGGCTGTAAAAGCAATTAGATTTTTATTTAATTCCCCAACTTTCCTCTTTTCCAGCATACACAAAACCAGTATGAGAGGACAGTTGACAAGGTGTCCTATGATTGTATCTAATATTTAGTGTGGCACCATTTCCATCAATACCCTGACATAGCAACATCTGCAGTATGGCTAGAGACCACATGGATTAAGTCATGGATTAGCTCAAGGCATTGGAAACCAGGAAATGTGAAAAGGTTGAAGGGAGAGTAAACTATGGACTGGGCTAAGAGATGTGGAGGGAATCGCACGATCCATGCTCTTGAGGTCTCACCTCCACCTGGAGAATCAAACAGTTATGAACCCCGAGAATCAAAGCCCTTGCAGGGGCTAACAGCCTGCAGCCAGGATTGGCTGTGACATGCCTGTTTGTGCACATCACACACACAGACACCTGACCCAGCTACGGCAAACCGCCTCACAAAGGCACCACAGGAGCAGGGATCAGTACTATCCGGATAAACACAGTCCTTCATGAGCAAAAATCTAGAGTTCATACATTATTTCACAAATCTTAAAATTATACGTAGTGAAAGGCAGTCTTACATTCAGACAGACGGGCAAGTAAACGCCTACAGTTCATCTTACATAGCAACTCATAGCCTGATGCTACCAAAGGGCTCCTCCGCTTACAGAACCTCGGAACTGTAAAATGCAGTAAAACAGCAGTAAAATGCCCGTGACCTACGCAAGCCAAATCTAACCCACAACAACAAACACATTAATATCTCCCTCCTCCTCCTCCTAAAAGCAGACTTCTTTCCCAGTATAAGGAAGGCCATGCTATCTGTAAATTAAAAAACAGCCCCAAACAAAGAGACAAATGAAGATTCATAACCTATTTGCTCTGAAACAGCAGACTTCAGATGGTCACTAGTGAGGTTCATTAAAGTGTACTTGTTAGGTCACAGGGAGAGGTCCGCAGTCACTGCATTTTCTATACACTGAATATAAAAACATGTGTTTTAGAGTTTTAGGATTCTTTAAAGCTAAAACAACTTCACAAAGCTAACAAGCATACTAAAATAAAATGTTGCAAAGTTTTAGATTTTAGCACCTAAGGAAACCCCGAACCCAACAAAATTAGAAGCACTGGATAAAAAAAATAGTACTGTTACTTGTATTTTAGAAGTCCAATATTTTGCTAGAAGGAGATGAAGTCAGGAAGTTTTCAGATTTAATTTCTTTACTATATACTTCAAAGGATTCCTGCAGAAGTAACTCTGGAGGTTGTGACTTTGGCCCTGTATGATTTCACACTGGGATGAGTGTCAGGAAGAAGTACGGAGGTAAGGTTATTAGGTTTAGTTTTTACAATCTGTTAGGAAAAAAAAAAACAACTATAGAAGATACAGAGTAGCTGCAAATTATATCTCTAGTGGATGACTTCTTGTCCTCCCTTCCAAGTACCCGTTTAGGGCTCATTATAGAATTCTGAGATTACAGCAACATTTCAATGTTAATGGTATTTCCCACATTGCAGTTAATTGCCTACAGAACTACAGAATCTTAGCCACATCAAAAATAAAGTGGAAAACTACTGCATAAGGCTCCTACGTATGCTTTTTGAAACGAGCATTCCAACACAGTTCGAAAAATTCCAGGCCTAACTAGGGCAGAAATTATTAACTGCACCTATTTGCAAGCTTAATCTGCGATATGCATAAAAGAAACCAATCCTAGGCTCCTCCAGTCCTATCCACCTGCTCGTAACCCAGACTAACGCACGTTTACTGAGCCAAACAAAACCTCCTATTAAAAATATAACTGCAGCTTGTACATCAGTCGCAACAACCAAGCGGCAGCGATCAGGAGTGCCAGGATGGAAACGCTGGGATTCAGAGAAAGCCCTTTCCTGCCGCCCTCCCGCTGCCGCTCCCGCGGCTCCTGCCACCATTTGGCCTTTGTGGAAGGAGTGTCGGTGCTTCCTGCGGGCGTCCCGCCGCCCCCCCCCGCGGCCGTGGGCAGCGGTAACCAGAGACAACCTTGGGCTTCCCGAGCTGCGAAAAGTTACACTCCGCCCCCTTCCTCCGCCCGGCTCGCTCAGACCCCGGCCGGGCTAATTATAACTGCGCGAACAACTTCCACCGCCGGCCACGCTCCGGGCGCTCCCCCGGCGCCCAGCCCAGCTCCCCGCGGCCGCCGTGCCCGCACCCCGGCCCCACTGTAACCCCTGGCCCCAGCCCAGATCTCCGCGGCCGCCGTCCCTCCGCACCGCACCACCCTGGGGCCCGCCGTCCGCTCCACCTGTCCCCGCTGTCCCCTCCTCTCCCACCGCACCGCTGGGTGCCCCTCCACCCCTCACAGGCAGGGCCCCCCCGCCCTGTCGGGGCTCCCGCCGCCCCCGCTTCGGCCTCCAGCCGCCCCCGGCCGTCACCCCGCGGCCGGCGCTGCGCTGCCCTCCCCCTGCCCCCGGCTCCCAGCTTCTTGCCCTCCCGCCGTCTCCCGCCGCTTCCCGACCGGCGCCCCACCTGGGAGCAGAG